>PDGT01000123.1:26600-201638 GCA_003671415.1 Megathymus violae
CGTGATGGTGGCGGTGGGGATGGGGGGGCGCGTCCTCCTAGCGCCGCCCGACATACACACTAAGTTAGTACTATGCTGCCACCCGATCGATCGTATTTGTTTAACCGATAGTGAGCCCTGTCTGTGTATAGGTATATTTGTCCGTTTTTTTTATCTTGTAATTTAAATTAGAAGTTTAATTCAAGGTGAATAAAGACCACCTGCCAAAATTTGTAAAAATAAGAAGCTAAGCTTAGTACATATTTTGATTATAATGTTACTTAACTTACTTACTTTTTAACTTTTATTCGTTTTGATTACCGTTTAATTTTCAAAACAGAAAATAAAATATCTAAATCATTTTATCTAGTTTAGATGTAGATACACAAAACCAGTTTAACTTTGAATGTAGTCTTTTTTCACCTGTACAGTTTTAAATCACACGAAATTTGCTATTGAATGTTAAAAAAAACCACACACAAAGCTCACACACACAGTCATGATTGCGTATTCTATGATGTTCGTGAAGGGCTCATGGTATATTATACTATCAATATTGAAAGGTGAATTATACCTATATTACAATGAATAATAAGTATTCAGTTACATTCAGTAAGTAAGGACAGCACTTATTTGTGATGAATAAGTGTAATTTTACTAACAATCATTATTGAGGATATTTAATTTAATTTTTACAAACAGGACAGGTCGTAATTTAATAAGCTGTTCAACTTGTTACCACGAAATATTGGGAGATCTTCAAATAAAATTCATTCAACATTCCATGCTGTGGTAACATTATGCCTCTACGTTGAAGTGAAAGGTAGTGCGTATGCAATCTATGGGTAATTCGGGGCCCAATTATATACTTTATAGCCATATATATATATTGGCTTATTTTAAAGCATTTACCATTCACCTCGAAATTCACTATTGTTTGAATTACAAAAAATAAACCTAAGGCAAAACAATCGTTCCAGATTTGGGAATTTCGAAGTAAATGTTTTAACAAGATACACGAGTTTTTAAAATGTGCTGCTTTGGTTTAATTTTAATATTGTTGAGATGATGGAGCATAAACGAAATAAATATTTACGTATACATGATATGGAGGCTTTGAATAAAATATTCCTTCATAGAATTATCACCAGAATATTATGGTAGGCCATGAAAATATATAAATAATGCAAGTCAGGTAGTAAAAGAGTTAGTACAGGGTTTTCTAATGTATTTTTTGCAAAAATGATATAAAAATATTTTGAATATCTTTAATTCCATTAATAATATTTAATTACATAACAGTTGACATCAACGGCCATCTACCGGATAAGCGTAGGCAAATAGAAACAACTTCAATTGGTCCTTGGAATTTAAGCGGTTAATAATAGTCGCCCCGATAATTATACATATAAAAACAATAATATTTTACATGATAATCAAATAGTAAGTAAATATTCTTTAGCTTTCATTAACCTGTACTAAGCCAGTTATCTGCTGTCATTTAGTATGGCTATAATGTGAACCAGTATGCATTTGCAAGAAATGATCACACAAATCATGTATGTAATATCACTGAATAGTTACAACAATGCAAGGCGAATGTTCTTGTAGAGATCAGTTATTGAAATGCATATAAGTAAGCTAACAATGATCCGTTATTTTCCCCAATGTTATTCCTAAACCCATTAAATGGCAGTAGCCTGACATATATCAACAAAGTAAACACGACATATCAAGGACAAGGAAAGCTATTATTTAACTTTGTGCTCCTGTCTTAGTGCAACGCTACAATAATTTTATTTACAACATATTATTTCTCTACTTTTAAACTCAGATTGTCTTCTCCCACTCACTTCTACGTATTCTCTATTCAATATTACCTCGCACACATTCGGAACTAATATCACTTCAACGATAAGAGAAATATAATTTACAAGTACTGAAAACACTCATAGTGTGATCTTTCTTACTAAAGTTTTCCAACTTAAGTTTTTTTATTTAGCCAGCACGGCACTGATTTGATTTTAAGAGAAAACCTGTATCTACCACACAAAATAGTTACAATGAGCTGATGTTCTTTATGACATCTAGATTAAAATATAAGTACGTTAACAATTATTAAAATATTAAAACATTATATTTCCTCTTTATCCATTATATTAAATATAATAACTACATTCTGAATATTGCATTCTCGCTGTTACGCACGCACGCACGCACTTACGCACGCACACACTCACGCGCACGCAGATACTAGTTAGTTCCCAGCCTAAACCCATAAATTTGTACTCCATATGAATTGACTTAATATATTTTCTTCACTTTATTCATTCAATAAGCTCTTCGATGTTTACCGATGTAAGTAAACCGACCCCCCCCCCTGTGCGAGCGAACAACTATTATCAAGGTATCGACTCACTAGATCGGTGACGGGGTCGTTCTTGCCGATGCCGTAGTCGTCGTGGTCGTCGTCGACGTCGTCGTCGTCGTCGTTGAGGTCGTATCCGCTGTAGTCGCCCTCGTCCTCCTCCTGGTCGTAGTTGTCGTAACCAGAGCCGTCGTCTAGTATTGACTGAAAATGATAAGCTTCCCATATATACATCAACCCGATATACACTATTATAAGTAGTGAACGTGGATTGGCACAACAAATAAATTTTACTGTTATCCTATTCAAATAATAATAATAATAATAATGTACAATTTCAAAGTTTACTATCGAGCAGTTTTACACAACCGTAGTTGATTTATGTCGATACTGCACTATTAATTTTGTATTGAAAATAGATGCGGTTAGTGACATTTAATTTTTTTCTACCAATATATTACATTGTTTACCGATTTTCTCGTAATACATTCAACAAACACATAAGCTTAACGCCCAAAAACCAGTCACGATGGTAAATCCTCACCCACAACCCGCCCTTTCAGATATATGTATATGCTTGGTTGGTAATAGGTTTTTCGTTCCTTCTTCCATTATTAACAATCATAAATCAATCATCTTACCTGTCTCTTACGCCGAGGTTGCGGCTTGATGCCCACGAGTCTCCAGCCTAACACCGGCAGCCTCAGCAGATGCTGCAGAGTTCCATCGCGAGACTGTTCTCTTAAACCGGCGACTAGAACCTTGTGACGGCTCCAAAGCCTATCACCACACCCCACCTGAAACGAAACCCTTGTTAATACTAATTTTTGATTTAAGAGGTTAATTTTACCACAAATTTTATCGTGTGAGTTAAAGTGCAATAGCTTAAAAAAAAAAACAAAATTACCGTTTCACTCGTGTCATGACCGCAATAACACGCAACGTAATTAATCGAGTAATTTACTGTAAATTATATTAGGGAAATGTTAATACAATAAATATTTAGTTTAATGTAAACCATTTAATAAAACGTCAAACAACAATATACGTATTCGTAACGTAGTGTTTGATGCTGAACATTTTGTTCTTACATTCAACAATAGTTGAACTTAAAAAAATTGTGTTAAGGTTTAATAAAATTAAAATGTCACTATATTCTATACTCGTACATTCATACTTACATTCAAATAAATTGCTGTAGTTGCCTCGTAACGCCTTCGCTGTGTGGTTCCCACGCCGCTTGCAATCACTGAATGGTCACGATTCGTTTCTGCCTTGTACGGCTCCATCCAAAATTCATCCTTAAAATGCCAAGGAGGAACTTATTTCGGAACCAGTATTTTATATAATTCATGGAGATATATATTTTATAAGTAGGATCACTAACAACAGGTTATAGGGTGAGTTGTTGCAACCAAAGAAATGAAATAAATAGGTTTCTCTTCGATGGCAAATTCTCCCATTCGATATTATTCATTTTTTAATAATAAAAAAATCTTCCAAATCGCTTCATTTAGTAAAACTTTTTAGCATTTTTATTGGTAAGGAAATGTTTTGACTAGTCCGTGCAAAAACTAATTCATTTTCGTTAATGAATTGAATTCAATTGGCACTTCGTTTTACGTTTTTACTCTTGCCTTACGATTAGTTTATGAAAGATTACAAAAAATTACCCCATCAAGAGCCATAAAATTGGCTAGCTCCATAAGGGCTCGTATCCGCTGGCGAGGCGCGATCTTGTGGAAGGGGCCGTCTATCAAGATCACAAGAACCAGCCTGTTCTGATCACGCACGCACATTCCATACTTCGATTGAGGCTTCTCGTCAGCTCTTTTCACCTGGAAACATCAAAATTAAATTTAGTGTTCAGAGTTTAGTGTTACTTGTGTTAGGATACTTTAAGAGGGCTAAGCTCTGTTTTAATTCATTGCAGTTGATTTAGATGTATCTTTAGTTACACAGATGACTTTGGTTGATAGTTGATACCGTATTACAAATATAATTTATGTATGTATAAATGTTTGCTAGGTTGGTTTAATTTTAAATAATAATTCTGATGTGTTTGTTTATTCAGCCATAACTGTTATTTCAGTCAAAAACAAAAACATTGCCAGTGGAAATAAATTTGATGTCATATTATTCTACTCCTTATTACAGTTAATTTAAGATCCATTAACTCGCCATACATAGGGGATGGTCATGATATTTGAATGCCAATAAAACCTTTAGCGATTTAAAGTTCAAACTGTATTTATAAAAGACCTGACCTCTATAGTGAAGGAATCCTTCGCGGTTAGACCGTGCGTGCGGCCGTGAGCCACCACGGCGAATGTGTGCGTCCCCAGGTCCTGCGACTGTGGCACGCCGCTGATCAGTCCGTGCTTCGTGTCCACGGCCAGCCAGCTGGGCGTGCGCCGACCATCCTCAGTCCGGACCTGACAAAAAAATATTTATTATTCTCATGAATGTGTCCCCGGCCGAATTAAGTTCATATTTCGAAATACACGTTTTTTTTATTTCCCGACGCCATTATTATTATTAGAAGGAAAAATTGATAGTATGAATTATATATATAAAAATATGAATAAGCGACAATACCATAATGCTTATAAGTGACAAAAAATCTTTGCACAGGAGCTGTCCCACTTCAAAGTACATTCGACTCTCCATATCTGGATCCACCGTCCATACAATGAGTAAATCCATAAACCGCAATAATTTTTCTTGCATGTTTTTATGTCAATAGTTCATTTGTCAAATATTTTTATTTATTTCTTCAAAGAAGTTTTCTTTGAATTCAAAATAATTACAAAAATCAATACGAAAGAAAAGACATGGGCCATACATAACACAGGTAACAAAATAATACAGCCTGGGCATTTTACTCTGCATTAACATTTTACTTTTAACGGCCCTCTAATGACCTATCCCCCGTTGTTGAGCGGTTTATCGTGTGCCGCCTTATATAGGATGTCTTCGGATGACGGTGGTTTACCTGTTCCACGTGCTGCTTACAAACTCAACAGGGCGGTACCGACAAAGTTATATTGATATAAAATACATAATTATTAATATTCGTAAAAAATCCGTACCTACGGATTTTTTAAAAATACCTATTTTGCCCCGGGGATTATCGAGACACAAATCTTATCATGAGCAATTGTAGATCAGCCGATATTCGATAAATTAAAATCACCTAGTCGGGGGCTGTCTAAGACAGTAGCAACTACCTATTCAGAAAAATTCAATAATGGAGTCGAGGTGAATTTTTCTAATTTTAAATCGTACAAACGTGCTCTTTTTTAGACAGCCTGGACTTAGAATATCGGAGCGTTAAGGTCACCTAAACATTATTAGCAGCGCAAACCACTTATTCTAAGCGGCAGACACTGATTAAAAACAAATTTAGGTAAGTTTAATGACATCTTTGTCAAGTAGACACACACTTATTAAATGTGCCAAAATTGTAATACTGTTGTATGCATGTAACGTTTAATTAAATACTATATCTAGTAGTTATAGCAGTATAATATTTCAATATTGACGTTGAATTTCAAAGTATTGGTAAATATTGCTATTCCTGTGGTTTGTGTAACCTCTTTGATTTATTTCAACCATTATTTTAGATTGTGTCCTTGCGCATTGCGGTTGTTATCCCACAAGCATGAATATGTAAAGATGATTCAGACAAAATAACAGAACGCAAACAAATAAAATTCAGAGCAAATCTGTACCTTGTATGCTAACACTTCTCCTGAGAAAGCCTCCTTGGGTATTTCCATTCGAAAGAGGTGACCCACGTAGGCCGATGTGTCAGGAACACCCCATAATCTTCTTAGGCCGACTTTTTCTATTTCTGAATGGTTCGCTGTGAGTTCAACCTGGAAACACAAAATTTGTAAAAGTGTAAATTATAATAAACATACTACCAACTATGTACCCTATACAGCGGGAGTTGCAAATTTTAAGGAGTGCTCCTGTGATTTAAGTGTTGATATTTGGTTAATTGGAACTTCCTCTATGTAACTATCTATCATATACTTACTCTGTTCCAATAATTTCTAGATGGCGTTTCCTTGTAAAATTAACAAAAGGTTTACGTGTATTTGCATCTTTTGCATTTAATTAAAATCATAAAACAAATATATAATACACCAATAACCTGAACATAAAGGGCACCTCAGGCCGTCGGTTCTGGATATTATTTGACAATAGCCGTTCAGCCACGTCGAAACATTTGGACGGCATAAGTACTTGGGTTTGGCCATTAAAAAAAATAAAGCCAAGTATTAAGGAAAAATATATGCAACTAGTTTTACCATATAGGAACAAACGTTAAAAATAAATTGTCACAGACTTCCAAAGAGCTTTTTAACATAAAAACAATGGCGGTGGCGTCACCTTCGTCGACATTGTTAGCGATTGAATGAGAAATTAACTTTTATTGGTCACGTCATGGTTCAGTTATAACTTTTGTCAGATTGGAAAAATAAAAAGAATGATGAAGTGAGTTACTTGAAATTCCCTTCTGGGCAAAATTGCCAAATTACAAAATTGTCTTCGTGCTGACAAGCTATACTATATATAAAGTTTGGCAATCAATGTAAAAGAGCATTACAGTGCGAATACCACAGTTTAGAAGCCGTAATCCATTATTAGTTTTTCCACTGGATTTTGGTGTATCATGAGTTAAATTATATGCCATGATAATTTAATTCGAAATAAAACTTTGACCACAAAAGTCGACGGCCTTCGAACGTGTTAGTCGAACGTGTATCACGACCGGTGATTAACCTGGAACTCCTCGTTGTTATCGAAGGCGAAATCGTCATCGTGCCTGCACAGTGCTAGTGAACACAACAACAGCACTGCACCCCAAACGCAACCCGGACGCCACATCGCGTTGACACGCGACTGACCGCAGCCGCGACGCTCTCATAAACTCATTTCGATTATCTGCAACAGAAGCAACAAACTGTTGTTAGTATAATGACGTTACCATTAGTACAGTAACAATTGCTGGGTAAATAATAAGTATACGACTCTAGTCTTATCTAATGTGCGCTGGAGGTTGTTCGTACATATTAATTTAGCAGTCCTACTTAATTATCTAAAGTTTAATATTAGTAGCATAAAACGCCATTATATTTTACAGTAAACCACAGTATCGTATAAGCATACTTGTATTTAACATAATCTGTAACTAACTTAGATTATATGTAAATTAAATATTTAACTAAGGAAGTAATAGTGATTTAAGTAATTAACTTAAACGGACCTGCTGTGAAATATATATAAATATGATGATAGTTTTAACTCGCTCTGCTAAAAACTGATCATTTTTCAAAAGTAATTAATCAAAGCGTGCGCCACGTGTTACATTATTATATTAAAATACCCTTGCAACGTTGGCCAAGCCTTTGAATAGAATGAGAAACTGATAATTTCCTTTAGGTACTCATTTATCAATGAACCTTCTAAATAAATCATTCTTAAAATAGATTTTCTAGAAGTCCCAGGTGGGCGGTTTCAAACAGCATTTCTACATATCGCTTACAAACGACTCGGTAATAACTAAGACGGAAGGAGTGCTAACGGAAACGGCTTGGATACTGTTACACAGTTAAAGACGCATGCCTGCGCATAATGATCGCACACAAATAGCTCCGAGTTCGGAGCATAGATTAAGTATGCTCTGGAGTCTCCTATCTCTCCTTTCCCCGCTTCCCGCACACCTAAGCTACGAGCGTTACGTTACGACCCTAAGGCACTTATATGGATATGCCTCCGAGTGTCTATTGGCAATATACGCTTATGGTCCTTTGGGAACACAATTTCGGAAATCGAATCATGAGTGTAAAAACGAGCCAAATTTATTTATGTTCAATAGCATCAATTTATTTTTTTATTAACATAACGACCGACCCATTAGGTGATATTATGATTGTCACAATTAACATTGTCCGTAATAAGCACATTGTGATTTATTTACTCTCATTAAGCATTAAGTATACATTTGGTATTACCAAGTGATGGAACAGAAAAATACAATATTCTACTTGAACTACGATGTTACTGTGGTTGATTTCAAATAGTTGTAATTTTGTACATATTCAACATGCTTTTGTTGAAATGATTAGGTAAATGAAGTTTACTTTAAATTAAAATTTGAAATAATATTCATAACATACCAGTAGATAATAAATTGTGCCAACAAGGAAACCGACCAAAAATATACCATTTCTTCAAAAATTTTTATTGTGTTAAGTTTTTAAACCAATTCTTTATATAAATGGCTTTAATAGGTTTGCAGGAGGTCGGAACAGATCGGTAACTTAAGCGAAAAAAAAACCTACACAATTCAATTAACGATCTGAAAAAAAAAACGATAAAAATAAAATGATAACTGACATTTTCATGCTAACAAATAGAATTTCCCGCTGAAGTCATTGAATTTCAGTAGCTCTCTCATCTCGAATTATATTATGAATCCAAAAATATCCGGGCTCCAATTATTTTCGAGATCGTGTAACAAGGTACAAGACACTTTTCAATATTCTCTAACACGCAACCTATCTGACTTATCCTTATTACTTCATATATTTTCATTAATCTTCGCTTCCTTCTTTAGTTACTATGTGTTAGTCGTGCTTTCAGTATTACAACGGATGTCAGTGACTTACCATAAAGCGGTCCGTCTACTCGTTTGCGGACTATTTCCATACAGACAACAATAGTATGTCATTTATCCATTTTGGTAGTAGTGCGATGACGTAGAGCCTCCGAAATAAATTACCCGTTGGCCACTGCGGCAAAAGCGTGCGTGCTATACGTAAATGATACTAATGTTATCCAAACTATTAAATCTTAAACGGCAAACTGTTCGCTAATGATTCTACACAAGAGTATACTACTGATAATTCTATCTCTAGATGCAGTATTTATAAGAGAATATTAGCGACCTCTTCTGATACATATCATGTTCTCTTTAAAGCGAAACTAAACTCTTGTGCACGTGCTCGCGTCGGACAATCAAAGTCGTGTAAGTGTAAAAGTTACATAAACATGATATAAATCAGTGCGCAACAATTTTTTTTTACTGTTATGTTATTTTTATTCTTATGATTGTTTTATCTCCACCCATAGGTTACATATCAAACTCACAGCGTGATCTTAATAATAAATATTGTGATTAATCAAACTACTCGTATTTATTAATATTAAGTTTACATTGTACTTAAGTTAACCATTTATTCTTAACAGTATATCAGTCTCACCGCGGAGTAAGCTTCTAGTTTGGATTTGTTAGATTACCGAATAACCGTATTTTTAGATTACGTTTTTTGTGTTTAATTTGATGCCGTAACGTGTTTCACTGAAAGTTGTATACACCTGTAACTGAGGCAACACTTATATATTTGAATTAGTGCATGTTTTAAGTTATTGATTTGGTGGTTATCTTGTTGGTGTAACTTATTAAATAAAAATAAAACACTGTCTTGTCATATGAATGATTGGAGTATTATCTACAATAGCAGCGGGACAGAGCACCTAGCCTTCCTCAGTAACGAAACCTATACCTCGCATTGGGCCGTTACTAAGTCGAAGCCAAAATTGTGTACGTAAAGTTGACACTTGTATGCACTCCAGGCGTTACTCTCCTCAGTTCTGATACCAGAATAATACTTTGTAAAGATAATTTTTGCTTCGTGGCAGCGTTAATAGAATAATTTGATTCTAAAATTGGCCAGTAACACGTATCTTGGCCCATTACAATTACTGACATGCTCCACAGTTATGTCATTGGTAAGTATCAATATACTAAGTAGTCGATGCCGGCATAGAACTACATAAATCACACCATTGTTATCGGCAAACTGTTTACTTCGAATTAACGTGTTCAAACTGCAATGTGCCGTGTAAAGCAACTCAACAGGTGCTGTATTTGTTACTATTTTGTCCCGTTAAATACTGGGAAAAGCTGACAAATGTCAGTTAGTAATGTAAATAGATGACAGATGAGTACACGGATCACTTGACTGCAAGCCGTCCCCGCTGTGGATGATGCACAAAATACATCATCGACGCATTACCAGCCAAGGGGAGGAGGCGGAGAAGTCTTTTGTTATTGACTCTCTGACACTGCGATCGAAATACGGTTGATTAACCTTTGTAGATAGGAGGAGGGGTAGGTCATCAGAATAGTTAAAGAACCCAATACTATACCCAGTACGAGTACAGTCAAGATTAAATTGAGTGGTGGCCCAACGACCTCCAATAGGACCCTTTATTATCTTGTCCATGGTTCAGCATAATACACCACGAGCAGGGAAAGTTGGATTAGAGTCAAGTATAAATAGAACTTACACTCCAAAATTATTGATTTTCCTTTCCGTTAAACACTGGGAGTAAAAGACAAAAGTAGTAAACGCCCTAGGTAAATGGCTATATATGGCTAGTACAACCAGTGGTAATATTGAACTGAACCAAATAAAACTAGAATACAGATCAGGCTAGAATAGATCCAGGATATGCGAACAGTCACCGACATTTTTCGTATTTTATACCGATATGTCAACCCAATGACATGGATCATGACCAAGGCGCGATTCCCGTGGTGTTGAGAACCTCTTAACAGCTGACACATGCCAGACACATGACAGGCTCATCTGTCATTGGACGTTAAAATAGAGAGATAACAAATTTTTAAAATGTAATGTATTAAAACAACAACTTTGAGACAATGCATACCTATAAAGTAAATAATGAAATGTGTTAACAATGCATCCGAACAAAAATTTCCTCGTTTTTTTATGTGATAGGTTTTTAAACCCACAACAATTATTTACATTTAATACTTAATAAAGCAACCAAAAAGCATAAATATTATAATCTACAAACAAGATTCCAACCACGCAATAAAGCAGGTTTTCGGCAGTAAGTCCGTGGTTTCGTTGCCAGCGCCGCTTTGGCAGCTACCCTTACGGGGGGCGAATAAGAGGGTTAGTACAATGGTTCTCCCTCGACGAAATCTCTCGCAAATCTATACAAACGTGCCTCACATAATCGTGCGTCTATGTAGTATCCCAGCTTAGAAAATTGAATGGGGCACGGAACTCGTTCGAACTTTGCAAACTTCGATAATACGAATATGCTTTTAGAAGTCAAAGATCAAACGAATAGTTAATTTAAATATTGTTTTGTTGCATACGGTAAGTTTTCTTTTTATTTTAATAATAGCATAGTATAACTCAATTTAATGGGTTGATGAGATAGGAATATTATAATCACGAATATGCTAATATTACAACTGAATTCTACCGTCACGTTGAAGCCTTTTGAGTATTCTTATATAACGTCACTGTAATAGTATATTTTCCAGTTTATGTAATTCAAAATTAAAAATAAATCGTGAAAATAGGAAGTTAAATCTCAAAAGCTCCTGTTGGTTACTTAAAACAAAGGAACTTACTTTCAACTACTCTATAGGACTACATTAGACATACAAATTAAAAAAAGACGATAAAACAAGATTAGAATTTTATTTTTTATTGCAACTTTTCATAGTGTTAACAATGTTTATCTAAACGCGATAAACTCTGATAATAATGAATAATAATTGTTTTGGATGCGGTTACTATTTACGAATGTAAGTGTATTGCTAATATAACTATAAAATGTATTTTTTACAGTTATATATATATTTTTATTATGTATATTTTTTATATATTACATTACGTTTTTGGCATGTTACGATACGCAAACAACATCATATCAACATTGATTGGATGCACAACAAGCTGATACTACGCTTTGATCTGCGCCAATAAAAGTTTATTGAAGAAAATTAACGACCAATTCTCCGCAACTGGTTAAATACAGTTACACCCTTGTAAAGCATTTAAACGTACACAGATCATTGCTATTGTTTACTGCATATAGTCTCGATGAAACTTGTTTTCTTAATATTAAATAGAATTTACCGTTATTTAAAGCAAAAGTAACACAACGTAATACGGTTGAAACATGATAAACAGTTTGATCCTATAAGAATTAAAACGATTGGTTCTATAAGAATGGTAGCTAGCCAGGTAATAAAAAGCTAGAAGGGTTCCTTGCACCGGTATCATTGGGATTAAGTCATGTGGTACTCGAAGTTGAAAGACCTCCAATAGGATGGATCAAGCGCCGTTGCCTGACCCGTTGTTCAGCAGTGTCCACTACGAGCACATGTTAGTTTGAATCCAGGATGGATGGAGTCCCTTATGGACTAATGGCTACTAAACTACTAAGGCTGTTCTTCGTAGGTGATCATAGGACTAAAAGTAGGGAGATGATGACTAAATTAATAGATACAATTTATATTTAAATGCCATAATGAAACATGCAACTAGTCTAAAGCAACCCAGATAGCAAAAATAACATGATGTTTATAATATGGGTAATAAAAAGAGAGTAAAAAGCAAATGTTTGTAGAGTACGTACAAACATTATTTGAATTATCATTATACCACCTTATAAATATTAAAAGTTCAAATAAATATCGAATAAAATCACGCAAAGTTCAAAGAAAGAAATACCTACCCCAATTTGTTGGAGCAATCGAAAAACGCACAAAGAAAACTTGGGACCCTTAGCAAAGGGGGATAAATATCTATTGAAACGGGACCGGCGATCGTAATTTAGTGAACAAGTTTCGTAAATAAGCCACAAACAAGCCCCTATATAGTAAATCATACTAAAGCCTTTATATTTATATACCAGTTGTAGCGTCTGTTAGGTATCGAATATATTCTGATCGATTCAACCAATTGAGGCTATATTATTAAGGCAGGATGCTTTAGATATACATTGGATAATAATAAATCAACATTATTTATTTATAACTATATTTGTATAATAAAAATGCTCGTTTAGCAGTGCACTGTAATATTTATTAAATTTTTACACGCAATAGTTACAATTTTGTTGCACTTTATATGGCGGCCATAATCAGAAGACCACAGGCTAAACTGTGACAACGAACATATGTAGATATCTACAAAGTATTATAAATAACTCAAATCTATGTGCATAGACACAAAACATATTTTAGGTTTATGATTTATGTTCTTAACTTCGTCGTACACGGTAGGTAAATATAACGTGACAGTGCAGCGAAAAGAGAAGTATTAAATTTAATCTCTTAATACAATATCTGTATACATCATCATGTTTATTTGTACGTTATTGCCCCCATGCTGTCACGGGACTAAGTTTATAGTCCTATTGCGGATAGGCAGACTTCACATATCTTCAAAAACATTATGGAACTTGGAAGCAAGAGATATTTAATTTTTATACGCGCGTAAGTTTAAAAAGAAAGTGGTGAAGGATTCCGGCAATGCTAACCCACGGAAGTACGACATTTAAACTGTACTGTGGTTTTGGTTCATAAAAGAAAGGAGCTCAAATGTTTATGATTGTAAGTTTGTTTAGGTTACATTGTTTACTGTAGTAAGCTAAACTTGGTACATATTTTGATGAATTCAACCTTGTGATCAGATATCAGGATGTTATTTTACTTCGTAACTCTACATGTATGGTGAACTAAATTGTCTAACTAGAATACATAAAACACAGTAATAAACCAATATTTATTCATCTTTATTTTAGTAATCGCCTTCGTTACGCTTCACGAAACTTGTACCTTATCTATCCTACTATATAAATCTGTTGAGCTTCTCTGTATGTCTCGAGAAAACTCAAAAACGTGTATAATGAAAATAGGTATGTAGTGAAAACAGGTGAATGCGCAGATGAAAGGCTATATAAAATATATCTAATATATAAAATTCTCGTTTCACAGTTTTAGTTATCATGCTCCTCCGAAACGACTTGACCGATTTTGACGAAATTTTATATGTATTAATTAATATATTAATGAAATTTTATATTTCAGTAGGTCTCAGAATAGGTTGTTATCTATTTTTTATATCCCTAATTGATAAGGGTCGTCTGCCCCAAATTTATTATTTCTATTTTTTGGTCGATTTTTTTTATTTTAATTTTTTTATGATGTGCCAAAAAAATACATACAACCAATTAGCGATATATATATAATTAATAGTTTACATGGCAAAACAACGTTTGCCGGGTCGGCTAGTTTATCTATATAAATCTGTAATGTCTTGTCAGTCCATTCCATTTTTTCTTAACAAAGGCTTAATGAACCTTCATGAAAATTGGTTTGCAGTGAGAACATGTGGTGGCGTAGATGATAGGCTATATAAAATATCAGTAAACCTAATGATGTCTAATCAAAAAAAAAATAGCTGTTATTCATTGTCATCGAGCATTTAATAAGTTAATTTAAAACAGATCAAACTATTACTACTACTACAAACTCTCTTAATAAACCTGTTATTTCCTATTCAAATCCCACTTTACACATTTAATAACATTGGCGTGTTATTACATATTGATCTACGCGTATACGAATCCATCTCTACTGGTGTGTAATTGCGGTACCCAAAAACGGATCAACAAATATTTGCAGCTATAACTAATGTCATGTTAATGTCAAGGGGTTCGGTGAACAGGTTGTGGCGGGTTGCGACGGGTCGCGCCGCCGCCACGCCGTGGGATGGTATTCAGGTCATGCGGCTATCAGGCTCGTCAAAATCTGAATAATTCGTATTTATAGCTGATTGAATTACATTCTACGTTGACGTAGATTATTCCGTAGGTGATATAAATGTGCAATGTTATATTTTATTTTGGTACTTACAAATAATATTTCGGTAACGCCATAAGGACATTAATCTTTTGATAGCTTGGAGGGAGTACGTAAAAGCAGACGGGCCACTTATAGTGAGTGGGCTCCTCGAGTCTTCTACGGTCATAGACAACGGTTTCTGAAGAACCCCTTGCCGTTCTTGTCGCATGTTTGCATGTACGCAACAAAAAGGATCGGGAATATCGGATCTTGAATGAATCGAATAATCGATATGATTCAGTCTTCCGACGATTAGTGCGACTTATCCAAAGGTTGTCCGGTACAGATTTCTGCTTAGTGATAACGTACCATTTTGTTTTCATATGTACTATGCACACCTATAAATATGTATTATGTATATTTGCACTGTGTATACTGAACGCATTCTTGCGCACCTTTTAAGCAGTCAATGATACTTCGGTTGCCAGTACTGAAATACACTGAATTTAAAGAAAAGTTCAGAGTAGATTACAAATATACTTTCTTACACTGAAATGCTGTTAATGTATGTAAATAATGCTGTAACTACAAAAACAAACTTAAAGTTTAAGTAAAGCAGAAATTTCATGAGCCGGCGAAAATTTCTTCAAATATATTTAGTCTTAAGGAAACGTTTAATCGTCAACCTCAAGTATAATATATGATTGGTTTAAATGAAACGGATATTATAGAATATAATAGATATAAAAAACATTTGGTATTATTATTAGTGTTTTAATTTACCTATACATTAAAAATTGCTATTTAGAATATCGATAAAACTTGTGTTAATGTTTTTGCTCATCAATTCATTTACAAAACCCTGTTTTAGAAAGCGTAGATCGGAAATAATAATGGATTCTTAGAAAAATACTCGCTAAAATAGGAGGGGAAGTAATCTCGGTATCTACTATAAAATTAATACGCAGTTCATTCGGATCGAGTCCCAAGCCACTCCTAATATTTGCGTTATAACAAGTACACATCAAAATATTTAAGTATCATTGCTGTAGCTGCAACTTAATATTGAAATAATAGCTTATGTTATTTCAAATTTACATTCATCATGCGTAATAATGTGATGCATAACATTAATTTCATGGAAATCGAGTATCATTGGGCATGGCGGGTGATAGGCTGAGCCTACGTTACTGGCAACGATCTGGTAATAATAATCATCACATTATCAACTAATTAATTTAATTCACCATTGGCAGTGACGAAGAACACGTCACTAATGTGTAGTCTCATTTCATTGAAAACTGCAATACGACATGATATATTTTTATATATAATATTATAATATAAAACAAGTTTGTTCGTCGCAACTTAAGAAAATCCCATTCACTAAATTCCGAAAAATTCGGACGCGACAGAACAGAAAGATCCTTTCACAAGGTCCGATATTTCAATGGTAGTACAGAAGCCAATAAGGGAATATTTTGAAATGTCTTAATTGAAATTCAACTTGAAATTATATTTATTCGAAGGTGCGTTCTACAATTACCTTTCGATAGTCAAAATATGCCATCGCTTTAACAAATCCCTGCTGCAAGTGGTGACGATAAATGAAATATAAATAATATTGACAATAAGAATATTAGATATTTTATTTACTTCCATTTCAATATAAAATTTTGCAAATTTAATAACGATAATATAATTTTACAATATTACATCGATTAACATATTTACACCCTTACAAATAGATGTCTTATACTCGTATTTTCAAATAAAAAAAAATATTTGAAGATCCTCGAATATGTATGCAAAATTTACTTGTGCACATATATGTTTGTATGGTGTCTCACAACGCTTCGGATACACCACGATCACGTCTGACACGTTGATGGGGATTGATTAAATAATATTTTTATGTCAATAGTCACCAAACGAAAACCACCTCATAATTTGCCTAACAGTGATGATATAATGATCACTGCCGTCAATGGACATTAGTAACATCAAATTTGTCACCAGTGTTTTCGGTTAAGGTGAGAGGTACTGGTTTGTTATCTGGCCTATCCACATTTTAACTCAAACTAAAAACACTTCACGGTGGTTTTCTGATGTTTGATATGGAAACTCATCTTCAAAAATTACTAAGAACTATCAAGTTATTCATTCCAATATAATTTCGAATCCAATTATATTAAACAAATCCTATAGTACACTAAAATTAAAGTCTCTAATATGACAGTTTCCGGTAAAGTGAGGTTATATGACATGCAATGACATTTGCGCTTAAAAATATATAACCTACTAAGGTTTACTATATATAGATTGAATATTGATAACTATCATTAGAAAGCTGTACATGTAGTAATATTAAAACATGGAGGTAAAAGAGTAATAGGGGATAAAATTTCAATTTAATAAATGTTAATTTAATTCGAGGTTTTTTTGACAAGCACTTTTCTAAATAATTTGCCGTCATAAGAATGCTCTTAATATGGCCTTTATAATTACAATACATCAGTTCCGTCTTCTGATGGAATTTTCTTATTTAATTTTATTTCGTACACCCTGCCAGTAGATAATATTCCTACGCTTATAACTTTTCACCTTAAGGTTGTCTGGAAGCAAACGCTTTTTACCGATGAGTCCGCCTAATAATTATATTGATCGAATTCGTCTGAAAAAATGTTCATGCTATGGTGTACAACAAAAAGTATTATTATAATTTCTTACGCAATTTATCGTGAATTCGTTTATGAGTAAAAATTTATGCATATGAATAAACAGAAATAGATGCTCCTCCTTTTTTGAAGCCGATAAACACATGATAGAATCAGTTAAGCCTTAGTTTTTATTTATATACAGACGTTGAATATAAGCTACCGATAGAAGGCCACCCATACGGGCACTCTAAGGTATCTTGAGACAAAAAAGAGCATTGTTTCTAGAGCCGTGGGGTGCCAAAGTGACGTCATGCAGGTGACGTTTCAAATAAATTACACTCTCACCGAAGGTTAGATAAACTTGGCAGTAAAGTTTTACGGTGAATTTATCGATGGTCCCGTAAATTGGGTTTTTTTACGGTTCATGTAATCTATATTTTATGTAGTTTCAATATCATATAGTAATTGTTATGTATAAAAAAAATATTCTGTATGCGTGTGTCACTGGAATTCTTCGAAACGGCTAGACCCATTTTGATGATTTTTTTTATGTAAATTTAAATGGGTCTCTGAATCGTTTAAATTCACAGTTCGAGCCGGTAGTAGGTGGCGCTGCGATCCGGTTAGGGGAAATTTATTTTTTGATGTTCGGGAAGGACAACGTTTGCCGGGTCGGCTATATGTAAATATATATTGTATATCCTAATATCTTATTTAAAGAACTAACCACCTCCCTTCTACGCTTCGCTTCGTGTAAGGTGGTCCTTATATTCTCAAAGTGATCGCAGCAAAAAAATAATTTTTATTCAATGAAAATTCATGCAATACCTTTTTGAGATTATTGCTTTCACAAAAGCGCCATAAATTATATGTAATGATATATGTATATACATAGCAGAGAAGCATGAAGCTCCTGGTGTCAAGTCAAGGGATTTTAATGTTTATTGTTAAAACCGAATAAAAAAACCTAATTTGTAGTAAAATTGTCGTCTTAAATCTCCTTAAATGAATTGTATTACATATTATATTATTAAAATTTTTGTTACTATAAATGTTTTTACATAAAAAAAAAACCCTTAAGTTTACATCAAAATTCCGTGGTTTTTCCGGTTTTTCTGTATCACTATGGAATATTTTCGGTTTCAGATGTTTCACATTGACCACTGTAACCCGATCCATAAGCACAAATAATTTCTTACAATTCCATCTCAATTAACCGACGGTTGCAGTGGTCACACGTCACCCCTCTCCTTACAAGATACCCCACGTAACTCAGTTATATGACACCGTTATATGGTAGGGCTATTTTTTGTTCCCTAGTACTTTACAGCGAGTATAAACGTATTTACTCTATGTCTACACGTGAACAAGTTTGTTATGGACACCTATCTAAGTCAGGCTCTTCAGAGAACGGGGGTAGTCTTGTATGAAATTTATTTAATTGACATTTATTACAACCCATAAAAATCCCACTTATGGGCTTGGCTCGTCTCTCACAACGAGCGGGGTAAAGGCTATATAGCCTGCTATGCTGGATAACGTTTTTCACGCCTTGAAGAACGTTATGCAGAGTTCTCAGGTATATTGCCAGAATTACTCATAATGTTTTCCTTCACTAAAGCAATTGTTAATGAATGATTTGACATTATTTGAAAAAATCAGAGGTGCATGCTGAATTCGAACTCTCATTAATGCTTCAACAAAATTTGTATTTCGTGTATGACGTCCGCCACAAAATTGGCATTATGTTACTATTATATTAATAAACTAATATATTATTTACGTTACTCAATTTTTAGACAAGAGAAAAAGAGGAGAGAAACACGATTATCACCGAAAGATATTAATAACTTAAATGCATTATCATTATTATTTTATGTTTTACTAATACAATATACACATATAATATATATGTATGTATGTATGTATGTATAATATATATTGTACAGAATAATATATCAATCCTGCTGTTCAATCCTCAGTAATGGTCTCCCTGTACGAAATACACGAAAGCCATCAAGAAACATTACAGACTTAGCTATTTGTTTTTATGTTGGGTGTCGAAACCCCTGGACATGACAGGGGACTTAAGCTGATGAGATTGCTTTTTGGTAAGTTGGCTTAAAAGCCATTAAATAAATGATTCTTCAAACACACTCGAAAACTAAAATGATTATATATTATGGATAATTCTCTGTATATACGGAATTCTCTCTGATAATACGGAATTATTATGATAATTAAAAGCTAAGATGCACAAAATGGTCAAATAAATTAACTTTTTTTTTAATTAACTCGTAGCTTGACAGTACTTAAATATATTGTTATCTTTTAAATATCATACTAAGCTGATATAATAGAATATAAGGGTACGCAATAACAACCCGGCGTCGTTTCGCTTCGAGACACATGATACTAAAGTACACAAACTGTAACCTGATACAATACTCGTTTTTATCAGGAGTTTTCCAATTGTTCACAAATTTCCATACACTTAAACTTTCAAGATTACTACGTTTAAACAGTCTGACAGAAAATGCACACACACAAACATATACAATTTAGTTTGGTCGGGTAAATGTTGAGGTAGATGTGACTCCAAGCAAAATTTTACATTCAATTACAGCCTGATAGATGATGACTCATACCTTATATATATATTGTCATATTATATATATCTGAAATACATCCATACTCATAGTTGTAAAGAAATAAAAATGGTTGAACGATACAGAGTCGAAAAACGTAGGTCGAATGAAGGACGCAAATAATAAAAGGTCGGCTGGAAGAGATTTGTTATAGAAATAAATAAGCAGTGCCTTTGTACAAAATTTCTTATTTAACTGTTTTAAGTATTCAATGTACATAAATTATTAAATAAAGTATATATAAGTATGTAGTCGATCACACACAACATGTACACAGACACACACACATGCACTTATGCACGCACGAACGCATATTTAAGCAATATTGTACAATAGAATACGCACTTATTTACTACTTTAATTATTATTAAGGTTGGTTGAAAAAAAAACGCAAATAAAAGTCTAGCCTGTCCGCTGTGTTGCGCATATCAATTAATAGTACGGAGTGAAAATATAAAATAATAAGCTTTATTATGATTATGGATTTTTATGATTAAAATATTTCACCTATTATGATTTCTTTTTGCCGTTTTGTTCAGTGATTAATTGTAATTCGGCATCCGTTTACTTTTTTTACCCTACACGGATGTCATTCTAATACGACGTTAATTTATGATTTCTGTAACTACGGATTTATGTATAAAAACAGTAATTTACAATACAAATGTGCTTTATGCTAGTATAAAGGGGAAACGGCAGTGGCGTGTGCCAAGAGTCGTTTACATTTTATTGTAAAAAAAATAATAATACAACTTTCGTGAACGCCTTTATTACTACGCCAAGGTTGCTATTCGCTACAACCACATTCCGTGGACTATGTTATGTAAACTATATGTAGGTACAAGCTCATTTTATTACAAGTCATTAACGATAGTAAATGACGGAGATTGGTGATGAGGATAAAATTAAACTACAATAGTAGACGAAAAAATTGCGATTTCATAACTAAGAAGAGGTTTCATTCGTTAAAACGGAATATACAGGTCGCGCATTAATATTACAATCCGCTTGTCGATATCTGACAGAGGTTCCGGTATATCGATATATGGAGATTATACTCGATATCATTTAAACCGAATTCAATTCAATTCAAAATCATTTAATCATATAGGTATTCAGTAAATACACTTAAGAACGTATTTTTTTTGCTTCTACCACCGTTTCGAAAAGGTGCTTTAACAATGAGGAGAAGAAACGGCGAAAGAGGCTCCTCAGCATATCTTTTAAACAACATATGGTAATTGCAAAAGTTTAAACCTGTGCGGAATTGATTTCGACACAAATTTTTCCAGGCATCCTTGTCATTAATGTACTCATATGTATATACTATAATATCCTTTGCCTATAAGTTGTGTCTTAATGATTATGAATAATTATGAAATTAACTGAGGTCTCCTTCTTATATTAATTATTTATTAATTGATGGTATAGTTGGGCTCTTGATATATTATATTACACCACTTGTTGGAGACCTCTACAATGCAATACACATTTTTTTAATCCTTTACTACTTACTTACTTAATAGTTTATTTTATCACGTCAACACAAATAACCAAGTCCACGGATTTCACAAATGTGAAGCAATAAAATTTTCTTTCATTCGTTATTATTGATACGTGCAATATGGCCGTTACGATTTTCATCGCCCACAAATCGGTTCCACTTTCTTATTTGTCATATCAGGTTTTTATGTGGACGGATTAAGTGTTAATAAATTGAAATATTCGTTTCATTCATATTTTCTGTGGAAATTAGGTTCATTGAATAATCTATTACTCTAAAGATTTAATGAAGGAATGAATTCTAATTTGTACACTAATCACTATCACAAATTAAATAGTCTATATTTTTGTACACAAATGTAGTGAAAATCATGACGATATAATGCTATAACAAAATATCAATTTCAGATCTTCGCGTGATCATGTCATTGAAAAAGCGAGTTCATTGCTTCCAGGTTATCGGGCATCACGAGTGATGGCATCGGTGTTATAAACGTGAATGTACGGCAGATACCACTTACCATCATACGATTTTAATGACCATATGACTTATTTACATAATAAATTCTATCATTTAAACTTAATATTTACAAGAAGAACTATGGAAACGAATTCCTTGCTATGTAAGGTAAAACTTCGTCGCATATCTAAAATACAATAGCTAACTGTTAGCTAAAATGACGTCCGAAATTGCTTCAATGTTCAAAATAAATTGCTATGATGTACGCAAACAAACGATCGACATTTAACATTGTCAGCGTGTTCATATTGTAAAAAAAAAATCATTCGCTCGGCATCATAGTGCATGAGAAATTCAAAGACGGTACACGTAAATTGGAAAACTTGAGAAATAGCTGTGCCGTTACGGAGCTCGCGCGATACTGTTTTATGACTTACGGATACAGCCGTATCATGAGATTTTGTTGCAGAACTTTAAAATGTCTCCTATTGCGTATCTTATCTTTATTTTAGTCCGTTTTCTTTTATTATTATAAATATTTCTATTTAGTGAATGCTCGTAAACTGCCATCACTTGGACTACACACTAAGAGAATCATGATTCTTAAGTTTGACATGGTTTTATCACGTGTTTTATTTATATGTTTTTCCCGTTTATCTTATTCTGATTTTTTTTCTGCTGATTCATTCGCTCTTGTTTATCCTTGCAGCAGTTTTAAAGATTATCCATATGCAGAGAGACTATATTACAAAAAGTAAAATTAATCGTGATTTGAAGAATTGTATACTGAGTGTAAAATATGTATGTTTCAATTTGAGGACCTGATTTTTTCTTCCGCTGTAAAACGGTTTAATATATTAAGTCTGCTAACTGCTCATATCCGAGGCCATTGTTAATGCGATTTTAGCCAGCGGAAAGTTAATCAGTTACTGGTTTCATGTCATAAGGCCTCAATAGTAAAGTAAAGTATTTATCTATAGGGCTATAATCATTTCTATGGTGCAGTGATACATATGTATTCAATACATCTAGAAGAATAATAAGAACAACTAATGCATTAGATACTTAATTCAAAGGAAGATTATTATATAATGGCACTTATTAGTAATTGAGTATGTACAAACTCTTGACACGAAAAATATTCATGAGTGGGTAAAACATCATAGGCAGATCTCATCAATTCAGTGTGTAGTAATTTTCCCCCCCAAAAAAATCGATATACTCGCAGAAGATACGAACTAAAATTTGCAGCAGAGTCTAGCTCGTTACATGAACCACGCATCCGTTAACTACAGTCAATGCATCGATGTACCCGTTCACCCGTAACGTAGCCAAAGGCTTGATTGGAACGAGACATCCCTATTCGTTACCGCCCACCAATTCTATCAGATGCAAACTGTACCAAGTTCGTTCCTATAAATTTGTGTCTTTAACTACACCGTATTTCGCGGATTTTAAGCTATGGTAGAACCATAACAAAAAAACTATTTATTTTGATTGGTTAAATTTTTTGAATTGATGATAAATGACGTTATCATAAGAAACAGTTTATATAATTACTTGTATTAATTTGAAGTAGGGGCAAAGAAAAAAAGATATACTTTTATGATAAATCCTCAAATTAAAAAACAACACTAACGAAGACTGAAGGAACAATACACATATGTCTAGACGGAAATAATTATATGGCAATATATCAGGGTGAGGTTTGAATGCCCCCATATCAGCTGCTGTCTTTATAACGGAATTCAGGAAGGCGTAATTTATTCGCCTGTCTTTCAATTAAACAAAATTGTCGTACTTATTCGGACCCGTCACGTTGGCAATGGCGACGCATGACGTAGTTTAGTTTCAAGCGTTAATTTGACGCTGGGAATTTTTTTTTTATTATTTCGCCCATTTAATGTATTTTAGCAAACTCGAAGTTAACTGATTTGACATTTTATATATAACATTTATTACTAGGAAGGTTCCAGAAGTGTTACAACAGAGTATCATCATCAAAGCCAGTGACTGCGTTTTTGATTTGAGTTTTTAATTTATAATATGGCATTTTTGTCAATTGTTATGGAGTTTTATTATAAATATTTACACGTCTACCAATGAAAGTCACCAGTTTTGCTTAGTTTGATATTTGGAAAAATCAGTTTAGCCTTATTCCTAGTATAGGTATTGTGTACATTGATCTTCCTAAGAGAAAAATTAGAGTATTTTTTAACGTACATAATATTATCTAAAATATATTGTGATGCCACAGTTAATACATCAATTTCTTTAAAAAGACCTCTAAGGGAATCCCTAGGCCTGAAGTTGCAAAGGTTTAACTATTGTGCTGTCCAGGAAGTCCTTTACAAGTTTCTATCTACGAGTACTTGGGCCAGTTGCTATGGTGAAGCAGTAGCCAATGGAGTCACGCGTATGGTAGCCTATTACCGATAGCAGTGAGTAATTCTGGGAAGCATTGGTTATGTATACTACCGTACTTGTAGGTTCTGTATATATTTTTAATTTTATTATCGTACTGGCAGCGCGCCCCGACTTCGTTCAGGTTGAAAAATTACCTATTTATATACATGTAACTGATAATAAGCCTATGGCCATCCATATACACAAACACAAAAAATTTGTACCCTTCCTTTATAATAATATTAGTATAGATTTTGTAATAAATAATCGTATTATGACTCAACGATCCAAATTCTACCATTTTCTAAACTTTTGTCAGTCTGTATGTACATTGAAATTGATTGTCTAACTATCTGTTAGCTGTTCCTTTCGCTGGATATTTTTAAATTTAATGCAAAAATAATAATTAATATTATAATATGTAATAATAACATTAAGATGAAAATAAGAAAATACAATTTTTTTTTAATTAATCCTGCACAGCTTCGACAGTAATTCTTTCCAGACTGCTGTGGTGAAATACGCGAAAGTCAAAGGGGACGTCATCATCAAACTATACATAATTCCCATTCAAGCATATTGCATATGAGATGCTGTAGGTCTACATAAAAAATATCAGGTGGGAATATATCAAATTAGATCCACATTTAAAAGATAGGTACACAAGGTTTCACTAAGCTGTTTGAACATGTGTGATAGTTTATCCTCATCGCGGACCATTAAACAATGATTGTGATTATTGTGGATAAAGAAAACATAAGATGTAAATAAATAATTAACGTAACCGGAAACATGGACAAATTGAAGAATATGAGCGACCAGCGAAGTAAAGGTACCAGTTACACAATACACATAAATACAATTTAAATATTGTTAGCAGAACGGGATTAAATAAATAAAAATAAGAACTTCATTAAGATCACGAGTATTTTAAATGGTGAAATTTATAAATTACGAAATGGCAAATCCAGCAGACCTTTATAAATCAATTCTAAACGAAACAGAATTAACTATTCAAACGGGCAGAGTTTCCCCTTAACAAGTTCAACACAAATATAAGTGTGCCCAGACTTTTTTTCCGATGTTGGTTTTGGCCTTGTGGCCTCTAAACCGTTATCTAATGCGACCCCTCTGGGTGACGAGCGCTCATCGTCTTATATAGGTGCATGGTGGTGACTGTCCACCATCCCCTCCTCTTAACGGATGTGACGTCACTTTGTTGCAAACAATATATTATATTGCTATACAATATAATATAGATTAAAAGTAGCAGAAACAAATATTTTAGTCGATAAGTAATTATATTTCGATATTCAAAAATATATATTTTTTAATTTACAGTTGGTATAAGTACTCATACGAGTCAGTCGTCTGGAATCTCAAGTACTAACAAACGTTAAATAAAGATTCTTTCCACTTCAATCCCGCACTGTAGCCTTTCTATTTTCATGCTTTTAATAGCGAAGAGTGAGGAGTCTGAGTAGCACTGTTAGATGGATCTATGCATTATGCGCTAACTGGGATATACTCGAGATATCTGACTCATGCAACTCTATTTCCACTTCGCTGTTTAGACACAATAGACGCACTAAACCCACATCGATGCTGCTCGTTAAGATTTATAGTCACAGTTATAGCCCTCATTTGTATTCGTTAGTATGTGGCGCAGATGATAGTGTCAATAAATTATAGGATTTACGGTCATTCATATAAATAATTATATTACTAGTTAACGTATACTTGTGATACTAGGTCAATATGTATGTAAATACGCTTCGTCTACAGAGGTATAAAAAAATAACTAGTTTTTATCGTTGGAATACATCGTTATATGTCATCACTAAATATACTCACACACCGAGAGACTTAAGCACGTGACACTACACCCTCGACAGGAAGTACAAAAAGACAGAGATGCTTTATGGGAAGTCCTTGTTTTTACAGCGTTTGTTTTGAACACACACACTCATATATATATATATATATAGTATATATATATATATAGTAGTTTATTGATTATTGCAAGTTAAAAATATAAGCAGATACATACACTAAACACTTGAAAATGCATTCCAACCTCGAAAATATCAGTCAGTTCGCCATTCTCTCGGTCTAAGCAGCAGCAGAACATACTTTCCAACGACTAAATCTGTCTTTATAGCCCATAATATTGTTCATATAGTGCAATATATTACACGCCAACTGCGGAGCGGACGAGCCAGGCGATACGATAGCCACAGTCTAGACAGGGGCGCAGGGGACTTAACTCAGACAAACTTACGAAACATAAAAACACGTAATCTACCCGTTTCCCTTTGCGTAGCTTACACATTTACACTAAGGGAATAGACGTCGTTTTTTACCGACTCAGTGATAATTAAGGCTATACACTTCTCAAATTTCACGCATAAACCTATTATTTTTCATGAATTTTTTTAAGCATTACAGACTACAAGATTGTCTTATGTCGTATGCAATGATAACTTACTAGTAGACAAGTCAAATTACTCGTATGGAGGACTCGGTCACAGGTCTAATAAATGAAGGTGAGTATTCAAATTAATTTAACACCTGCTTCAAGAAAGCAAGATATCGCGAGACCTTCATAACGAGTTCGATTTTATCTGGAATATTCTAAAACGTGTGTGCATGCCTAACTTAATTGGTTGTGTGTGATAAAATTTTTAATTTCATTTTATTAGCAAGACCCGAGCCCAACTATGGGGCAGTCCATGTTGTGATTACCCAAACACTACGCAGCGGTTCAAATTGTATAAACAAAAAATAGAATACATTGGTTGAATAGAGGCTGATTCTACCCGTCTGCTGCAACAACTACAACAACAACAAAAAATTCTAGCTTTTTTAATCAATAACTTAGGAAGTAATATGGTCGTTGATACTTCTGCTCTGTTAAATTTCCGACATAATTTTACTGTGCGAGTGAGACGCACAACTGTCTAGACTAAACAGGACACTCCGCACTAATGCTTCTCGAAGAGATTAAAGCAGCAAATTCGCCCACGTGGCGTATTATGCATGGGATTTGATGTTATCATGTGTCGGAATAAGAATTGCATGTGCAAATTTTGGGAAAACGAAACCTTAACTACACTAGATCGAAATGTTCACTTAATGTAAATAACCGTTTCTTTATTTAATTCTAAATGAAATTAAATAACCATTCTTAGTGACGTACTTTATTTACACTTATATATCGGTCCGTACAGACTACTTAGATATTATTAAAATTAAATAAAATACCACTATCAAATTTAAATAACTAGAATGCAAAGATTGATTTAATTTAACAATAAGTGATGGCATTTCAACATTTAGTTATGGAAGTTTAATCAAAATCTAATTACTGTATTGTGATGTTTGTATGTGTTACAATTACATAAAACATAACATAAACATACATGAGGTGGTGTGCCATCTACATCAGTTATAAATTTTCCATAGTTAAAAAAAACGCGATACGAATATACTACTATTATATAATGGGGCCGAATATAACTCAAGTTCCGTTACATTAGTCAATATAGAGGCAAAAATATATAGTATATTTTTGGATTTACCTTTCTAAAACGATGCGGAGATACTAGTGGCCCATACTGCAGTTTCGCGGTACCCAACAACGTACCTCGTAGACTTAAAATTTAATTTCGTAAAACTAAGTAAATGCGATAAGAATGATATTTATACACAACATTCTTTAAGAGATGAGGTCACAATGCTATCTTACGCTGATAGCGCATCACACACTCTAGTGACGTTATCTGTACTAATATAATAAAGAGAGTGCGAATTTTATGAGTTTGTGTATATGCAAAAGGTAATCTCGAAAACCACGGCACCAGATTGATTTTTTTTTACCATTTGAAAAGTACATTATTCCACATTGATGGAGGAAGCAGCTTTCAAACAGCTCTAAATTTTTATGAAATAACACGTAATAATTTCTCCTAACATATATCTGAATTATAATATTCGCTGCATGTTTTACCATCTACTATTTCATATATTTTATCATGCAAATCGCAAACAACCTGGCGATTTGCTTATGAATTTCAAAACGAGATTCCGTGTTAGTAATGTACCTACAATGGATATGAGTATTAAACGCAATTATGAGTGGAGTTCTTTTTGGCATTTGTTTTTATCTTGGCTTAATATAAACTAAAGTAAATGAATACTTACACTTGGTTAAACATACTCCTTTCGTTACATTCAGTAACTCGAACTAAATATTATTCGTTGTAAAATTAAAACTAATTGTATCATATGTAAACAGACACTTACTTGTCTAAATAGGAGCCGCGACGGACGGCGTTACAGGAACTATATGACCTGAAAAAAAATATAATTCAGAAAGTGCAGACAATTGCAGCTGAGATTATTAAGTACTAGCAAACTGCCATCGCTTCGCTTCAGAAGAACTACGCCTTACGCTTAGAAATAGCATATGCATTGTTTTATGACTGGATTTTTCTCGTTTTATGAATTAGAAATATATTAATTAATAACATTTTTATTTACGAAGGGATGAGTTATAATTTTATTATATGTATACATATTTGGGTAGATGTCAAGATCCTTTGGCATGAATTTTTTATTAAAATGAATTAACAGTTAATTCATGGATTTTTATTATTCATATCTTCGCTTAATGATGAACAACCATATCCATCCATCCATATTGTTATCCATCTTAGCTCATTAGCTCTTCCCACATTTACCCTGAGTTGACCGGTGGACAATACATTAAGCATTAAGTTTGCCCTTTTTTCCTTATTTTTAGAAATGATTTAACAGTTAAATAAAGAAATACGTTAGCAGAATATAAATCGACCATATAATTCAAAGGGCCGTAAACTATCTATGTGAAAGTTCCTTTCATGGCAACATTTCCAATGGAAATCTAAAAGGAGCACATGACATCTTCCAACTAAGTGGACTGACATTCCACAGAACACAGCGGGTTCCTGGTGCATGTGGTAGAATCGAGACCGGTCAGAGTGATGAATACATATCCTGCTTCCAGCAGCAAAATTTCAAAGACCGATGGATGGATAAAGTACGTCTAAATAAATAGTTACGCTCGATAACGCCTTAGTGCGCTATATAAGTACTAATTTAAAAATCAAGGGTAACATTGTTCCAAACGATTGCTTGAACAAGTATAAGTTTATAGAAACCTTATTCACAAATAGCTGGTGTCACGCGAAAGGGTAATCATAAAACTTCCAAGGTACTTCAATCGCGGACGAGTTACAGTGGCTTGGTTTAGTGACGTCAAACTAAGTGTATTGTAAAATTTTAATGGGTCGTTGTTTGAATGAATCATTACGCAGAATTACAAGGTTCCCGTTAATAACTATTTAATCGTTCCTTCTTCTAATGAATGATTATTATTTAAAGTTCATATTTCAAGCTGTATTTCAATCCCACTTTCATTCGTTTCAAGAGGTAAATGGCCTAACTATTTTTATTAAAATTCCGCAATAATCTAACAAGAGCTCTCAGCCGTATGAAAACTATTAATAAAACTGGGTATATTGGACTGTGCGGGTGCCGTGTCCGGATTTGCAACTTTGTCCTCATGCAATAATGTATTCCTGACCCACTTCACTTCATCTGAATAAAAGCGAAATACATAGTTATAAAAAATGGAAATTCTGCATATTTTTTCATGTCAGTTTCATAAACATTATACGAGTAACTTTGTTCACGTTTGACCGTACAGCATTACGTCATATAATATGTAATTTTTTAATATAAGTACAGTTGTTTTCGAAAATTGGATTAACACCACGTAACAACGGAGCACATAATAGGTGGTCCACGAACTGATTACTTTTGAGGAAAAAAGTCTGTCAATTTCTACAATGCTGAAGTAAAAAGATGAGCCTTTCCCACGCATGGCTACATTAAATGTGACAGCGGCCACTGTAGATTCTTTTTTTTTCTTATTATAACTTAATGTTTGGCTATAATCCCACCTGATGGTAAGTGGCGTTAGTAGCTTTAGATGACAAAGCCACAAATTTGTAAAATTCTTATTCAGACGGCTCAGGACCGTTGAGGATAATGGCAGTTCGAGAAGACCAATGCCAGAACTACACTACTACAGCCAGATGAAAGGATGTATTCCCTCGAAAAAAAAATTTGAATTCGATCACTGCAATGAGCCTGAAATCGTTGCAAAAATAGCTGTAGTTTGTGAGAAATAATTTGAACTTTCTGTACATGAAAGTAAGTTAACAAAAACGCTATGCTACCAGAACATATGTACGTATTTGCAAAACCCCACTTCAAAGTTAATGTGTTTCGTTTGAAGAGCTTGAACAAACGCGCTTGTCGTAGGTAGTTTACAAAGATCCTTATGCGTCAGTTTGTTTTGATAAATATTCAACTTTTGTCATGGGAATCGAAATCAACTAAAGTTGTTAGTTGTTAACATTAGCCATCTCTATATCTTATATTTTTGGTGTCCCCGCTATAAAATAAATTGACAGTTGATATATAGATTAACTGATCAACTTGTGACTGTAGTTATCGGTTCATTGGTTTATTAACGAAACTGTCCAAGTACTGTGCTCGACCCTTAATACGCTGGCAAAACTTGCAGACTATAAACACATTTGAGAAGATTATGGAGAATTATCCAGGTTTTCATATAATATTTTTCGGTTCTATATAATAAAATTTGATATTCAAAATAAGATATTGACCTTACTTTATGATAGTTTTAACCCCTTTTAGAATGTCACTTAACTACTTGATATAGATTCAATAGTTAACTAATTAATATTTATAAATTTATCAAAAGCTGCTAAAGTATCAATTCTAAAAATATATACAGTGTACGTTATCCACTAAGAAAAGATCTATAAAAACCTGTTATTCCGAGTAACGTTTTTAGCATTGAGCTTTCATTTTTACGCCAGCTTTTATCTTTTCTTGGTAAAAAGGTTACAACATGCGAAGCTTGCTAGAGTTAAAAGCGTTTCGTTTATAAAATGTTCGTTTTAATCCTAGTATCTTTGCGGCTCATGTTCTTTAGTTCGCAACTTTTGGGTTTTTTAGTATTATTTTCAGAATCCTTCGTAACTCTTTTTGGAGAGCCAAGTACACTGACATACTGAAATATAAAATTTGTTAGGAAATCTAGGATGAGTAGAATAGAGTAACGTTTAAAAAATCAAAATTGCGGTTATACTGTTTGATGAGTTTATAGACTGATTTTGTGATAGACGTCAATGATAAAATGATACTGATGCTAAGTGGGCACCATCGCTCATGGTCATTCTTAACATCAAAAGCATCAAGCATTGCCGGTGAAGAAAACAGTGAACACTTCGCGATTGATTTTACTAGAGGATGGTTACTGTTGCGTCAGTTAAAAAACCTTAAATCACCAGTAACGTAGGATTAAAACTGGATCGAGATCCATGTGATATCCAAAGTCATAAATAGTAATCATAAATAGCCAAGTTAGGCAGGTCGAATTATTTAAAAATATAACTACTCAATTTTTAAACGATCTTTTGGTACAGACCCTACAATGGTTTAAATTACTGTCGATATATATATATATATATAAATGTGCTCCGTTGTTACGTGGTGTTAATCCAATTTCCGAAAACAACTGTACTAATATTAAAAAATTACATATATATATACTAGCAAACTGCCCTCACTTCACTCCAGGAAAACTACGCCTTACATTATTTTAAATTAATTTATAACTTTTGTTTATGGACGGATTGCAAGGAAACACACAATTATTAAGTGCCGCTTATTGCAATACATTAGTGAAAACCAGAACGATATCGGTTAAACAATTTCTGAGTTTAGCGGGAACAAACGCACAGACAAAAATTATAACAACTATTGTTTTGGGTTCTATTGCGTTAATAAAGGCCCGTAATAATGTTTTTGTCATATATCGTTTATGTACAGAAAGCGATCAGTTAGAACTTTATCATTAGTATAGATATAGCAGATAAATGTTTGCATTCGGGTCGAAGTTGTCTCTATTTGTAATGTCTTATTGTGTATTCAGTGGAGGGCTATTACAAACAGCAGTTTACTTATTCTTCTGAATTAGCAAAGTCGTAGCGATTAAAAATCGAGTCATAGCGATGAATCATCGTCGATCTTCACTTTTAGTAACTTCTCGACGCTTCTTTGCTAAGTTAATGTTGCATTCAATATATCATAGGATATTAAATTCATTTTTTATTTAACTTTAATATAGTACTAGCCATTTCGGAAGTCAATTTGTATAGTTGACATAAAAAAAATCTACACGTACCGAAAACAATTAATGCATAAAATCAATCAATTACAGTCACCACGAGTAGAACACACCCGATCAGTTTTCATTTACAACAATGGTTTAATTGGCTCGTAAATCGATATCAGCGTTACCGAAACGAGTTTAACAGGCAATTTAGAAGAAATTGAAAATGGGGGCGGTTCCGCAGCTGGTCCATCGATAACCTCTTTACGGCTCTTTGACCGTAATAAACACATAAATAATAATAACTCGATGGACAGTCACTAAGAAATATTGCATTTTTACTTCGTAACCTTATTATTGTCAGATAAGGAAATTACATTGTATTTATTTCTCGAACGATAATAATATGATCTCTAGAATAATAATATACTTTTTTTTCAACGAACTATTTCAGTGAGTTTCAAGTTTAATATTTATCGTTCTCATATATAAATAAATAGCCGAAGAACGCACAGACAGAGCCATTTGATCACCGTCGCCCATAGACATTAGTAATACCAAAGGCCTCACTGTAGTCAGTCCGCTGAAGAAGAACTAAAGAAACAATCGACTGGCTCTCAAGCCAAAGTTTATTGAACGATTTCATTGACTGGGATCATATTTACACAATAACATTTATTTTGTAGTGGCATTGGTGGTTACGAAGTGTCTGCTCGGTGGTGTTGTCATCATGTTTTAACAACTGTATAATTATAAATTATATGGTTCACATCTAAATATATCGAACAACAGCGTCTGCCTGACAGCTAGTTTCATAATAAACTCACATCCGATTCATCACATTCTATGATGCTGGCATTTGATACACATTATATAAACCTGATGTAAAATCGTAACGTAGGTGGTTAAATAACAGGTTATCTTTAGATAATGTAGGTATTCCGTTTGACAAAATGCAGCCGAGTTTGGCCATGTACCTCACGTACAACTTTATTGAAAATAATTTTTAAAACAATAATTCTACAACAGTTATTATTAGATACGAAAAGAGGCAAATGCGTATGTAATCCACGTCGTATTCAGCGAGCATAACACAGCATGTGGACTATAACTACTCATAAATAGAAATTTATAGAATACATTAGAATAGAATTTTAAATAATAGAACTTTATATACTGGCTTCGTTTTTTATAAGATTGTATTTATAGACGAAACAGGGACTTAAGTCCGCACCTGTCGTTGTCCGTATAGTACAATAGTAATCTTTGAAAACTCAAGAGGTCTTTACGCGAGTTATTCCAATGCCCCTTCAAAACAGCATATTGAAACATCTACTGTTTCCCTCCTTCCAGACTTAAATACAAAGGTGAAGTGCAAAGAGGTACAATGTTCTTTGATGTTTTCAGTTTTTACATCGGAACGAGTTCCCCGCAGTCACAGTTTTATTTACCAGCCTTATTAAAATGTCCATAATAACTTTCATTACCTATTCCGCGGCAACAGATCCATTACGTGGGATGCAAAACATTTTTGATTATAACCCATAACATAGGTTACTAATATGTTAAATGTCATCCAAATTCATTAGCGGGTTTAGTGTGACACGTGGTCAGACAAACAGGTAAAATTGATAAAAAAAGTTTTAACCTCCATATACATATCTATAACAAAGCGTACAATTTTATTATAAGTATTAGATTTACAATGCAATACAATTTTAAAAACTGTACAAATCCCTACCTGATCTACGAATCTCTGTTGCTTCACAATGGTCATCATTAAATATAAAAATACTTCATACGACAATTGCTTCAATAATATACATACATACGTATTTAATGATCGCAAAAATAATGATTGCTGGCAATAAATTAAATCTCATAGTTATTTGTAATACGGAGCCCTACATTAAGTGTAGTTAGGTACTTGGCCATTTTATTTTATATCAATTTGGATTAATATACATAAGCATTTCACTAGTTTAAAATGTACAACAAAACATTAAAATAAGAAAACTTTCACGTATTTTCGTACAGTCATTTTTCTTCACAGCATTGACCCGAATTCATTTTAGCGTTAGGTCATTCGGTGGGCTGCAACAAAATGTAACCTCGATCTGTGAAAAATAAGAGTACATTTCCTGTTTTCCTGTTTTAATGAAATAAATCTCGACGCAAGGTTGCTTTTCGCTAGAACTAGTCGAGTGATCAAAAAAATTTACGCATGAAAACATTCAATTTTGAATTATCTACGAATAAATAACATGGCTGACAGCGATTAGTCGCTTGACACTTTGGATTTGGTTTTGCATCTTGGACGCATTAAATTTTTCAAAGTAGGATTGTTCATTACCATATAATTATCACTTGAATATATTTATTTATTGAATTTTGATTTTTTAGCTCACAATCAAGCTAAACATTTACTTTTTTCGTTTAAATTTCTTTAGTTTATTGTACTTAAGTTACGCACTGGGCGAGGCTCAAAAACTTAATTTTACTAAGAGAAAAGACCTGCGTCCTGTAATAAATACTTAAAATAAATAGGTATGCTAAAGCTGAATGTTCCATTCAGTAACTAACATTAGTAGTTTCGCCAATTTGATCGTCCTTTGTGGGCATACTACATTTGGGATGAGACATCCGAGAAGAACGGAGAAGCTCTCGCCGTTCTCCTTAACTCAAAAAGCGTTGATGCAATACGCTAGCCTTATGAGTAAGCTTTCATTTCCCGGAATATATCCTGATGAGATCTGTGGGGTAAAGGACTTTGGGAGCGAATGGGTCAATCCACATTGTTAATAAGAATTGTACATCACAACCAATAAAACAAATGCTAAAATCAGGATCCGCTGTTTCCCAAACTCTCTTTCTGTTACATATTAACGACCTCGTCATACCCGGTATTTATGATTACATAGACTATTAGTCAGTAGGATTATTCTCAAACATAGGCAATGGTGCATACATTAATGTCAGACTTTCGGCATTTTCTGAATGGGATGCAGCTAAAATTGTAAGCTTCAACGCTACTGAAACTTAAATGTATCTTTTAATCGTCAAGAGAAGTTCGTTGATCTTGCCTCCTACTTTACACAATGTATCCTAAGAATACATCGATCAACTACATTTTTCGGGTGTAGAGGTTTCCTTAACCCTCAACCCTTTGGGGAGTTTATTAAATCCATGGCCATAACAAAAACAGTTGCAAGAAAATTATCTGTTCAAGGGGTGACAGTATTTAAAATCATATCATTTTTTGATCTTGTATAAAGCACAAGTTCGGGCTTGGTTGGAGATTTTGATTTTCCTATTAACGTTGAATTCAACGAGGATGCGTGGTAAGAGATTTATTTGTGATTTCTATTTATTGAAGACCATATTTAAAACTCGAGTTTAGGTGCATGGTAGGAGGCCTCAGAAAGAAAGAGTATTTACAGGATACCTTCATTTCGTACTACTACTCCGACTACGCGTTACATACTATCAGGTGTAATTTTAGTAAAATATTTACTAATAAAAAAGAAAAGTAAATAAACCAAACTATGGGTTATGATGTTGGGTATGAATTATATCACGTAACACTTTACAAAAACTAAAACTTCATCATAAAGACCCATAACAACTATTAGTATTTTATCCCTAATCGACCATTAAACGATCAGACTTCGATGTATTAGTAGCTATAAGTGGAAAGTTCGTTAATGAAAGTTTAACAGAGCGTAGAGAATTACTAATGGGATAGGCTCCGGATATAAGCTGCTCCCACTTTTATAGACGTAGTTTCATTAACTCGTTCTTAACAAAAAATATATATATTTAGTTAGAAAACATCACATGGGGAGACCTGAGTACAGCGTTGGGCTGTCCCCATTCTTGTAGATTGGAATGATGATGAAACAGGACGATTGAGGTGCCTATTTGATCGCCTTCCAATCTCAACAATTTCCTAAAACTGCAGTTACAGATCGGAATCGTTACAGTAGCTTATTTACTGAACTCAGTAAAAATAGTACTTCACTACGCTTTCTTCGTTTTGAAAAGGAACAGTTTTTGTGTAATTATGTCACTATTTACTTATAATTTATTTTTAATTATAAACATATTGTTGTTATTGACTATTAGAAAAACAATCCAAACTCTCTCATCGAGCCTAGTCATTCAAATCGATGTTAATGCAAAAAAAAACTTTCAAATCGATGTTAATGCAAAAAAAAAACTATTTCTTTGATAATTGAATATAATTATGTATTAAGCGATTTTCCAGTCTTAATGATTTTTGTATTCAAGAGTTAACTAATGGAATTGTTAGGCAGTCCTCGGTTGAGCGATTTTGTGAATACTCGATGCGACTGCGGCGAGATAGAAACGTAAGCGCTGTCCCAGAAACAGTCCTGTCGACATGTACACCGTGTTTTGTGTAACGAAAATCACAATTGTCTTTGAATTCAAACGTAGATTTGAACTTAACAAATGCTAAGTTTCACCTCATACTCGAGTTGACATAATAGGTTCTTGATAATAGAATCTATCGAACTGTAATTGTATTTAATTCATTGTTATTATACATTTTCATTCCTACAGTTAATAATTATAATATAATATGAGTTTTTCACATTATTTTTTCGTACCAGAGTTATTTCGTATTTTTAATTTAAGAAATATATATAAATAAAAATATTATTATAACGTTATAACTGGGTTCAGGTGTAATGACCTTATACTTATAAATGTGAAAGAAAAAAGCCATTACAAATAAATTAAACGAAAAAATATTTTTTATCTAAATAGCGCTTATTTAACTGTCCATAATCAATAAAATAGTAATGTGATTCTCATGCAACGATGGTCTCAAACGTTACAGTTGAGATACCAAGTGTGGAAACAAGACATTCTAATGCAGTATGTGAGGTTGACGATCCGAGTAGAATCGAATAGAATTTCGGGTGTAACAACATTATAAATATAATGTGCTAAGTAAACCTATTGAGTATTGCGATTTAGAATCCTCTGTAAAATCGATTGATAAATAACAAATGGTTTTCGATATTGTATAATGAAGCCAATGTGGCTTTGCAGCTTACAAAAAGTACAGTTCTGTTCAAATTTTTGAGCCAACACTTTGAACTATGTTGCACGATAGATACTATCAGTAGTTTCACCAGCAGATGCACTAACTAGCGACGAGGTTGCATGCCACACAGACATAACATCGCTCAATTATCACTCATTACCGTAGTGTATAGCGAATGCAGTTAATTAAACTTTCGTGTCACACTAAATTGGGTTAATAGTGTTACAAGGTAGTTTAAAGTTTAAACATATTCTTTTTTATCCTAATCTAGTGTAACAGTGATAGGTAAGTTGTCAAACAACTATAAATAAGCGTCAATAAATATATAAATAACAATTATAAATATACGTCCCTTTGTTCTGTCTGCATTTCAGCCGCCTGTGTGTACGCCTAGTATAATAATGCCATTATATTATGCATAGAGGTCAGCTGGCGCTTCTTTGACTGTAGTAACTATTATAAGTCGAATAATACTTTTATTACACACAGTTGATTTATGTATCCGGTTGTGTCAATTTTGTAGTATGTAAAAAATACACACCAATTGCTCAGGATTATTTTGGGGAGGTATACGCTTACGTATACCTTGTGAATTGAGCATTACTAATAATGTTTGTATATTACAGCCAACCATATCTCAACGAATAAGCTTCAACCATTAACGTACTTTAGTTCAAAAACGGGTTATCGCAGCCGTACTTACCGTGTGACATTCTTGCTTGGAAGGCGCAACACTAGGGCAAAGTACTTCCGAATATTTGACATGACACGAGAGCTACAATTACCGTAACTTACGTCCTCTCTTTCGACACAGATACGAATTGTTAGCTTCGTATCGTTTGTTATATGAATTTTTGTGCTCACTTGATCCATTTTGGCGGTGATCATCTTTTATAGTTAATGTAAGAGGTGAGACTGACAGTTCGGATGATTAAAAAACAAATAAAAATAATAAAAGACAATTAAGTTGGTTTTTTTTTATGTTAATAGCCGACAAACGAGCAAACAAGCCACCTGATGGTAAGTAGTCACCGTCGCCCATGGACATCAGCAAAAAAATTAGTATCACTGATGCGTTGTCGGCCAGGAAATTAGAAGAAGGTAAAAAAGAAAGATCTGGCTCTCAAGCCCCCAGCCGGAACACGACAAGTCGTTTGGGGGCTGACTCAGGCAGGAGGGTGGTAGCTAGCCAGACAGGCATTACGGAAAGATAATAATGCCAGTAATAATATTAATGACTTAATAATAATACTGATAATATAATCATTACGCGAAGCCCTACCACCAAGCAGGCTGGCTTCTGTCGCCTCTTACGACACCCTGTTTTGTCAGCATGGGTTTGGGGAGAGTATTCTAGGCCGCCCCAATACGGCCAAAATAGTTCCGATAGTTAGTTAGTTCGTTTATAATAGTCCCGCTAACTAGTTATTATGTACTCGTATGCTACCATCCTTAAGCCAGAACATTTGGTATTTTGATATTTTTTTATACATACCAATTCATAGAATAAAGTATATCGCTTAGATCAATCGACTGACTTGTTCCGAGTAGGGTGAGTTTTAAAACGCCGAAACACCAGAAGCTGAATAACAATCAACATTACACTTTGACCACGACAGAATGAACTTGTCCAATTATTGAAGGTACTATACATGGTGCACTTACTATCTACTAAATTTGTATTTCAAAAAGAAATGTAACTGGGGCCAATGACACTGCGTGGTTGACTCTAATAGAACTACTATATCTCTTCTGCCTGGACGGACTGTAATGAAATTTGGCATAGGAACTCATTATCATATTACGGAACCATTTTATCGTAGTTTTAGTTTCCTAGCCAAGAGAGCTGTAAGATTATATTTAACAAGCTGGTCTGGCGCTTTTAGCTCGGCTCCACGTTTAAACTTGCTTCGTAAAGCGTTATTTGAACGAGCTGAGCATATCGAGTTTAATTATCATTACGTAACGTGCTTTGAGTATCAGTCCAGCTAAAATGTTTAGTAGTAAATATTCGAATTTTACACGGCGAAAATCTACTGTAGGGCTCTGGTGTCTGCCTTTAATTTATAAAGATTAGCGCTTACCTAATCACAATGCTTTAATGTGAATTGGTCGAGGCGTTAGAGGCAAATCAAGATTCACAAGTTCTTTAGAAGGCCTTGCTTAAAAACTCTAACTAACGATTACAACTAGGTCTAACAGTTTAATATGGTCTACCTCACGCGAATGTATTTGGACATATTAGCATTCCGTTCTACTAATAGCAATAGACTGTCCACCGGGTCCCATAAAAAAGTAAAGTAAAAGATTGTGCCGTCGCCGTATTAATGTAAAAACGTCGTGAATTTAAAGCATATTCCGGGATAGGAAATTCTTTGCATAAGTTTAAATTCGCATACTGTAGGTTTTCACGCTTAGCTAGGCCTTGAGTTATCTTGCAAAATATTCTCTCAGTAATAACGTTCTACGAAGGTACTTCTTTTAAATTGAGTAATAAATTGAATTATGTATAAAATTACAGGAAACAAGATATCTATGAAAAAATCGTACAACTTATTCCTAATTAGAAATTTTTCTCAGTAGGTATATATATACATACACACATACATATGTATTATATACATATATAGAATGTTTCATAATCTCTTACAGTAAAAGGTGACAAGTTCTACAAGCACATAGCATGTATGATACACTGGAGGATGAGCAAAGATAAATCGATTGCAAAGGTAGGTAAATCAACGAGAGCTATCCAAGATTTTAAAGAGTAGTTACAAGAGACGAGTATCTCTGCGAAGTCGAATTAGGAGCCACTTGAGATTCTTGCAAAATTGAGATATTCGAACGAACTTTTTCATTCCGATGATAAATTATATAGGTAAGTTTTTCAAGCGCTCGAGTTTATTTAGGGGCTCCTCAGTGACATCAAAAAAAAAACTGACATTAACACGTTCTACGTTGAATTAATATGTGGGCTTATGAAATTTTAGTTTTGAATGCAAGGAGAAGTGAACCTTCCGGCTGACTTCAGCGATGTGCGCTTTCCGGGACAAATTACTATCAAATATCACTCCTAAGTTCTTCGCCGTATCCATGTAAGTAATAGAAAGGTTGACGGAAAATGTGTAAGATTTAGTCTCGGCCATAATTAATAGAAATATTAACAACAACAACAAAGATTAAAGACAACATTTAATTATTATTTATTATTATAGATAAGCAATCTTTCTTTCATTGAATGCTCACAAATTTACAGTTATCGCGATATACATTAGTAATCTTCAAATACAAATTTATTTGAAACATAAATATCTTAACCAGTTGGGTTTTGAACTCAGGTCCTATCAACTAGATTACAGTCGTTGAATACTTATTTTGCTAGATGGTAAATCCATAGGTACAAATAACTTGTAAAATGTCTTATTAAAATTGTACACATCGTGATACTATCTTATTTGTTACTTGTAGCTCTTGCTTTGATCGGGTGCAATTTACTAATGAAGAAAATGAGAAGTGCATTTAGCAACGTCAGATTTTATAAAGATTTTATGCAAAAATATCATCCATATTATCGATTCAGAACGAGAACTAGAACCTTGTCTTGACGATTAGGACCAAAAAAAAACATACATACGGCTATAGATTTTTATTTAAATATACAAATATTTAGATGATAACCTACTAAACGATATATATATTCATACATCTAATGATACACTCCACAATCTTTATACTAACGCACTGAAACAACACATATTACAACTATTTAATAACTGTTTGAACTTAATAGATCCTCCGCCCATCTAGAACCAAAATTTATTGATTTGATGATTTGGTTTATTTAATGAAATATACTTGTATTTATTAAAACCTTTTTGGATCACAATCACATGTCAGATTATGAAACTGATGATCAATATATAACTGCAAACGATGAGGACTGCGATTATTTCTTTATATAGCGCTTTGGCTGTTAAATAAACAAACAAGGGCACGGATTCCCAGCAAAATAGAATATGAAGCCGACAATCGATACGGTGCGTAATGCGAGAGATTGCCGGCGCGGCGGCTCTAGAGTCGAGAGTTAGTTGCGTGAAGACGGGCGGCGATTGTGGGATGTAAACATTTGAAGATTTTCACTCAGATCTATAATAAAGTTGGACATTTTTGTATGTTCACGAAACAGAAGTGACTACTTAGTGATTTCGAGACCTTAATAAAGAAATATAATACTAATAAAATAGTGCGGTGTGGCGGATTTTAACCTATATTAAACTGCATGTAGCGTATATAATGTTTTATTTCAAATGATGTTCTAATATTTTTGTAGTTTTCCCTTTCTGAAGTTGGTTTTCATATATTTTATAGTACTTAATACAAAATTTAATTGAATAATTTACTTTGAAATGCAAACTCAAATTTATGTTAGGTAAGGAGAGATTTACATAGTAAAATATTACCGTAATATGAGCTAAATAGACGTATAAAATTTTAAAATTCCTTTACGTGTATTTTTACAGTGATTTCCAATTTTCAGGTCAAGGTTGGTTCATGCGTCGTAAAATTTGTATCTTTATTTAAATATTCAAGAAATCTTCTGTTCCCTGGCAATTTTGACGACAACACTTGGCAACCCTCCCTAAGTAGAATTACACTTTGAAATTTTGACAATGATTGAATAAGGATAAATTTCTGCAAACATATGAATAATATATATCTTTTCGAACAGTTCAAATAAAACTAAGAGAAAATAACAAAGCTGGTCAAATTCAGGTTTCGCCAAAGCAAAATGTCGAAAGAGAATAAATAATAAGACTAATTCCGAAGAGCTTATCCATATCCAAACGCTCCTACCCCCTAGTTCGTGGGGGTTTTGTGAAATTGGATAACGCTTTATTTCTTTGCAACAAAGGAAAAGTAAATCAATTTTACTTTCCGTTAAATCACAGTTAAGTATGCTAACAACTTGTATTCGTGTATATAGGCATCTTTTTATCTGAAGCCATCATTTACACATGCTAATGGTATCGTTCACGTAGGTATTATAACAATTGTATCACAGTATATCTTAGAAGCCAATACGTATCGATGCGTGATAATCTAAATCATATTTCTACTGTAGATTAGAATGTCAAACTAGCACGCAGCATGCAGGGGAGTGGCAGCACATGTCTATTGACTCTTATAGCTGATGCGATTGCTCCGGGTCTTTTTGAAATTATTAACTTACTTGTGTTCAATGATTTCAACTTTTATGTGTGAAAATAATATAACAAACAGCATTTCTCCCTTTCTATTGCTGCACTTGATCCTTTACACTACACACTAGATTTTAGTGGGGTTTCTACAATGATTTAAAGATTTTACCCAAACGTTTATAATTTATATATATACATTACTATGGGTATATAATGAATTGCACGTAATACCCAGCAAAGGTGGTGCTTATCGGCTATTATGATCCGGGGGTAGGTCCAAGGTAACATTACGAGGGCTGCTATTTATGTATTGAGAGTAACAAAAAGAAACAATATCTATAATTTATTATTATCGATGTACTTTTGCATACGTTGAAACCAATTTTCATAGCACTTTTTCCACTCTGATTGAGATATCTCCAAAACGTGCATTTTAAATGTATCCACGGCGTCTTCTCGGCTCGAAAAACGTTGACCTCGTAATTAGACGTAATTTCACGTTTGAAAATAAATAGAAATCATTGAGTGCCATATCGGATCTCTAAGGCGGATGACCCGTTAGTTCGATCTTTTGACCTTCCAAAAACTGAGTTGTTTCAGGGGACCTGTGAAAACTAGTATTGTCATGATGAAGAATGATTCTGCGTTGTCTTTTTAAGATTTTCCAGTGGCACTTAAGCCACATGTCCATTTATACCAAAAAAAACAGGCGATCATTTGCATCTAAGTGCTTTTTGCACGAATAAGGTTTGTTTGGCTCATCTAAGAAAACTCACATCGTTGATTGCTGTTTAGTTTCGGGTTCATAAGCATAGACCCAAGATCATTACCTGTGTGAATATTATAAACAGCTTTTGATGCATCACGATTTTATTTTTTTAACATATTTTGGACTATTCTACACGAGCCTGTCTTTGATCGATACTTAAGTTGTGGGGAATTCAACGCGAAAAAACAGTCAAATGTTCATGTAATATCTTATGTATGCGTGTCATACTTATGTTCAGAGACACCTCAATCTCGCGGTATGACATGACAGTCTTGTATTATCACTTCTCACACAGCATCGATATTTTTGGTTCAACAACTGATTAAACTCACTGAACCAGTGATACACAGTGGTTTTTGATGGTGCTTCATCCCTAAAAGTCGAAGTGAGTTGATTGATGAACTGTTTTTGAGTTAGCCCACGTCGAAAATCGTCATAAATCATGGCACGAAAATGTTCACGAGTTAAATCCATTTCCTTGAAGACGCACAATTTTTAAAATGAAAAAACAGAAAATACTGTTGACACTCACATGAAACAAAATTTATTCTATGAGTTTTCTAAGAGTTTCATTTTCAAATATAGTGATTACTTTTTAAATATTGTTCTGTATGTGGACAGTTTCGGACATAAATAGCAGCTCTCGTAAAATCATTTGTCTGTAAATAAGCGACATGTAAACAAACTAAAATAATTTAATTAATATTATTTTAATGCTTCGATTAAATGATATTACTTTTATTACTTTATTTAAATTGATTCACACTGACCCTTCACGATATATACGTATGATTCTCGTATGAGTAGGTAATACAATATTCCCGTATTCAGTACCCCTTTACGAGGTGTGAGATTATTGTCATTATTATGATTAATTGTCATTATGATTATTTGATATGAATAATTTTGATTATTTGTCAACTTGTCCTTCGAAAGTTTCTGGACTTAACGACGAACTCCTGGGAAATAAATAAACAACTCTCTGGAGCAAAAATATGACATTTATTCCTAGTCTTAATACTTAGACCTTATGTAGGACTCTAAAGGAATTGTATTGGTTCATTGGGCAGGTATCTACCAGTTAATCAAATAAATATTTGATATGTTCAATAAATATAGTAGAAAGGTTTTCTCGTCAGTTCTGATGATGCACTGAGATTGTAATTAAACTAATAGGATCGGCTATGGAATTACTAATGTGGGTATTGAGGTGAGTATCATTTATGAACCGTTAAACTGTGGGTTCTAACACTTCGAGGTTCACAACAAGGTTCAATAAGTGTTATTGATAGGTATTACATAATTTGTATTCTTGTACAACTTCATGTCACTTTGTAGAATGCATTAACATAAAAGAATTTGTCAAAGCAAGGTATTTAAAGTGGTGAAATATAAAGCGGCATAATATTTGAAAGAATGATAATTATACTGAATTGCATGAAGTTACGGTGAGAACAAAAATATTATTATTGTATTTTTATATATAATTAGCTTGACTGCTTAATTTCGATAAAGACAAAATAACTACAATGCACATTCGCTCTTTTTGAACAATGAGGCCAACTAAATGCAGACGGTAGACAGACAGTGTAGGATAAAAGAAGGGTTGGAATCCGAATATATATAAAGACGTAACGTGATCCGAATCTTCTAATGCTTCAAATTACAGCCATTTACAAAATAATATATTGAGCGAATATGTTCTATAGGTCATGCCATATAGAAATTACAGGATCGCTAGGTAACATACACACTAAGATTGTATTATTTAAATATAGCAATACCACACGCATGCAATCCATCTGTGGTAATTTGGTATCCAAAACCGGTAGACACCTCTTACTGAACGTACATAAGACTAATCCTATTGGTTGTAGGTAACTATGCGCTGCTTCTTCCATATGATAAAACAAAGAAAAAAAGGAAATTAGTTGCGCCAGCATTGGCATCAACTTGAATATTTAGGAGCGTCAGAGCATGACATCGTTGCGTGCCGCGCGTTGCAGTATTCAATCTCGTAAACGCAGGAAAATAAGCAGAGTGAGATTAAAACGCTAGAAAATAAGCAGAGTAAAATTGGTACTAAGGTAACTGTTTTATCGAAATACATTTTGAACATATTTTGTGCAGTTAAATATTTAATTTTAATGCAGACGCAATCCAAGACGAGCATCGACAAAGGTTTTTAAACTATTACAGATGTATGTACGAGACATTATTTAATCAAATTTCGTGAACTGACATAATACAAATAAGGCACGTGTTGTTAAATATAAGAAAAGTAAAAACTCAGGCCGTATAAAGATTGTATGGCGTAGTTTTAAGTATGAATGCAGCGTCATTTTTGAAATATTCATCACAAGTGTAGTGTTCTCGGGCTGGTATACGATGATCTTGAACACGATAGGAGCGATTGCGCGGAGTTTGTTAATAGTTAACGTACGATCGCGAATATTCGCGCGAAACGAAGGGAAAGCTTAGAAATAATTTAGGGATGTGCCGAAACTTCAATTCAACTGTTCTGAGACAACTAGAAAATCACGACCAGTTTTAACTCACAGGTAATTTGGGATCACTGATTTCTACACAAAAAAACTTCTTATCTTTAGGTGCGCGAATATCGATAGCGTCCTAATAAGTTTCTCCATACTAAGGCTATCTGATCGGTTTTAGGACTTGCATATACACACATGTCATGATGCAATTTGTGATGATCGTGATGTATGATATTTTCATTAAGTTTAAACACATATCAAAGCAACGATGAAAATTTTAAACGGGAGCCAAGTTAGACTAAGGTATTTTATGCAGAATTTATCTAAAATTCAAATTACGAATTCATAATTAATAGTTGATGAAAGGGGAGCAAGATATGCTAATCAGTTTAATATTTCTTTCGCCTTTGTAAATCGAACATTTACCGAACTTTAATCAATTTCATAATCCCAAACAAAATTAATATTAAACAATAATATAAGAATATAGAAATGAGACGGCGGGATACAAATTTAGAAAATTTAAATTACATTTCTGAGATTGCCTTCGTCTCGAATCAACCCCTAGGCGAGTAAACTTCCCTCTCAATATATGAAATAGGGCTTTTCTAATGCATAAATTGTATTAGGGGTGAGAATCAATAGTTTACGGGGTTACATCGATCCCTTTATATATAATACCCCTAATAATGTCCAACTTTAACACATAATTTTAATAGTGTAAATGAATGCATAAGTAATTAATGCCCGTTAGCACTTTCTGCATCGGTGTGTAAGAATATATCCACATACCTCGATTAGTTCGATACTAACGTAGCCAAGCCAAACAGCACAAAAGACGTAGAAAGATTTCCAAATTTAAATTATAATTCACACACAATTAAATACTATATATTCACTTAACGTGTCACTTTAGTTCACCGAAGTTACTCTACAAGTGTAGTACTGAGTTGAACGGAACGAACCGATGCGTACGACGCGGAACGAGCGACTGCACTCGCTCCAGATGAAACGCCCCTCGCGCGTCGGCCTCACTTCCATTGCCCGAAAGATCAGCTGGGTATCCTTAGTATCATTACCCACCGCGTCATCTAGTTACATTACTAAAATTAAATGTTTCTCTAAAACAAAACGGAAAATATACAATTCCCTAAGGCCACCAGTTGTAACAAATATAAACCTTAGCATAATTATCCTGCGTCAAGAAAGAAATTAAACGCTTGTTTGAAATAACTCGAGACGGCTGTATAAATTCTCTGACTATACTACACTACAGTGTGCGCTATATTAAGATTTTCTTCCGGAAAAAGTAACACAAAAAAGAATAATAGCGCACACAAATTGAAACAATAGGCCCGTTTTCAACCACTTGTGAAGTGAGGTACTTTCCCAGGAATATGATTTAACAAACTACAATGTATTATTTTTGTAATGAGTTAATTCTTTCATGCCAAGAGATTTAGATTTTATTTTCCATCACAGAATTAGGCACATTTGTTTAATTTTGGGTCAACAACCTTGAAAAAGTCATCAATCACCAAGTCAGGAAAATGTAGATACAGACTAACGCTTGCAAGTACATCATATATACAATGTCTTTTCGTTTTTTGTTCTCATTTTGTAATAATCGATTTATCAGGTCAAGGGTAAAGTTTAACGGCTTCATTTTTATAGGATTCACTTTATGCTCTGTAAATCTTTTGAAAAATAAATAATTTTTATAACGTTTAAACCTGTAAGGAGCATTAGTGTAGAACTAACGTGACCATATATTTTTTTGGTAAATAATGATTTCTTAGAAATAAATATATTTTTTTACATCTGATATCCATTTTATATATTGTCAACTATTTTTTGCGTTTCACTTATCATTTGCTTACCTATTCAGTATAAAGAATATACCCAAAATATACACAGTACAGTACACAAAGTATACAGAAAAAAGACATACACCGAAAAAATATCATCGATAATTGTCTTCAGGTGAAGATATATCCTACCATGAACATTAAACTTAACCATTGTACTCGTCACCAGGGATGTTATGGATCTGCGTAACCGTAACCGAAAGTATCGGATATCTGAAATATAAATTATATATCCGAAACTGTAACCAAATCCGAAAAAAGTTTCGAATAGTTATAATAGGTTTTCGCTGTCTGAACCCTGAGGCAGTTTTAATTATTTATTTTTTAAGTTTTTTTTCTATTATTATATTACCAAATAACACCTAGAGAAATAGTCAGAATGTTACTTTGTAAATACATTATATATTTTGTTTACAAGTCCAAAATCATCTAATATCATAACCGAATAATATATAACCGAAATTATCCGAAACAATCGGATAATCTGAAATACTTTCATATCCGTAACCGTAACCGGAAAAATATTATTTATATAAGTATCCATATCTATATCCTGATCCGAAAATTCATATCCATGACATCCTTAATCGTTGTAAAGGTAAGTATGTATATCAACATAACTGTGATAAACGTAAAAATAACATTATCAGGAATTTTCTAAAGTTTGATTAACGAGACATCGGCATCTCAGTAAAAAATCTAGCAAAGGAAGTGGACTCGTGTTCTAGTCACGCGCAACACGCATTGACACTTATGGACGAGTGTATTAACCCAGAGATTACAGTCTCATAACCTAACTTCACTTAAACAAATGTGAAATATTTATATTGGGTTAGTTATGTCCTGTTTACACTGTAATTGTGGAGACAGAAAAGGCATACTAGAGGATTGCCTCTTAAGTTGTGTCGTTTAAAATAAGTGTAGACAATCTAATACGAGTATACACTACGAGTAAGTATAGACGGATCAAGCAACTTACAGCTTTGGTTGAAAAATGCAAAGTGTGTGACTTGTACTCATAGATAGTAGGTACATGAAATAAATCAATTCACAGTTTGTTTTTTAACTAAATTAAAAACAAATAATTTCCTAGCATATTTATCTCTTAAGGAAATACTTGATTAATGACCTAAGACCATAATTATTACTTGATAAAAAAGTCATTCATTCATCATTCATTGCAGTCATAATATACATTTTATACATCACGTATGTATGGTCGGAGACGTTAAACAATATTAATATCTTGGAAAATAAGCACGCGTTGTCAATCACCTCGGTGTGCATAAGCCGGTTACGTCACAGTCGTCAGGCTACAAGCGACAATGTAAACGGAATACATCCAATGCCCCGTGATTACAGAAAGTTACAAACGAGCCACGGTGACAGCGCAGCGGAGTGAAATTACGTCGTCGCCAGTTGAGTCGAGACGGAGCTTTTCATTATCAACTTGGAAATTTAGGTCAGACAAGCCAAAGCAAACGAGATCCGGCGTTTGTTACGATGTTTGATGAAATTTTTACGTTGAATCATTTTAACTGTAACAATTACATGAAAAAATAACATCTGGATTAGTTTAGATAAGCAAATTTTGTTTTGCAGGACAGTCTAGCAATTGACCATAACACTAAAGGTTTGAAAGGTCGTAAATGTTGTGGTTTCTACTGATACATGCCTTTGTTTTGTCGATGCGTAATCTAATATTGTTCGGTTTTAGTTGACTCACTTCATGTAGACTTGTCCTTCAGCTTTCATATATGGATATTTAATAACGTCATAAAAACCATCTATAGCTGAATCCATGTTAGTAAGACTGTAATTTTACTCTAACATTCAAGGTGATTAACTTCGTATCGAAACGCGGCGTTTTAACCCTACTCGGATGACGTCTATTCGACACGATCACAGGTTCATACGTGAAATTACAGCACGCACCATGTTGAGGGCTATTCACGGCGGCACGAATTTCATACTACACGTGTCTTAATTCGTTCTACCCCCCTACAATAAAATTTAATCACATCAATTTACGTCAATTTTTAATTTTGTGAATAGGCAGTAGAAGCTTCACCTGCATACCTATTGAATAGTGAGATAGCAGAGGAATGGCTGGATCTAATGGAGATAGCAGGACGTAAATAATGTCGAGAAACATAATATAAGTTGATGACAGACACGCACCAAACCATAGATTTAAAATGTCATAGAAAAATCGATATACTTGAGTTAGGTGAGCCCAAAAAAACGTATCCAAAATTCAACGAGGTTGTTGATAACCAGGTTGATTTATTGCTTCATAACATAAGAGATACTGTGTCAACCTTAACAATGGCGATTAACATCTATCTTGCTCCCACCGACCTAATTGAGCGTTAGCTGTAAAATTGCCTGTTATTTGCAGTGTTATGATCCTTGGCCTATTGTTAGAAATGTTGAACTGCTTTGAATAGTAAAATAGAATAATAAGAACGTAATTATAAAGTTATATGATGTACATCAACCGTTAGAAATTATAACTTGGACATGGCATACAATATCTACCGCTTAAGTTGCGCAATTATTGGTGTCTAGCTTACTTAAACACGTACATAGTTTTAACGCGATGTTTAGCGCTTGTGGGGATTAGTACGGAAAATTCCACTCACGTTGTCTGGATATTGTGAGGTATTATGTAAGAAATTTTAAGTAAGAGATTAATTACTATTAAAAAATAACACGCAATGAAGTACCTATATTTTTACAATTTATTCTAGAATATTGTACAATATAAATGCAAATGTGGATTGCTTTCTCACATACCTAATATGGCTTTGCAAATTAATAATTACCTAAACAAAGCCACAGATTTACGAACCGGTTTCTTGAAACTATTACAAAATCAGTTAATATTTGTAATTACCGAACTGACATTAAAACGCGGACGACGATATAATTTAAGTGCGACTGTTATAATAATTATCTTTTTGAAATTAGCTTCAACATTTCGAATGATTTAATTACTTTATAAGTTCATTAAAATAATTACAGAACTACTATTCAAATTTTAAGAGAATTTCAGCTACATTCTTTACTTTAGCGTCAATATTTTTTGGTGCACTATTTAAGACTCCATATAGTCATGGATTACATTAATTAAATGCGTTTAATGAAAAAAACCCTCAATAGAAGATACAGAAACTCAAGCAAACATTCGGAGCAATGTCCTGTTTATTTATATTGTAGTTAAAAAATTACATATATTACTGAATGTAAAACCAATAAGTAAAGCTGACGATAAGAAACACAGTGATTTTCATCCGACGCAGCTTAAACGCACACGCAGGCACTAACAATTTCTTAACCGTAAAAGCAAAATCAACACCAAGTAATCCATGTCGAACGTTAAACTTTATATTTATAAACTGTGATAAAAACTTTATCGCCGGGAGCTAAATCAATACCCGCAGTCGAAAAAGAACGACCTTCCCTTTGTTAAATTAAAATAAACCTGGGTATTCGTAAACATTTCTTTTTTGTGTCAGATAAGGAGGCTACGGTTCTTTGTAGCTTTGTAACTGTACTTATGAGTATGTTTTATGTAGAACAGTGGAATATTATTTTTGTTTCAACAATACTCGTAATTAATTGTTTCTTTTATATACAAATTATTGTAATATATTTATGTTAAACTTTTTACGTGAAATCGTTAAAATATTTTTATAGTTAGTAATCAGCTAGTAGAAAGTGCAGACCCAAAGCAGTTAATCATTTCCAAATTTACCCGTTGACATTACCCATTCATTATCATTTGAGCAAATTATAATAAACGAAAAGAAGAATAAATTGAAAGGCGAAAATAATTCACAGATGTAAAGCAAGTGTTGTTAGATCATCAGATTACATACGGAGTCTTGTAGATATATTGACACACGAAATTCTACATTGCAAATGCGTAGGTACACAGTTACAGTACAGTACAGAAAAAGTTACAGTAGAAAGGATAACATCTGATAATGAAACGATGTTTACATTCAAGGAAATTTACATGCATGTCAACGTACGTGTATACAAAGTCCATTATACAAAAAATGTGTGAGGCATTGTTAAAAAATAAATAAGTCTGTTCAAAGGAAGCAAAACCATTGTAATTTGTAAAGCGGGGACGTATTAAAAGAGTAAGTATAAAAACATGTTCCGAATGGCAACTATAAATTGTACCACACAATCGCAGATGGGACCCATTGCAATAGGGTAAACATACATAAAAATTCCGCGTAGACCATTAAAAAAATAATGAATCCAAGGTAGCAAGACATAATATTTATTATTCAATTATAATGACATACAATAATATTATTATACCACAAGTATTCTAGCCAACATTCCCCTTACGGTCTCCATGCTGACGTTTGACGTGTGGTTAAGTTGTCCCATCATGTTGAAATTCTGTCAGCGTTCGCACATAATGTTTCAAATTAACAATAACAGTTTGGTCTTGATCATTTTGACAGAAATAAGGGCCTATCAAACCGCAAGCAGATATTGCTACCCCGAGTGTAACTTTTTTACAATAAAGTGCCTTCTGATATTTCAACGAGGGCTGTTTCACTCCAGTGTTTGCAATTTTGCTTCAAAGCCGCTGAACGCCTACGACTTGAGAGTTCTGGATCACTAACTTCCTCATTTTTTCGTCCGTTCTTGAAGATCGCGAACGACCTGAACGCCTAGTTGGCAACGTTGAACCGGTTTCTTCGAACCTAATAAAGCTAGTACTAGGACTCTGACAACGCTTGCACAATGAACGCTCGATGCACCCCCGTTAAATGATTTATGGCTACTAAAACTGAATAGCATGCGCATCCGAACGCCACCCGCCTCGCGCGTTTCACCCGCGCGTTGTGATTTAACAAAAAATAATTTTATTATGGCCTACCCTATATACAATAATTAAAAATATCTATAAGCAGTTGTTTTCTATAACCAAATATTAGTTACGTATCCAAAACTGTTGTATCTAACTGTCCTATTGATTATCATGATATATATGATTAGATGTATAATATATTTTGTAATTAATAAAAATGAAAATATTACGGGAAACAGTACAGATGAAATATAAAACACCGTTTGTTTTATATTTCATCAATTTGATTAGGATAATTTTGTCTCTGAAATGTAATAAGCAATAAAATCTCGACTTTTCTGACAACTGAGTTTATATGCCAAAAGCAGATATACATAATGCAACATGTTGATGCTGTATAGATACAAAATAACGTAAACATAAATTGGAAACAAAATGACGCAACGAGTTGATAGTTATCACCTATTTATTGTGTTGAAATAGGTCGCGGTCGACGACCTGCGCTTCATAACAAAACCCTCCGGTGAGAATGATTACGTACTAGCTAAGCTGCCAGTGAATAGTTAAATGTAAGTAGGAAATTAAATGTATACGGCTAAAATTAACATCTACGAGTAACACCTAAGTAGTAATAACGGAAAGCAATGGATGCTAATGTGGTCTTATTGATTATGTAAGGATACTTTCCGAAATACCAATTCTTAAAAAAAATGAAAAATATATGTCAATAAAATAAGAACGAAATATATGTCAAAAAAATAAGAATGCTTATATATGCATTCATCAAGATAGAGAAATAGCTAAAAAAATAACGAATGAAACAAAGCACTGCATGGCAATTTAAGTAAGTGTATGGTAAAATACACTGAACATAATAAAATGCAAGATAGAAAAGAAGTTTTGCAAGTCAATATCAACACGAAACAATATTCATAAAACTAAATCTTCGGAGCCTGTCGATGTTGACTACCGAACCAACCGATCGTATATCGATAACCGTCGAGATATTAACGAGACGTCAGGAACGGATCGCTAAGCCGCGCGATGAAAGACATGGGCCAGGGACCACCGTCTATTTCAGGCAGAAGACGTTGACCTGTTACTACGGGCACCCCGGGATGAATCAGTGCGTTTCGGAGAGTCGTATTTGTAACTCGCATGCTTGGCACGGGTAAGCCGTTAATAAAATAAGTACCTAGTGACACGTTCTCGGAAAACTAAATTTTGCCAGCTACTAGTGTTACGTACTGGTTCGCCGATAATGCAATTAGAAAGAAAATTATAATGACATTTTTTCTATAGCATTTCATTGATAGGTTAGCTGTTTAATTAATATATGTTGTACTTATATATATATATATATATATATATATATATATATATAATCAATATCAGTATCCTGTCAATTAAATGTCATTAGATTAATTTATTACAACGATACCTCTAGGAATGACTGATTCTTCTTGCCTCTAATTACTTTTTCATCACCAAAAATGGGAATTTTTAAAAATATCACTTTTAAATTTAGCATTACTCTCATTAAAAAGGCCATGACACAATTTATTCTGCAAAAATTCCGTAGCTGTAACGGAAGTGAGGTGTCGCTTGTATTTCTCTCATTACTAAAAGGCAATGTATACACCGGCCAATATATTAACCTTATCAGGACAGTTTGTCTATATGGCTTCGATTCATCACTGTCACTCCAGGGACGTCTGCCGACTGTGTGACTTCTCAACTCATTAACGCGAATTCTGATTTAGTTGTAGAATATAACTATGCACCAAGTACATTTTAGGAAATATTACAATATTTACAAAAATAATAAGCCTTTATGTAAACAAACTCTTTAAACGGAATGATTGTGAGATATTTATATTGAAATGGTTCCACTGCTGCTTGTAAGATTGCAAGAATCACACGTCGAAACAATTAGGATATCAGTGCTTGTACATTATCGATATAACATTATTCATTCACAGTTTGATCACGTTAAAAGTCGCAGTATCAAGTTGACCATTAAGTTCATTCATTGATTGTTTTTGGTAGGTCTCGATTTTTGGTGAAATACTTTTAATATAAACTCTTAGAATCGATTTCGTGATTCTACGATGATACTAGACGACTTAAAACAATAGAAGTAAAAAAATGCTTATGTTTGAAGTAAAATTTTAATTGATTCAGTAATAAATCTTTTCATTAATTACTTTGTTCATTAAACCCACAATCCCGTAAGTACCGTGAAAGCTGCTCCCGAAATTGGAACTCAGTTAAATTGATTGTCGTTTCTCGAACATTCATTCTCTGATCTTGACAAGTTATTTTTTCCTTTAATGTATACTTTCCTATAATATTCACAAAATGTACTGTTCGTACTTCAATCTTTTTAGTAGCGATGGAGTTTGATATGTATAGTATGTCACGTTATGAGGCCAACTAAAATTCATTAATTTACACTCAATTTGTAAATTAGCATCATAATTGTCTATTGTGTGAAGTATGAGGCTATGTGGGCAAAAAAAATCTAGACTTCTTGCGGATGTAGATTAATGACTGGTGGCGCAACGTATTAATTAGTGTCTAATTGCGGTTCGTGAATTCTTTCTTATATACGCAGATCTGGAACATACTCTACCTATCACGTTACTGCAATGCAGACTGGTGACCGAGAATAAAAGACTACCAATAGAAACGGTCTATGGGATTATAAGGACCTGGAAATTAATGAAATTGTAACTGTGCCGAATAACTTTGACTTACTCCTTAATTTGTTCTATTCAAACCGAAGGCATTTAAACTTCGCTACCAAAACAAAGCTCCAACAACAAACGAAAGTGCCATCTTAGAGTAGTATAGCGTTGATACTTGAAATTCTCTTGAATTATTTAGAGGCAAGCTGAGCGTCTCGAGCGTACAAAAACGTAGGATTGTTTTATTGCCGTACTGCGTGCCGGCTGGCCGAAATGAAACACGAGAAACAGCCATATGCTTCGGACCACAAAATAACGGTATTGTTGAACTTTGAATACACCATTCTACAAACATGTGATGCTATGTATTGGAACCTATTTAACCGTAACAATTACTAGGGGAATAATGACGCGTTACATATGTTCGTTCAACGTTAATTGCACTCAAAAGTCAAGCGTAAAACAAGGCTTCAAACCACGTTCCTGGGCAATATAAAACCGGCGCATGAATATTGCTCTTGAATGGCCATTTAAAATGAATGGAAGTTCCACACGACATTCGTACAGAAACTTGGTTTTAATTTTAGATATTAATGTTTAATGCGTCCCATGTACGAGACGGATGTACGGACACTGACGAAATTAAGTTATTAAAATGTGTGTGTATCCTGTGGCGCCCGAAATATTCGTTCCGTAACAGAAAAGACTTAGCATTCAGTAGCGGGTTGTGTGGGAATCGGTCAAGTGACTCATAAGTAAAATGTATAATTCTCTGCAAGTCTGTACAGGGCAAAGCACGTCTCGCCTATGCCATTCATAACCGGTTATTGTATGCAAACGAAGTCGGGACATTTTTCAAGCCTACCGTCAGATTAGTATTCGCCGTTTCACGTTCGCGTACCGGCTGCGATTCTATTAGGCCCAGATGTAATGTTGCTTTTTTTGCTTTTGGTTTTGATAACTGCGATATTAGATTGAATAGCATTATGACAAGTTTTAATGTGCGCTACATGTACCAACATGAATTTTACAAGTAGCCGATACACACATCACAGTCATATTGAGACTCATGATGGAAGCGGAGGTCTCACTTTTATACTCTTTCTCCAATAGTGTAATGAATGGTCATCCATCCATCCATCCATGAGCCATGTAAACATTGTGAAAAACATATCAAAACATATCTTCATTAGAGGAGGTACTTGTTCAGGCAAGTAATAATCTCTCACGCCATATTCGAATACCATCGGGATTAAGCTGGACAGAGAGTTCGTCAACCTCCAACAGTCAGCGTTGTGACACTTCTATTGCCCCATCCATTGCCACTTACTCTCAGGTGGGAGTTTAGTCAAGCACTGGCTTACTAAGAGATAACAGAAACCATGAACATAATCAGTTAATTCAATTAAGAATGGTCTATTACACTTCAAAAACATAAGAACTGTTTAATATTTAAATATTTCATGCGTGTCATATTGTAATTCTTATATTAAATGAAACAACTGGGACCAAATATAATTAAATAATTATGAAATTAAAATTTAATATCACACCTCTGCATAATTTTTGCAAGAGTAAACATTGGTGTTAAACAAAATTAACAGAGTACAAAGCCATATCAATGTTTGACGATTATACATTTAACAAGTAAAAAATAAAAGGATCCTAATGTTGAGGATCAAGTTGAGTCAGTAATTTGAAGGACAAAGAGTCACTGATGAGCGCTTCACTGTTTGGTCGATGCGAATCCCAACGGTTCTCCGATAACAACGACCTGGATATTGGCCGGAATTTCATGAATAGATTTTGGTAGTAAATTTATGAATACCCACAGTTTCCTGTAATAGTGGTACGCGATACGTAAAGGATATCCTACAACGCATACAAAATGTTGTTTATTATTAGAACTTTAACAACTAACAAGACTAAATACTTTACCGATACCTTGAATACATTTCATATAGATATACAATCGTTTTTAAAGTATTATGTTCTTAGGTACAACCATATGACATTACCTAAAAAAAAAAAATTCAAATTTTTGAAAGAAAACAATATTCAAATCAATCAATGATTTTTTCGTTTAAGGCAGGAAAGTGAAAATAACAAGATGTCCGCTTACTTAGCCAACGTTTGAGGAACATATTTAAAACAATTAGTTACAATCTAAGGTATTTTATAAAATATGTAGTAGTGTTAATAATTAAATATCACGATACCTTCAATAGTTAAATGTCAATGTGATACATCAAACCATGTTAATCAGACACATATGTCATAATTTAAAAAATAATTTATATTATTGCATTTATTTTTTATAATCTTTTTTGGAGTGTAAAGGGGTTCTAAAACAATTTATAACTCATGATATTGTGCACTGATATTTTCTTTGTCGTTTTAGCCGTGATCATGATTCATGTACCCAGGTCGAGATATTAGCGCACAGTATTGGTAAATAAAATTCAAAATATTTAAATAATTTGAGTATTTTTAAATACACGTATGTAAGGCATTTTTTGCTTCTGCTACCGTTTTGAGAAGGTGTTTTAACATTGAGGAGAAGAAACGGCGAAAGAAACTTTTAAGCACACTTTTTAAATACATATTGCTTGTTTAAATGAATAATATATTCTATTCATATCGTGGATACATATGCATATCTTCTAAACAGGAGTCTGTCCGTCAGTCTGTGATTACAGTTATCGAAGCATTTTTCATTTTTACTTAAATATAGAACTTAATGGAATCGAAAAATATTGAACTGAAAGCAATTAACTACATATCGAATCTACATGGAAATTTTTCATATAATGGGAAATTATTCACTTTGCAAGAACTGCCATAATCACTGGGCAAATCAAGCTGTATTGAGAGCAAAGCTGCCACTGCGAATGAACCTCGGTTGGTTATTTGAAAGACAAAGGGCTACTCATCAGTGTCCCACAGCTTTGTAATGAGAAATCTGACGTTGCTCCAATAACGGCGACCAGAATACCGACTGAAATTTCATGAATACATTTTATTCTATAACCGAATTAATGAATAGCAACATTGCTGTTTCAATAAAAATTGCTGCAAACAAATGAGTGTTGTCAAAACAAAAATAAATTACGGTCCAAATTTATAATTATCATTATGATCTGAAAGTTATGGAAACCGTTATGCTTTATAGTATACTAACGACTCGCCTCGACTGCCTTCGGTTTCGGTAATTAATTATATGTACAATTATCCATTCCTATGTCCGGATTAATGTACTTCTAAAATGGTCAAAGAAATATAGAATTAGGCGTCATAGTTCCTTAGTACCCTTCGCATATACACCAAGTCACAAAATTAGCACTCTCTCTCTCTCTATAACATTAATAATGATTTGGTAGGTAATACTTTTGTACAGTTCATCCCATAAAAATATAATATAGTACTATTTGTCTAGTGATGTGAACATTAGTGTACATTGCACGCACTACAAATATTAAAATTTTGTGGGTATAAAAATTCTAGAGTTCTTCAGAATGTTCTCGAAATCATATGAAATGACCCAATCTGCCCTTAGTCTTTATAAAGGACTATGGCCTCTACCCTTCACATTATGATGGAAGAACCGAAGCTTAGTGTTTTCGATAGTCATGTATTCACTACGGGGCCATAAATATAGTCCTTTTTTCGCTGACTATTTAATTGTGATAATTCTTTTTCCACTCATCAAATATCCACTAGGTCGGAACGAGGGAACCGAATTTGAGAATCCGGGGAGAGCCCTCTTTATGGACAACAAAAAAGAAAGATTAAGCATAAGTTTCTGTTACACCAAACGCTCAGGCAGAGTGGCAATCTCACCGGGCCTAGCAGCTCTTCTGAACGGCAGCAATATCAGGGCAACAATGAAGCGCAGCACATACAACGGCGCTATCCGAAATTTCAGTGGCTAACAGGCGCTGAAAATATTGCGATTAAGAAACAAAACAATCGCAGTATTCGAAGGGACCAACAATGAGACCCCGTTCCCCAAGCGAGCGCAGTGCTGTTGAGACTAGGAGAACCAACCGAAGAAGTGCCAAAGATAATAAGCCTGGGTGCTATGGTGGTGGGTTACATAAAGAGCAGAGCGGAAAATCACGCAAGGAGCATCAAAGCCTCTGTAAATTACGAGGTCGTAGTGTACGAAGACCGGGGGCAAAAACCTCAGTTTTCTCAAAACATGCAAAGGTGCTCAAATTCCGCTCAAGACCCAGTGGATTGATGCGGACACCCCATAGCAAAGCCTTAAGAGCAAAGTGGCTCCGAAAGACTGCAACAAAGAAGAGCAGTTGAAAACACCTCGGCCGGACAGAAGCAACCTGGACAACAAGAGAAAAAGGAATGCTGTCTGTGATAATGAAGACAATGAATGCAGTCTCTCAACAAATTCCAGCAGGTAAAGACCGCTCTGGACCACCTAATAAACGCATTTCTCGAGTTCCAAGCCATGACAGTAGCGAAAATGGAGAACAACATAAGGATCTGTGATGACATCCTGCAGTCCTTCCTCCAAGACGATCGAAAGTTGCTGAAAATGAGACTCGTGAAATCAGAAGGTGCCATATACGACAACAATACTTCCCGAATCATAGTGGGAGAGGAACAGCACTTACAACTGCACAACAGCGTCCCCCACGCTGTCGTGGCAATATCGCATCATACCATCAGCTGCACATACTACTCCGACTGCGGCTATGACGCCATAGCCCAATTCATCCAAAGGGCTATGAGTGCCACCAACGAGAGATTGGAGGACTACAACGTCTCAATGGCAATCCGAAACAGGGATCCAAAGGCTATAGACCACGCCAAACACTTGAAGACGTTAGTGGCCTCCGTGAAGGACAACAATTAAGTTATTAAGTAAACACAAAGTGTAAAACCCTCGCTGAGGCAACCACTCGCTCGCAGGTAAAGCCGAACGTTGAAACCTGCGTACAAATGGCGTGGCGTCAACGAGGGTTCGCAGCGGAGCGTGAATAAACAAAAAATTAAAGAAAACCTCAATAACGGCACGGACGAAGTCTGTGGAGTTGTAATTTCATTAAATAAAAAATATATATATGTATATCTACTAGGTCAACATATGCCACTTGAAATTCCTACTTTTATTCTTCCTTTTTTCGGAAGCCATTTTCCGATCTTATCCACCTTGTCATTTTTATTTAGATACCAGACTGATATTTTTATTCTTGTTCATTGCTGTTGTCCTTATAATATATCCCATATATATATATATATATATATATATATATATATACCTACTCATATAAAAAAAGGAACGAGTACGCATACTATCTACATTAAATGACGCACTTTACAATGATTATAACACTAAAGTAGTGCGAATACTGACTCGACTAATAGCGTCGCTGGGATTGTAATTCCGCTGTTAATCCAAAAGACAAAGCCACTTATGACAGCCCCAGTTGGATATTGTCGACGGGAATCCAGGCATCGTCGCGCCAATCGTCATGACCTACATGCTACATACCCTCCAGAGCGCCATGTGTTAACTTTATTGCACATTTAATTCAAACACTAACCGGTGCTTGTGATTCATAACTTTTATTTACAAAGTTGGCCTTTGCATCGACAAACGAGATCAGTCCGATACAACTATTACGTTTTATGTGTACCTGGTATCTAGTTATAGAAATGCTAATGTCACCATACGACATTTTATTTAGTGGTAGATTTCTTTCTATAACTACTTGGTTAGCCACCATTCTCGTTTTAGAATGCAATGGCAACATTATAAATTCACTCTCGAATGTCTTAGTACTCTTGCGTTTGGGTGTAAAACTGTATTCGTGTTTTATTTTTCAATATTTATCTAACTAAATATCTTGCAAAAAAGTTAACTCGCGATCAGGACATCTCTGTATATCACTTTAATACTTAATCATAGCTTCGATAATCAAGAAAAATGCTTCAATTAAATAAGCTTATGGATATTAGAATACCCCATGATGAATCAATCACAGACAGAAACTAATTGATTATTAACTTATTCTATGTCATAAAAGTCATAATCTTTACTTTTTTATGTTAATAACCGACAAACGAGCGGACGAGCCACCTGATGGTAAGGGGTCACCGTCGTCCATGGACATCAGCAAGACCAAAGGTATCACTGATGCGTTGTCGGTCGGTCAGAAGAAGGTTAGAAAGAAGGTACGAGGCGTTTGGCGACTGACTCAAGCAGGAGGGTGGTAGCTAGCCAGGCAGGCTTCACGGAAAGATAATAATACCAGTAATAATATTAATGGCTTAATAATAATACTGATAATATAATCCGTACGCGAAGCCTAACCACCAAGCAGGTTGGCTTCTGTTGCCTCTTACGACACCCTATTCTGCCAGCATGGGATTGGGGTAGTAGTCTAAGCCGCCCCAATACGGCTAAAAATACTACTATTATTAAGAGAAACAGTGCCAATTTGTGCCAATGTGACTTTGTGTTTATGCGGTAAGTAATCGCCGGAACCAAGGCGTCTATTTCAAAAATTCTTTTACTATCTTAAAGGTACATTATTTCGAATATACATAAGTAGAACATTATCATGTAAAAATAATATCCTCAGAGCGGGTTTTGAACAAAGTTTATTATATTATTATTTTCTTAGTTCTTCGGTAATACATGTATATAATTATGTAAATACATAAATCTTTCCATGTGTGTATATATGTTGTGAGGGCCATAATAGTGGTTTTCTGAAATTTATAGGTATTTTTAATCGGTCATCATTTTTGTTTGTATCATATTATATACTAAATGCATGTATGTATCTTATTAATTGTTATTCTTGAGTATTATGTTAAAACATTGTCGGAGAAATAATAATAAATAAATATTACAGAAGTTGAGTGTCTGTCTGTCTGTTAATTCTAGATTTTGACAAATTTCATGATAAATATTCGTTTTATGATTCAGACATCAATTTGACCATTTTGAAAATTTTTGTCTGTCTGTATGTCCCCTTATAACTCAAGAATGGCTTGAGCGATCCAAATGAAACTTGGTATGTAGTGAGAACACGTGATTGCGAAGATGATAAGCTATATAATATATATGAAAACTTATGATGTTTTAATCAAGGCAAATAAAAATTTGAATTATCATGTATGTATAATTAATTGTTCAATTCAAACGAAGTCGGAAGGGGCCGCTAGTTTACCATAAATGTACAGTTATATTATACAGTTGTGTACCTCTTCCTCTTTTTGTACCTTTTCAACATTTTAGCTCAAAGGCAGTCTGGAACAAATCGCTATCAACCATTGTTACACCACATTTTGCTAACACAGAATACTTTAAATATTTACGGATAACTTCGTATATATAACATATTTGTTTATGTACATTTGTAATTTAAACACAATTAGAATGCAGGACTTTCGTAAATCGTAGCGACCTACTTACCCCCCGGACTTCTATGAATGCATTTCACTAACATTGCCTATACATTACTGTAATATGTTGGGTCTTTATTGCCTACTGCGCGTGCTGCGCGATCTGTTTTATGTCACTACAAACCAGAGTTGCATGCGTCATTTGATACTGAATGGTATCTCATATACGAAATGACAAATATGACAAATGAGCGGGAATAAACACACTCGAGAAACTCATTAATTGCATTTTTAGTCATGCTCTTGATGTAACCGCATTTTAATCACGTGATAGAAGTATGCAGTGGTTATTAACACTCCTTATTAGAATAGTTGGGATTAAAACCGACACGCACTTTTATTATTTCAAAACTATTTTCATATTGGAAATTAATTATCACTCGCTTTAGAGAGAGTGAACGTCAAAAGAAAGTTGAATATACATATTAGTTTGAAATTTTGACGACCCCCATAGCTCAGTTGGTAGTGACCCTGCCTGCCGAGCAAGGCGTTGCGGGTTTGATTCCCGGCCTGGGCAGACACTTATGTGACAAATAAATGTCTGTTCTCGGGTCATGGGTGTTTGTAATGTAATATGTGTATATGTCCATGCTACAATAGGAATGTGAGTATGTAAAAGTTAAAAAAAAAACAATAGCTTATTTCTATAGGAGACCCAAGAACATCATGTGATACTGCACGCTGAGATGATAATAATGATTTTACCGCACTTGCTGCGCCATGATATGACAAATATTTCCTCTAGTGAGCACGTAAAAGCTTACGCTTAGTATGCATTAGTGCATTAACTATTTCTAATTTTTTTTTTACATAAAATAAGTTAAAGCTTGACAACAATCCCGCCTGACGGTAAGCGGTGATGAAGTGTAATTGTTGGTTGCACTAAATTATAAGAGCCTATTCAAACTCTTGACGACCCTCTTTAGAATTTACTTTGCGCATTTGCATTAATTTGCCTATACAGTGAACAGTATAAGCAGAACAGTAGTAGAAGTGACAGTATTGGTATCCGATATTCAAGCCTGATCGTACCTACTAGGTATTACTGAATTTATTAAATCATTAGTTCCAGAAACGTTTAAATCGCTCATTGCTTTGTGTAAGTACCATTATGAATGTATTATCTGTCTACAAAAGTTTGCCGCTGCAGATCATCCATAACTGAATAGTGCATAAAACGATGATACCGACGCAACGCAGCTCTTTTACTTTGACGGCTGGTGTCGATTTTAATTAATCAATCGATTATAAAAAGCTGCGGGTACGGTTGGTAGATCGATGAGTGACCGCTAGAGGTAAATTTCTTGAGCACTTTTTTGCTCCGGAGAGTAGATCAAGGCGTCAGCGTTAATGCCTCTTGTTATCGACAGATAGAAGTCGTTATGCCATGTCAAAAGCCTTTGGATGGCATAAGGTCCTCCGACGTTTGGGTTGGCTGCTAACTCCCTCTACCAACTCACAATGGAGCAGTGTAATGAAGTATGCGCTATATCTACGTTACGTGGAAGGACCCACGCCTTGTAGTGAGTCGCTAATACGTTGAAAAAAAAACCATAATCTAGATTTTTTCAATCCTACCAATTCCACACCTGATTCCTGGTCAGTTCTAATACTGCAAAATAAATGATCCATCCATTATAAATTATATTATAAAATAAGATTACACCTGAATGATATTGGAATTTGGCGAAAATATTTAGATGACCAAAACTATCTCATGAGGAAAACGTTGGGTGCTCATACATGAAACCTCTTTACCTTGAAATATTTGCATTAAATTTAGAACTGTTAGCACATTGAAAATATGTAGATTGTTCTGGATGCTACAATCATATCGATGGTTTGACCGACTAGTTAAACAAGAGAACGCCCAGCGGCGTCAACGACCCCCAATGACGCGATCAAATTGATTAGACGTTATTATGATACGACCGTTCACGCACGTTGCCTGCGATGCTCTTTAATTGGTTTAATTGCTAACCGCTGAGATGCTACTGAACAATGATGGACAAGAAGATTAGATATTTATTTGATGAACGGTGACGTGCATAATACGGTAACGTTCATGATGGACAGATTTTGATATGTTGATAGGTAACACTAAAGATTATTGCTCTGATAATGATGGGTACTGAAGCATATTTGTTATGTTCGAGTACTTATAAAACAGATGCTTAAAATCAGGTGTGCAGTGCACCTAAAATGGAAAAATAAAAAGCTTTAAAAAGGAAAACGTTTAAAGGGTACTCAATGCAATACATACATAGTGTAGGATACAGATATAGGGTACTTTCTCTCGCTCTCTCTCTGTCTACCGTCAAAAAAATTTGACAACATACTGGATTACCTGATGTTATTGCCTATTATAACACTACCTTCCAACGCTGCTACTATATGTGGTGTCCATTACCAACAGTTTTGACCGACTTAAGACAATTTAGGTTGAGAACGTGTTCAAAGCATAAAATACTCGAACCTATTGCATCACTTTCAATTTGGTTTTCAAATATCCTTACAGCGTTAGGTTTAGGTACTCCACCGCAAGAGATCACTGAATAATCCATCAACAATTTTCGAATAAGCATTAACGTTGTTTATAATCCGGTACGGTTCACAATTTCCTCGGCGTGAATGCGTAAGAGCACAAAGATCCAAAAATAGCTCCCGACTCATTTCTAACAGAAACTCGTTGCATCGTGCATTGAAAATAAACTGGCTGATGCCCTGTTTATGAATTGAGTTGCATTGTGCGTGTAGAATACACTTGCAATGGCTGATTAATCATAGACCTTTTTACATCCTTCCTGTACGATCCTGCCATAGAGCATAAATTCACCAAGAAGTTTTACGACACTAATTATATCATTATAAAAAATAAAAGAGAATGTATGTTTACCTAAACTTTGCATACATATAAAGAGCGACATGTCCACTCCGACGAACATAATTACGTTAGATCCGGATAGGTGGCCCTGATAGCAGTAATCTTTATCTTTTGAACCATAGGTCGGATTGATATGAAATTTTGAATATATGCATATGGCAGCATTGCAACACTTGTTCCCGCGTTGGTAAAGATGGCAAAACCAAAAATATTGTATAACCAAGTGCTTTAGAATAAAAACAATCATAAACAATAAAAAAATGTTTTTTATTTACGTATTAAAAAAAGCAAAGCACACCAGCTAGTTGTATATGAACTTGCTAAAAATAAAATAAGTTCGCTGAAATTAAACAGTAGATAATATTGATGAGAACTTGTTTCCTACGGTATGCACAATGTTCATCTTATTAGTGTGTATAGTGTGTTGTATAATGAAAATATAAGGGAGTCTTGAATAAAGATGACAGAATCAATGAAGGTATAATGATGCATAAGATTACGTCTAACAGATAAATTATAAGTATGTGAGCAAGTATGTCGCATGTCGGAAATCTTTGTTTGTTTGAATACGCCTCTTCAAATATATTCAGAAGAAAAAACGTATGTAATATTATATTAAGCTAGAATTTTATTTAAATTATTATGTAACATAAAATGTTACGCACGAGCAGTATCTTGGTATATATTTAATCCTTTCTGGACGAAGCCTAAAGCCCGAACTTACAACATTGTTTACGTAACATGCATCGTATTGGATAGTATCATCGCACATTGTTGTTGCACTTAAAACTACATACACCTACGTACAAACCTAGTCTCACTTACAAAGACTAGTCTAATGGCACTGCATACCATATTTGGGTGAAAGACCAGTTACCAATAAAGCCAAAACTGGAAGTACGAGCTCCTAACGAGCGTCGGACGCTGAGAATCCTGACCTTTCGTAGAAGGAAAGAAATACCAATAGTCCACCCTCTTTATCCTGTATCATTAACTTTGATGAAAGAAAAATACTAGTGCTGTTTGTGAGCATACCAATACATTTAATACCATTTGTGAGTATAAATGTCCTTGCAGAACGTTTTCTTTAAAATGGAAACAGTAGATTGCAAACTACAGAATGTTGTTACCTTTGCCGAAGTAATTATTTAGAAAGTAAAAAACGGGTGTAATGCATGGCATGGCGTGCATGAATCTGATCGTGTTTAGAGCGCGATTAATATTTTTTATATAACAAAACAGTAAGTACAATTTTTCTTGCCTGCGCTCCGTTTCACATTATGACATTATTGTAAGCTTATGACGATATTATGACTCATATAGTTTATGAAATATATGCATCCAATCAGAGGTTTTGTGAAAATATGATATTTTTGATACGATGTTTCAGTATTGTTTACGTATATATGTATTATATACAAAAAACAAGTTGTTTCGATGCTATTGTTACCGAGCTACAAAACGAGTGACCCGATTCCTTGTTGGCCGGGTAAGCGTGGGCGATGGCTTTGGCGTTGTCGATGTCCCGGGCAGTGACTTACCATCAGGTGGCCCTTTTGCTCGTTTGACGACTTATTACATAAATGTCAACGATATGCAGTGTATTATAACTATTCACAACCGATCAATAAGTGGCCCACAAGTCAGTCCTATACAAACATATGGTCGCTGATCTGGTTCATTATTCTAGTATACTCGCAACACTCTTCAATATCTATTTTACAGAGAAATAATACATAGTCCAAAGGTACATGTCATGTATTTAAACTTTCAGTTATTAATAGAGCTACCGGAACACGTCAGTAGTCATCTTAGTTATATAACTCGAAGGACGGCTACATTTCTCACAAATCAATTCTGTCTTAATAATCCTGTTATATTACGACGCAACATGAAATCGAGCCGATCGTTTCGCTCCATATAGTCTTCCGGTACAGAGGTGGACGTTGATAGATGGACATTCGTAGACCTGATTCCCAAACCAAAAGATACAAGAGTGTTTCATGGTAACATTGTGGTTATTATTTCATACGTATGATAATTACTGTAGGCCAGTAGCCTATGCTACATTTACTTATATTTATGCAGTGCCACCTATTACAATTTTATATATATTACTAAATTAACAATTTAGTATAAATAATCACTGGATTTCCTTCATTCTTCATATCGCTTTCAAAGATTTTGTTTTTACAATAACGTTCTATAATATAATATGTCATTTACTTATTGGAATTTTTACGCGACGCGACGTGCGTAACATGACGTGAGGTAACAACGCACAACTTGTAGGTAAGGTACATATGAATATATAAATGACAAGGACGCCTGGAAGTAACAGTGCCACTACCGATGGCGCACGTTAAAACTTACTTATTCCATACGTTAGTAATTGCTATATGTGTTTTTTTTTTAATTTGCTGAGGAGTTTCCTTCGTCATTTCTTTTTCTCAATGTTAAAACACCTTTACGAAACGGTAGTACGACCAAAACACGTGCATAAGTGTATTTACAAAATACCTAAATTATTTACAGATTTTGAATTTCTGAAACTGCACTAATTTTTAATTTAGGACAACTGTACATTAAAATTGTTTAGGTACATGATATAATATTTTTTTCTGTGTTGTTCGGTATTGATATATATTAACCTCTGTCACACGTAGCAAGTTAGTTATTTTACATGCAAACTTTTGCGCAATTAATTTTAGAAATTATTCTTAAAAACTTATTATTGCCACGGGAGTTACAAAGGCCATGCAAAAAAAAAACGGTTGTCGAAAACGGATGCAGCAATAATATTATAAAGATATATTTATTCAATTTCTGCGCCATAAAAGGAGGATTATACAAGAGAAGCGACGATACCGCCTCAATTCGATGAGTGGACCATTATATTATCGCATGAGTCACAGTTCTTTCGGACAAAATACAAACGGACATCTAAGTGATTAATAAACATAATTCTAGTAGTATTCACAATACTTACATGTTTTTATATCTAGTATTTTGGCACTCGCATAGTTTGTAACTCTTATAGTACTCCTTTGGTTAACTTCTTTTATAATTTCCTGTATCTTTTATCCATTTATTCTGTAATTTCTTTATGTATTTTATTAGGTTTCATGTTTTATTATTGTTGTCAAATATTTGACAAACGTCCTAAATTATTGTCATCATGATTACTTTTATTTTTAAATTGTATAATTTCTATCCTTTTTGGTAATATTATTTATTAGGTTGAATAGTAATTTTAAATTCGTAAATAGAACATAATAAGATCATTCCAGAAGATTCGACATATAAAAGGCGAGCTGTGACGACATGAACAGTCTCTCTCAGTCTCTCGCGTGTTGGTCACAACACTAGTAATTTGAATCAGTTTCTCGCGTGTGGGTCGCAAGTCTTGGATCTCGACGCTGACAGTCTCTCACGTGTGGGTCACAACAGTGATAACTTGGAGGAGTCTCATGCTGAATGCTCATACTTCGTGCGCCCTAACGCACGCCTGGTTAAGGCGGTCTCCGTGTGCTGAACACCGGACAATCTACTCGTCTCGTGCGTATTAAAGCACGCTCCAGTCGCCGAGATCTCCGTGCGCTGCACGCCAGAGAAGCGACGGGCCTACCTTGTTACTCACAAGTGACCTTCTTTTTAGTTTCTTAATCTTATAACTCCTGTATTTTAGTCATTGTAACCGCCAGGAATTCTTAAATACATTATATCTTCTAAATTCCTTTTGATCTTTTACTATAACACTACAGTTTTGTATTTAAGAATACAGAATACAAAACTGTAGTGTTATAGTAAAAGATCAAAAGGAATTTAGAAGATATAATGTATTTAAGAATTCCTGGCGGTAACAATGACTAAAATACAGGAGTTACAAGATTAAGAAACTAAAGAGAAGGTCACTTGTGAGTAAGAAGGTAGGCCCGTCGCTTCTCTGGCGTGCAGCGCACTGAGACCTGGGCGACTGGAGCGTGCGTTTAGGGCGCACGAAACGATCGGAGTCCCCGGCGTTCAGCGCACGGAGACCTCCGCGGCTGGAGCGTGCGTTTAGGGCGCACGAGACGCGTAGATTGTCCGGTGTTCGGCACACGGAGACCGCCTTAACCAGGCGTGCGTTAGGGCGCACGAAGTATGAGCATCCAGCATGAGACTCCTCCAAGTTATCACTGTTGTGACCCACACGTGAGAGACTGTCAGCGTCGAGATCCAAGAGTTGCGACTCACACGCGAGAGAGACTGATAGAGACTGGTAGTGTAGAGATCCAAGACTTGCGACCCACACGTGAGAAACTGATTCAAATTACCAGTGTTGTGACCAACACGCGAGAAACTGAGAGAGACTGTTCATGTCGTCACAGCTCGCCTTTTATATGTCGAATCTTCTGGAATGATCTTATTATGTTCTATTTACGAATTTAAAATTACTATTCAACCTAATAAATAATATTACCAAAAAGGATAGAAATTATACCATTTAAATATAAAAGTAATCATGATGACAATAATTTAGGACGTTTGTCAAATATTTGACAACAATAATAAAACATGAAAACTAATAAAATACATAAAGAAATTACAGAATAAATGGATAAAAGACACAGGAAATTATAAAACAAGTTAACCAAAGGAGTACTATAAGAGTTACAAACTATGCGAGTGCCAAAATACTAGATATAAAAACATGTAAGTTTGTAAATCCTACAATACCAAGCATTGTATTTCACTGTAAAACGAAATGTTTTGCAAAAATTTTGGCGATCAACTCGGCTGATAGTTATGTAGAATGTTAATGCCCAAAAACGGTTGTTACTTTTCCGCAAGCCTCTCTTTTGTCGGATCCCAATCTCGCCGTCGACCGAGATTACGAATTCATAACAAAGCGGAAAAAGCGGATAATTGGCCGGGTCCATTAAGTGTCGATAAAAAGTTGCAGACAGGAGGACATTGCGGAAATTTGCTTTTCACTCCCCATTACGAACGTAACCGTTATCTCCTAGTTACCCCCGATGACGCTATCCTACAATTACTAAGTACCACTGATGTTTCCTTAATTGGAAATTCGTAGATTTAATTATTTGGTATAATTGTGTTGTACAAACTACAAACATTATAATTAAGCGTATTAAGGATTGAGACATAAATTTGATGTGTAAGGGGTTTCATCTTTGAATCCAAGTCAAGTTTTCGTACTCGTGGTGCACGGTACTGAATTGCGGACGAGACTATAGCGTCAGGTTTCCATGTACCACCCCGGTTAATCCAACTATGACAATACTCCTTTTACAATCAACCGTAAAATGTTTCAGCGTGTTGTGATTGTGTCAGAAAACCAGTGAAAAGCGAATTCTTTCTTGTCTAGCAACGCATCAATAACACTTCTGCAGTAATCACGTCTATATTTAACTAGGTTGACCATTTGACCTAGGTGACCATTTACTAATACCCAATTAAAAGCCTTAGTGATAATTCCAAGTATACTTGTTTTCTCCAAACTGAAGGGATGTGTAGGTACGGTATAACTAGACACGAAATAATCTATCTACGATAAGGACAACAACAATTAAAAACTAACTTTGAGTTCAAGTTTTTCTTTAACAATAAAACAACATTAATAACCGTTGAATAAAAGATAAGTGAACTCAAAAAATAGTATCTACTCGCAATAAGAATAATCCGCAGTGATACGTCAGCGTCACGATGATAAATGTCCTATTACCACGAACTGAGGAATTCGTTTACTCGAATACGTTGTTGCATCGGAAATGCTACTACCTACTTGTAACTGGACATGAGATTTGTACAGGAAAAGAGGTATTCTCATAAATATTTTGCAATTGTATACGACGAACGAAGACCGTCTAATAACATTGTAGAATAATTGAATCAGTCTTGCTAAGCGAAGTATTCCGGGTTTTGATGTATGTTTAAAAGGGTATTGGGTTATGACGTTTTAGATGTTTGTTCGTATCATCCGTGATATTTAGCAATCTAGCACAAGGTTTGTTTTACATCAAGAGCCGTCAAATGAGTAAACAAGAGACATGATATTAAGTGGGAAGCCCTTACATCCCCTCAACGTTACTGTTGAGTAGATATGTCAGTTCACATTTCAGTATATAAGAACTATATCGACATTAGTATCTTATATTAAATGAAAGAAAAAATAAGGGTCTGCAAAAATCAAATATAATCGGTCGTTGTTATCCCGTTCAAGATTGAAAAGCTTCGAGAACAGAAATTTTAAAACAATATCAAGATGTTTATTTAGTTCCTGATAAATGGGTGATTAAAATTTTTCCAAGAAATGAGCAACGTTTCATCAAAAGTCTAATTAAAGAAATATGCAGAGAATTAGCAAGAAATTTATATAAAAAATGCTTTACCATTTAATGTGGCTTGATTAAACGTCGACATAGCATCGTTAGTTTTCAAACTAAATAGGTATGTGTTGCGTGTTGTTCATTTTAAACAAGCACTGGCTACCAGAGATAACGCAGTGCTGAGCTGCATGCACGCACTATCATGAATAGTGATGGATTATCAACTAACATATGTTTAATTGACTCTGGTAAAATCTTTTATTGATGATAAATTACCAGTTATGTGAACCGATTTTAATGATAGTTTTTGTATTTGATATACACTATTCAGCCTCCGAATGTTCTGGAATTTAAGATAGGAGAAATAATAATAAAAATATAGTTTGAGACATACAGAAATGCCAACAACGACTGAAAATATAGTGACTGACGTTTCAAACAGGATTTTATTATTTTTAAATAATAATTGTACTCATTATTTGATGAAAGAAAATTTTATACAATAAAAATACGATAAAATGTACATTTTAATTGAAGAACAAAATAAGATGTTTACATAATGAAAGGTAAAGACAAAAAAATTAGTCGAGCATTTTTTTTTGAAGGACAGTTGCTATTGGCACCAACGGCCTTCACAGCTTCATCAGACTGTAGCGAACTTGGAAGGGCTCAGCTTGTGATGAAGCAAGAGGAGAATGAATAGGCTTTTTATAAGTAAGTATAAAACTTCATCACCACTTTCCATCAGGTGGGATTGTTGATAAGCATTAACTTATGTAAAAAAAGCAGTGGAGGAGATGAATGACGACAGTCACGCACTGCAATCCAAAGACAATCGCCCTTTCATGAATGGGGGTTTGCAAATAGCAGCACGTTTTTTTTTTATTTCCTTATATTTTTGAGCTCAAATTATGTGTCAATATTCTGAGATTTATTTTTAATTTCTCATAATATTTAATATTGGTCCTATTAAATTGTTAACCTAATAACTGTTACAATAACCATACACAGTGCTAATCGAGCATCTAGATATCTCACATTTAGAATTTCAGTCATAGTGCTATATAGTTTAATTTTTTCAATACAAAGAGAAAATCAAGGTACCCAAGAGAACATCTGGAAGATTTCTAAAGTCCTAAAATAATTGTGAACTCGTTTTTAGAAATTTAAATTTACTTTCGCAAGCCTAGTTAATGCGTAAACGTTATTATAGTATAGATTAATATTATGAGAGAGGTCTGAGAAAATTTGTGCATCCAATTCAAAACAAATTATTTCCGTTTTTTTTTCATGACGAAATCATAGCCCAGTTGGTAGTGACCCTGCCTGCCGAGCGGGAGGGGAACCGGATTCGATTCCCGGCCGGAGCAGACATTTATGTGACAGATAAATGTTTGTTCTCGGGTCATGGGTATCTGGAATGTCATTATTGTGTATGTCCGTGCCACCGGCAACACAGGGAAACGTAGTGCGGGGATGAATATACATTGAATATATATTTATTTATTATCACTTATTAACGAAACTACTTTTGGAACCAGTCACAGGACAATAACAACCAGCAATTTTCATATGCCTTCTTACAGTTAAATTTGTGATTTTATATAAAATTTTGCGTAACTGCATAGTTATGACATATATTTAAAGATGATTATAAATTTTTGCCCGTTTATAGCTGTATAACAAAAAAAAATTTCTGCGGAAAATATTTTATACTACATTATACTCCGCTCCTCAATGGAGCGTTACTGATAGCATAAAGCTTTGTTTGATCGCGCTGAAATCTGCCCAGAGAGCGTAAATTTTATTCAAATATTGGTTCAATCTTATACGTCATAGACGTTAATCAGTGGATGGATGGATACTCACGTTATAAGTTTTCAATACATAAAGTGAGTCATAAAGTATTTCATAAAAAAGGCACCGTGCGTTTACTGTTTAAATTAAGTAGTTGAAGTAGCAATGCACAGTCCATGTACTTCAAATGAGCGATAGATGTTGGGATTCCCCAAAAGTCTTCGAATAGCGACCATGCCTTAGTATAAAAGGCTCAGAACGCTTCTCAAGAGGTAAAACGATGACCTGAATAAGACATCGGGTACCTGCTGGATATATAAGGCTTAGGACTGGTCTCAGCGGCGGTATTTAGGTGAGTCCTATGTCCACCAGTAAATGACTTGCGAAGACGGTTTGATGGACTTAATTTGTATGATAATTGCTTTAATTTACAAATTTCATTTTTCTACTTGTAACCGCCCTTGCTCCGCTTTGGAAAATTCCACAGAAACAGATCCATTTCCCGCGATCAAAAGTACCTATTCTAGAATTTGACCCATATTATACGCTCCAAATATACCATGAATCATGTAAATCTCTTAAGTGATTTTAGTGGTGATCAGAGAAGCAGGCAGACAAATATACCAAATAAATATGTTTTGGCCTATATTAAAATTTATTAATAATACATAATGTTTTATAACTGCCCCGGTGTGCGGAAATTTTAACAAGACGTCAAGTAAGGCTAACACATAATTAATTCTGTCTTGTAAACTTCCCAACGGACCCATATACAAGCAGACGGATAACTTGTGTGTTCAGTCCAATAGAATATTAAGGTATAATTACTACTTTCCATATACTCGCAAAGACAGTCTTATGCAGATGGGAGGAAAATGTATTCCAGATCTTATGGTAAAGTGAGTAAATACCATTTTTAATGTATAAAATGTATTGTAAATGTATGTTCACTATACCTTTAATCAATGACAGCAGCAAATCGTTTTTGTACAATAATTGACCTGTAACAATAAATGACACGAAAAATTAATGGAGTGCTGACAAAACTATTATCGGAGACATGCCTTAGTAGGCATTTAACACACATAGATTCTATTCAAGCCACAGTTGAAGCTAGGTAAACAAAAGACAAAAGGTACTTCTATAGTTACACCCATTTCTAATGAAATAGCAGTCTAAATAATTCTCGGGACGTAGCGGACACAAAGTAATACAAGTAGTATACATAAAAAAAAAATAGTTTCGTAGTGTCTTTACAAACATAGTTAAATCAATTGAGTTTTTTTTACGTACCTCATATTTTTCAGTATGGCTTCTAACTATTCTGTTAGGATTTGCTAATGTAAAACATTACAAACTTCTATTAAGTATCGAAAATAAGTTGCCTAATACATACAAAGACATTAATAAAATTAACTCGTATAACTCGTAAAACAACGTGCCTTCTAAAGCACGAAAGTGCTTAGAAATGATATATGCAATAGTATCATTTAAATGTTTTACAATAAATTCGCAAATCTAACCGGGCTATAATAAGATTTGCAATGTTAGTTGTTGCTACAAAGATCATTATAGTATACAGCTAATGAAATGCTGTATGTATGTATGTGTGTAAAAAACATGTAGTTGCTGAATAGCTGTCTCTATAATTGATAACGCTTGATTGATTATAATCAACTTGAATGTACAGTAATTTAAAACATCCTTCAATTAAATGTGCATTGGCAATTGACATCTTTCTCGCTCTTTGACATCCTTTTCTATGTATGTGGACGTAGTTGTGTTTCTATGTGTTAGGTCACTTTCTCTTGGCAATGAACTGTGTTCTAATTACTCAAATATTTCGTAGCAATCAACAATGTTCGTAACAAATATTTAACCCTCGGGTCGCGTTAGATAACTGTTAGTGTGCGGAATAATTATGCGCGGAGACGCCGTCAACTGCATCTGCTAGCCGTACCGCACTTGAACAAGACTGCAATATTAATTATGAATATCATAAGACCTCACTTACGCCCTAACACTAGGATTACCTTGTTGAAGGTGGCATGGATATAGACAAATGAGACGTCACAAACACCGCGACCCGAGAAAGTCTTTATCTGTTACATATACCACATATACATATATCTTTATATTAGCTTAGCAGGCGGGGCCACTACTAACTTTAAAACAAGGTCGTCTCGATTACTGATTGAGACCTTGCATCCTTATCAACCAGCTGTAAAAGATTCTTAGATGGTCGAATGGTGAATTTCAATAGTAGAGTTACGTACGTTTGGCGATTATCTTAGTAAATGAACAAGTTCAACTACTTATTTTGCAATCACATCTGATTCTGCCTGTGAAATCAATAAGCACCATTAAAAATACTGGGTTCTTAGGCACAGAGTCCATGGAAATTTACTTGGGTGTAAAAAATTTGGTAACTTAGGGTATAAATTGTTTGATAACTAGACATAATGCATAGGGACATAAATAAATAATGGTATCTATAAATGCTAAGTTTTTTATCGTCCAAAAGAAGAACAATGCAATCTTTGAACGCAACTGAGCCGATAGAGGCTTCAAGGTTTCATTAGTATACCATTGCAATATAAGGATCTCCTCATAATATGCTCAATTACGGCCTAAAGTTTTTTAAAAGTCCAGGTGGATGGAAAATTTAGTTCTACCCGCGTTCGAAAGTTCTTATGCTACCTGATAGTCTTTACATGGCTAAACGATAGCTACTTAAGCACAATCAGCGGGACCGACGGAACAGTATGCCCACCGAAAAAAGAAAGCGCTCAATATTTTTTGCCTCTAACAATCAATACGAACAGCCATCCACTACCGACCGCGATCGAAGTTCGTGCAATCGATTTACGATGGACACGAGCGGTCCAATTAGCGAATATTTCGACGTGTTTTCGCAAAAATCTAAAGGAAATCACAACAATAGGCCTTTATTCCCCCTGTCTTGCGTAAAGTAGTTAGCAAGGTGCGATGTTCAAGTATCGTCGACGAATGTTAATTATAAACGATGCAGAGACCGTGTCTGAGGGCTTGTTAATAAAACGAAGGTGGGATGAATACAAGGCGAAAAGGTTTTTTTCACTAGCTATATAAAGTCCTCCCCCCGTTGCTTGAAATGTTAACGACAAATGAGGAGTTTTCTATTATGTAAGGTTCTTGGAATGTCAAGGATTTCTAAAACATTATTTTTTACATAAGAATAACGTTTATCTGTGTGCAAAAGTTATTTTTTTTGTCGAAACACCAGCAATGGTCAAAATAAATAATAGACACTAAATATAGAAATCTTTAAATTTTCAACAGAGTGAAAACAATTTTAGAGAAAAGCCCGAGTTCTGTTTAAAAATGATTAAGGATTTAAATATAAAAGAAATGGCAAATTGTATAGAAGTTCTTTTGGTAATTAATATATAAAAATAAAATGCGATGTCGCTTTATTTAAACTAACTGCCCGAAACTTCGGATCAGGAGCCAACGGTTCTCGACATTTGCATGCCTACATTTGCAATAAACTCTACCACGCAAGGCACTGTAGATCGTAAACAGTGCTACACACAATGTACAGACAGGCATGGGGTTATTGATATCGTGTCTAATCTACCTACTGCTGTAGACCGCAACATGCTATTATTTTAGGTTTATTGTTAGTAAACGACCTATTTAAAATTATTTAGTTGATAATTAATCATTATTGAGTATACATAAAATAAGCCATACAATGGGCAGAGTAATGCTTAATTGTACTCCTAACAGTCATCCTGTGATCCTGTCTGTAAGATTATTCAGCTGCATAGGAATATTTTAGGTTTTCTTTATCCAATACTGAATTGAATATTTATAGGATCACTTGCTTATCAGTCTATTTTAGTTATACTTAATTTTCATATTCTGCTATACAGAAGAGGTTGACATTTGGTACATATATATAGTATTGGTCAATCGAAAACGGACGAAAACCGTAATAACAAATTTGGATTTTGTGGATTAATATGGAAGGATGAAAAAAACATTTGTTAGACGCAAGCAACAGGTCTATTTCTAATTAAAAAAATATTATTACCCCCACTACTTTTCCACTATTTAAATTAAAAAAAAAAACAGAATGTAGTTCTTTATTCAAAGGTATCAGGAGAGCACAACTAAATTAATTTTATATGTTTATTTTATAACATTTCTCTGTTTCAAATGTTTTAGACTGTAACCGAATCTTTCATTTAACAAAACTGTCAAACTGAACGTCACATTTTTTTCGTTACCATTTTCATAAAAAAATCTATCAATATTCCCGATTCTTCCGGTGAAGTTCCCAAAAAAAAATCATATTAATTTTGTCTTAAACAATTACGAACACAACAAAAAAATCTGTGAAATCGATCACTCAAGTTACACGAACATTAACTGCCGCACTGAGACGATTACATGTATTTATAAGACGAAATCTAGTAAAACACATTGTGTACAACAAATAAAAATTTCGATATTTATTTTTATTATGAGTCAGTAACTGAAAACCGTACTAGATACATAAAATCAAAGTAAAATTTGTAAGTTTAATCTATATCTATATCTATACTAATATTATAAAGAGGAAAGCTTTGTATTTTTGTATGTTTGTAACGAATAAACTCAACTGACCGATTTTTAAAATTCTTTCACCATTAGAATGCTACATTATCCCTGAGTAACATAGACTATATTTATTATTAGAAAAAATAAGGGATCCTTGCTAAAACTACAGTAACGTGACCAAGGTATAAAAAAAATTACTTAAAAATTTCTTTCACCATATCCGCTGCGGAAACTATTGATAAAGTACACCCGTGCGAAGCCGGGCGGGCAGTTAGTAATAGATAAAAGGTGAAATTGGCGTTATGGTGTTTAACTTTTTGATATTAGGTAAAATTCAAATATGAAATTCGGCAACATACTGGTTTTGATGATTTATATCATCATTCATCATTATAAATCATAATTGCCCCACTGCTGGGCTCGGGTCTCACAATAAGGGGTTACGGCCATGATCCACCATGCTAACCATAAGCGGGGTAGCAACCTTGGTGGTTAATAACTGATATTAAAGGAAAACTGTTATTTTGGTTATTAATTAATAGATGAGTATTATTAATGAATAAAATATTGTGAATTTGATTTTAAGCGAAATTCGGAAACATTTTGGTGGTCATTAACAAGTTTTAAACATTCAATTTTTTGGTCGCAACACTTTACTATTACAGAGAAAAACGAAAACAATCTAAAAATGACATTTCCAAAATATCTTAGCAACGAACACAAGTTTAAGACGATTCGGTTGAGTCACGCCGCGTGTGGTCTCATGCCGAGGTTGGCTTCGATCTGTAAACTATCTAACAATAAAACATGTCAGGGCCGTACCCAAATGTTTATTTGTATTATTAGGATAGTTATCAATGTTTGTTGATAAACATTCTCTGTAATGTGCTAAAATTTTCTTATCTCTTCGTTGTTGACATTGAGATTGTAAGCAGGATAATTCGTAATTGATACTTATCATGGTTTAATTTTTATAAATATACTTGTTAACGAGCCTCCGCTTCGATTCAAAATCCAGTATTTTTATGTTCACAATTAGCAATCGCATTCGAAATAATCGTTGCTCTTTTTTAACACGCACTTTAATTTTTTTATGCCATTTGTAGCTAAAATTAAAAGACGCATGAAAACCTGTGCCGTAGTTCTGGAAATTATCGCATTCAGGGAGGAAGACAATTTGTTTTATACTAGCCTAAGTCCCTAAGTTCTTGCAAAATGACAAAGAATTTTTCAGAGAGGTGCCTTAGTTCCGGAGATTAATTCCCATATACACAAAGTCACCAAATTCGCACTCTCTTTATAATATTAATAAAGATACATATATGAAATCGATATTGCTTCGATCATTGAACGTGTGTTTTAGCTAAAAAAAATTTGGACCACTATAAATGTATATTTTCGCATGTAGGTTTCCTGTATATTTTCGCAACAATAGCTTGTAGATTAAATGAAAAGTGACGCAATAACTAAGTCCTTAATATTACTTCTATGAACCGTAAATATTCATTGTTAAATACATTACAACAAGTTTTATTATAATTGGAAGAATTAGTGCAACCAAAGCGTTTAATTTAAAACACATAAAATATTATGGTAGGTTTGGTTAATGTCGTTCGATAATCGGCTACCTCCGTTAGCGCCCCTCTTCCTTAACCGGTCATGTCCGATGACGGTTTAGAGGCCGTATGGCCTAAAACAACCTCGGGTGGTGTTTAGTGGGTAGGCCCCGAGATTTATCGGGAGTCCCATATAACCAGCGCAATCGGCTGCGCTGGTATGTATGAGCATTCACCACGCCCCTCCCGCGCATCTCCGGAGGATAGCCCTTTTACCTTTATCTGAGCGCGAAACAAGCCATCTCCGGGCGCATCACCGCCACCTTGACTAGGAGTCGAAGTGGTCGCCATGGCCGAAATCGGTCGGAGAGATCATCATTATCGTTCTACAAATTACTTTATTTTTTTCGAACAAGTAAATATTTTATTTAAATAGGTGGTTTAACTAGGTAACTGTTTAAAGATATCAGAAAATGGAAAAAAAATTAAACTACTCAATATGTCGGCTTCTACTTACTCCATAAGTGACAAAATAGTTCAATGCTTTTATTTATGTAATTATTCGACAAATGAGGCGACGAGTCTCCTGATGGTAAGTGGTCACAATCGCCCATAGATATCAGCAACACCAAAGGCATCACCGATGCATTACCGACTATTATTACTAGTTCCCCGATACTATGACCGAAACACGGAACGGTCGGTTTAGACCCCAGCAACCTCCAATAGCAGAGTTCGCTATAGCCTTGTTCGTTGTTCAGCAGGGTGGACGAGCGGGTTGGTTTGGCCTAAAGAGTGATTGAAGTCACTTGCACCTCAAAATCTGCGCCTTACATATACGAACCAGCAGCACCCGGAATAATTTTTATTAGTTTGTAATCAGATGTGTAATAAATTTCATGTTTATCTCATTTTACAATTTTTATTGTTTTAGGAATTGGTTTGTCTCGTTCTGTAAATTAGAAACATATTCAACAATTCATTCCCTATTCAATGTCGACAGATCCATTTTCCCGGGTAAGAAATATTCTAGATACCTATAATATACGTTATAAATAAGCCAAGTACGAGAGTCATCTAAATTTGATCATTGGCATCCACTCGTTCCGTGCGCAGAGAGACAAAAAAAAAATATAAGTTGTTTTGATATCCATATATATCGATAAAATGATAAAATACTTCAAACAATATTTTATATACAGCTTCATTAATTTTTTCTTGGACCGTGTAAGTTAATTATAGTGTTTGTCTATATTATTGTGTTTGTGTTACGCTGATCTCAATGAGAATTTAGTGAAATCTGCTATGTACATAAAAGTTGAATTGTCTTGCAAATTGGTTGTTGCAAATTGTAGTCAAGTATTCTAATACTGTTATTGGTTCTTAGTCACCAGCGGAGAATTTGCTAAGAAATTTTCCAACCTTAAAAAATTTAATAGTTATTGACAAAATCATTCAACGTTTATGATATAATAATATTGGCCGATAACTGGTCCTACATGAGTTCTATTATAATGTTATGAACTTATCAATAATAATCACATTATTCAAATCGAGAATGGATTATGTTAAGAAAAAAATCTCATATCTCTAAGGAAAATTTTTAACACGTGGCAAGATTTCACGTCGAGCACATGTGCTGCCTTGATAGTGATGATGAGGGAGGAAAAAATTAGCTTTGAAAATAACGTTGCATGATAAAAGATCCAGAGTAACGCGGCCATTGTTTATGATGGATATAAACCGAGCTGTTTTATGCTTTCAGTTTATTCCTCAGTGAATAAAGGAATAAATTATAATACTTTAGCTAACATCATAGGGATATGAAGCTTGAAAAAAAACGAGGTCGTTAAGTCATTAAATAGGCTTTTGTTTTATCCAGGAAATTGTGAGTCTTTCGAATGGAAAGTAAATCATAACTTCTATATGTAGAATTTGTGTAAGCGGTCGTTTCATAGTAATATTTAAATTAATGTGTGCGATAATATGTGACAATGATTGAAAGAAAAGGAGGAACATTTTACATAAAAAATATGGTAGCTGAAAGTAATTTTGTCTCTTACAACACACACAACACAGTAAATGTATAAGGTAAGTTGATACGTTAGTTATCGAAGCTAGCAACTTAATTAATTGCATAGGTCTCACAAATATCTATAGAGTGGTCCGGGGTCTTGGTCATTCATGGTGAAATTCATAATTCCGAGAAGTATCACAAAAGAAGAAGGATCACATTGGTCATACGCTGCTATGCGCTTTAACCAAGGTAAATTCTGAAGTCAACAAAAAATCCCACCAGGCAACTCCATGAGGTGTGTGGCCATTTATATCAGATTTCAGAACTTGCCTATAATTATGTGGCATAAGACCAATCAGTTTTTAAACATTGCAGGTGTTATTTCTAAGGGTAACGCATAGTTTTTCTGAAGCGATGCAAGGGTGATTTGATAGTAGATTTTTTTTAACGTTTACACACTCACACCCCCGCACTAGGATTCCCTGTGCTGCGGGTGGCATGGACAAACATTAATCTGTCACATAAATGTCTGCCCCGGCCGGGAATCGAACCCGGGACCCCTCGCTCGGCAGGCAGGATCACTACCAACTGGGCTATGGGATCGTCGTAGATAGTAAAAGTAATAAAAATTTCTTGATAATTATTAATCAATTTTAAATATTTTCTTATTATGATTATTTTATTACTTAAACACCACATGGTAAAGTTTTCTTTTAAGATAGCAGGCTAGCATCTATTGAGTTAGCATCGTAAATATAAACTGAGGTTCGCACGGGTGTACTTTTATTTTTAAATGTTTTGATACATTTATAAATTTTTTCTTTATAGGACATAGGTATGATTTCTTTTTTCTTTAAATTTTACTTGCAAACCTATTTTTATTATTTTTTATATGCATTTTCATAAAAATTGCTTTCTTTTTAGTTTTATATACTCAAGCAATTGATTTGTAATGGGTTTATTTTTTTATACTTGAACTTATTTTTCACACTCCTCTATTCACATTTTTACACCTTGGTTCACGTTACTGTAGTTTTAGCAAGGATCCCTTATTTTTTCTAGTAATAAATATAGCCTATGTTACGTTGTTTATGGCTATTAACGAGCGTAATTTAATGATTATATTATCGTCGAATTTCGACCACTAGGTGAACTAAGTAAGTCATCCTAAATTATTATTGTTTTGTTCTAAGTGTTAAATAGCTTGTAATTTTAATTTCAAATCTTAAACTGTATCCTTGAGGATGATGTGGTTACCTGTAAATTTAAGAACAGTTAAAAAGCATCAATAACGCCACAATTTAATCTAGACTTAAACATTGTATGTTATGTTGGTGAAGCAATAAATATATATATATATGTGTGTGTGTGTGTGTGTTATTGTAGGGTACTGTATTTATGTACTTCATATATGTATTAGTATGTATTTGTCTTTATATATATATTTGCTTATGTGTATATGTACGCACTAAATTTGCTTATTTGTCTTGTCGTTTCCTCTTGCGGGTCTACTCGAAGAGATTTCTAAAAGAAATAAGTAGTACCCTTGCACATTGTTATCTTTTATTTAATTTTCATATAAATTGTTTCTGTGTGTGCATTAATATTAAATAAATAAATAAAATAAAAATAATCGCTCATACATTCGCACCTCCGTAATCGGGAGTATGTTTTGAGAATGGAAATAAATATATACAATTACATGTAACAACCAAGATCTGAAGGAAGAAACACTAAACACAGTGAGGATCAAAGTTCAGTTCAAAAAAGAAACGAACCGTTACCAGCCGGAAAAAATAGATAGGTTTTTTCTAACAAATGTACTAAGATAATAGTTAACGTTTATGATGGTTTTGCAACCCGCCAAGCTGATCTATATAGAATATTAGTAGCAAATGAGTTTCCAGTGCACCTGCTGTTGAAGGGCCTATAATTGTTAATTTTTAAAGCAACTAACTTTAAACAAGAACATAGCGTTAGTAGAGAAAGTGAGTAGTTTAGATTACTCTGTAGCTCAGTTAGTAGATAATCAAGTTTTGATCTCTGCCGAGCGGTAGTGAGGCTCCATTCCCGAGTAAATATTAAAGCAGTAAATATTTCTTCTTGGGTCTTGGCTGTTTGTGATGTAAGGGTAATTGAGTGTTAATGCTGCTGTGACATAGAGAGTTCTAGGACACTTCCGTCCCCGAGATTAGCATATCATTCGTTATTAGGACATGTATTACGTTATTACATAATTATACGTAAAGGCCCAGTTACTGCGCAGAGTGACCCTTTACCAAGATGAAATGTCACTAAATTCATTGGATTTTCTAAATTGATACGCATGAAGACATTGTATGTTCGATAACACCAGTACCTGAATAGAAATGTTCATGAATTTTAACCATATTTATGTTTTGTTCACCCGATTGTTCACTTGCCATGTAATATTTATTATGAATTGTTTCATGTTCGTCTCCTCAGAACTTGCCATACAGGTTACCTTGCAAATTATGAAATTATGTAAATAATTGTCGACTATTAAAACAAATCTTTTGGACAAATTTCACTACTGTATGAAATACGTTTATATTAAAGGCCAAATTTGCGGGATTTTAGTAAAACTTTTAAACACCTTTTTAACTACAATGCTATTAAATTCAAGTAGAGAAAATAATGACTCCATATTAAAATTAATTTGTGCTCCAAAAAATTTTCCTCTTTATGTAAAGTTTCAGGACTCAATATTCGTCATAGATAGGAATGCGGGCCTAAAATAAATAAAGCAGTCAAGTGGACAGTAATCACAGCAGGTCATAAATTAGGCTAACAGTACAATTTAAAGGTCTTACACACCTTGCTACTTGTACAAAACCCACGGAAGAAACGTCTGATGTTGTGGCTAAACATTCCATATCATGGTAATTATATATATCACTACTAAACTACATACTAACATTCATGCTACAGACCAGTCCTTTCCCTAACCTACGTAAGAAATCTCGTACGTGGGCGAAACACGTGGGCACACTGTCAACATTATGTTAAGGACCGGCTTTTATACTTTATAGACCGAAAATTTTATCTATAAGCATTTCGAAAGCTGTGTTTTACGCTTGTCAACGTTTATTAGGTAGACTTTGTGTAGGTTGTGGTGGGATGTTTGAATAACGTAATTATAAAATGACTTCAGAATATAGATCAAAATCGGAGATATTAATTGTTACCTTGATGTGTTACCAAAGCTGTGTACTTTTATTTAGATGTCATTATTTACACCTAGTTTTGACAAGTACATCACAAACGCATATTTAGCGAACCTCTATAAAATGGTGGAAAATTTACATTAATCAGTTAAGGATTGGCAGATGATTTTCTAACTAGAATTATATCATACATAACATTTGAAAGAAATAAAATTTCTAATGGTATTCATAGATACTTAAATAACAAGTTTTTTATGTCATATACGAGCTTATGGTAACTTATTACCGTACTATGGACCTTCGTAATACCAAAAGTATCACAGACGGGTTATCACCTAATAAGGAAATGGGGGACCCATTTATTATACCCATTTATTTACTCTTCAATATTGCTACGAATACACGTAAAAACTTTTCATAGTCGCTTCCAAAACGTAAGTAGTAGTTAACCTGGTAGGTAAAAACATCTACCACTAAGTGCGACTACTGTTAACTGGATAAATAAAGCCCAGCAATCTCTGAAAGGAGGGCTCGAAAGCCATTGCTTCATCCGTTACTCAGAAAAGTGCACGAGCAAGAAAGGTTCCTTGGACTGAATGATAGAACCCCTTATACCCCAAAATAACTTTCAGTTCAGAACAATTTTTGTACAAATGTGTTTGGCATCACGATACCTATTACTGTATCACATATGTCTTCTCTAATTCTACTCAAACGCTGTGGGATAAATCACTATCCCTTACAAAGTTCATCGCACTTGTCGCCTCTACGAGATAACTTAATGTGAGAAAGCATTCTACAAATACGACTTACATCAGTAATCATAACATTTAGCTGTTGTCTAATGAATATGAATTACTTCAGAATATCATAGGGCATAAATTTTAAACTTGCATGGGGTTTGGGTATTTTAACCGCAAAACAAAAGTGTTATTTTTAAATGCTTTTGAGGCAGTTTTCAAAATATTAGACGCAGTCACAATAAAATAAAAATTATAGTTTGGCTGTATTCGATTGATCGATTTTAAATTAATAATTTAAAAGGGATCAATGTCTAAATTATTATATAAACAAACGTTGATATGTCTGTTAGTAATCGTAAAACTTTGGAACGACCGATTGAGATCACATTCACGCAGTGTTTGTTTTGTCGAGAATTAAAATGGACAAAATAATGCCTTAATAATTTGATTAATAGCTATGAAAAGATCCGATAGGTACGGTACTCAAGTTACTAATAAATTTCATATTTATTTCTATAATGCCGAAAAACATCTGTCGGGCCAACTAGTTAACCTATAAAAGTTCGATATAGAGAAACCAATGAAAAAAAAATGATTTTGCTTTATGATTGTCTAAAAATGTCTTAATTATTGGGTTGTAATACATGATTGTACTCTCTTTTATATAAAAATAACAGTCGCTTACCAAGCACACTTCGGTAATTTATAATTAACTTGATTGAAACACAAAAATGACAATTTTAAATACAAATTTAGTTACTGGTTGAGTCGGGGTCGAAAAAATAAATATTAGGCGCCAATATTAGTGACGGACTACTTCTTTCGTTTTACAATCAAAGACCACAAAAAACACTTTACTATGAAGAGATTATTATCTTCATTAGTTCTTCTTATAGTGCTATTCGCTCTTAGAGTTTATCATATTGTCGAGTTTTTGTTCCGCCGGGAAGCGCTGTCTGCTTTATCAAGTTTCTGCCAACGGCTTTGCTCTTATATTATAATAAAAAACTAACTATTTTAGTATATAATTAAATGATGACATTGACTGATTGACAGACATAATCCAAACCTGGAGATTTAATAGTATTAAATTTTGCATTAAAATTTGTTTATAATAAAGTAGAGTATTAACTAATGATATATGAAAAATTAAACCTAAGAAATATGCTGAATTAGGGAAGGTCCACACTTAAAGGAGTTGAGTTTTTTATTAAAAGTTTAAATCTTTATTCCCTTTTAAGCTTTAAAGTAAGCGCAAATACCTTTGATACAAATATATATTTAAACATCTCACTAAAATCATTATTTGATCGGGAAAAGATCGAAAAATTTTAATCAACATTTGAACCAAAAATTCTGTGTATGTGTACACATGACAAAATTTTGGGTATTCTTGCAATAACACCTAGCGAAGGGGACAGCAAATAGCTAGTTGTAAATAATTTTTGTATTACAGTATTTAAACTACAATCCGCAGGTCAATCCTACTCGTATCTATACGATCTGTTATTGTAATTACTAGAGCAATCACTAAACTATTCTATCTTGACAACAATTGTGGAATTGGTGTATGATGACGCAATCGCGTCGGGTTGTATTGACCTTAATTCTTAATGGATCGGCGGACCACATTTCTGGCCCGAATTAATCACTTTATTAGCCACAATAAACTCGCCCCATGATGCGAGCGAGTGGAATGGCCAAAGGACCGGCCGCAAATGTATTGTGAACGATGTGGAGCGTATGTTGACCCTTCTGCATGGGCGTTAACAACACGGCTAAATAAAGGTGCGATAGATATCATCGCCACATAGTATGAAATAATGTATCTGCATGTCTGTTCGAACGCGATAATCTCGAAAACTACTGCACGAATTTTAATGCAGCTTTTAACAATAGATACAGCAATTCACTAAAATGGTTAGGTGGTATAAAGTTAACATTAAATATTTATAAATACTCTGATAAACGAGTAATTATAAAATTGCTTCAAGTTCGTTTTCTATTCCTGAAAGTTCTGATCATGTTATCCGAAGCTACGAATACTCAGATTATTAATGATACTTTTCCCAATACTAAGAAACTGAACAGAAATATTTAACAGTTTATAGAGATATAATAATTTTATTACCAATTTAGTTTTCAAAGCCTATTTGAAGGAAATAGTCGAAATAGTCAAATCTAAATTATTAATTTATCGATTTTTATATTTATATCTATGTTAACTTCTACAATAGACTTTAACGTAGAACTGTTTACATTTAATACTATATAAAATATTGGCTGGAGAGAAAACACTACGAAACAATTTTAATATCGTGATCAAACTTACCGACGCGTGCAGTATTCATGATATACCAGAAGCAGTATAATTTTCATTCACTTACCGAGTTTAATAACTTCTAATCGAATCGAGGGCGTCGACTTGACCGTGTAAAAGCAACTCAACTAGCAACAAGCGGAGTGTATCAACACTGAATCATCGGTTTGTAACATCAACATCACCAATTGTATAGATACGTCGTAAGGCTCTGCACAAAGTTATTTGCTTTTATATGTGAGTAGAGGCAAATTTGTATGAAAACTAATAATGTCTCTCGGACACTTGGACACACCTTGCAAGGCCAACTGACTTAATCATAGCTATTAGCGACTCCCGCGTATGCGTATTGCGAGGCAGTAGTATTCTACATGTGAATGGGCACTCTAGATGAGAGCCAGGTGGACTACAAGTTAAAATATTAGAATTATATTAATCACATTTAAAGATATAATAATATAATGAATTATATGTAGGTGTAAGCTTGTGATTTTAAATACCTTAGACTTAATATTATTACATGTCTTACTTACTTAGATGTAGCCAGTGAAGGAATATAACTAACGGAACATAATTAATTATATCACGATCTTTTTATATTAGTTTGTCCGTCTCTTAGGGGTTGCGTACGTTTTGAAAACTTTGTCACTTTCATTACATATTCACCGAATATATTCATTTTGTCACCATGATAGTTCATACACTATTACACTAAGGTATAGTAGCGAAATTAAGTCCAGTAATAATTTTTTTTATTTATAATATTTAATGTTTCACATTATATTATAACATCTGCCGTTCCAGCTCGTTTATTTATGAATTAATGGACTTATTGTAAAAATACAAATATTTTTCAGTCAATTCAAAATTATTTATCTTATGTTTTGACGAGAAGTAAAATATTAAAATATCAAAATTACAATTGTTCAAAATCCTCACACGAAACCCTTTGCAGACTGATTCATCTCACTAAGAAGTACTCATACGGTTAATGTCCCAGACGCACTTGTGTTGCGAGTCTTGTTTTCAAAACTTACATAGAACATTTCCTGAAGGTCTGAAGTTGAGATGTTCCTTTGAGTCTAATTAGGATACAGTCGCGCGTTCGTAATCGCTACCAAGTACTCCAAGACTCAACTCTGTACATATAAGAAAACGCTAACCTAACCTGGCGAGTTCGTGAATACAAATATAGTATTACAATGACGATCTACTGTACCATACATGTACCTCATGTTAGCGTTAATAAAATATCTAATCTTGCATAATGAACTTACCTCGAATATGTGTAGAAGTAACTGTTGTAAAGTAAAATAAGTTTGTCTTAGTGTTATTTTAAAATTTGTTGCACGAAGAAAAATTAAATGACTGGCATTGGTTGTCAAAAAAGAAAAGGAGATGGTTTGAATGAAAATTTTAAAAATGTGGTAAATGTATAGACGAGTAAATATTTCGGATAGTAGAAACTGGGAATTTAAGACGGTAATAAAGAGTATTCTCAGGAAGGTATTTTATTTATATGATTAAGTCAACACTCATATCAAAATATATGTAATTAATACTAATTTAATAACAATGAATTTCCGCAAAGTAACGCGTGATACTATCAACAATATGTAATCATCGTTCAAATTCTCAAATGAAAAAATGAGTCAGATTTGGAATTCTTAGTTAATGTCACAGACTCATTGCTTTAGTGTTATCTAACGATAACGATTCAGATCGCGGCTTATTACCGGCTTATTATAAACCTTTCTTTAATTTTGCCATTGATGGTTTACCCCACATTCTTTAATTCAATTCAACCTTGCTCAACTCAATCGAACATTTCATTGAAAAAAGCTTTTTGACCGCTTCAAGTATCAATTTAAAATTAATATTAATAAAGATGATTTTATTTGATAGTGATACTGTTATATTTTTAAAAACCTATTACAGTTATGAATGCATAATAATTTGTTACGAGGCCATAATATATATTTATCGAGGTACAAAATAATGTTAGCTATTTTCTCATATTTCTCTTTAATGTTGCTTGGCTTAGTACATCAATCAAGCAGCACGTGTTGGGTTTACGATCTGATTGCGATTATGTTACAAAAACTCCCGTTATTTATCACGCAAAAAACGTAGACAATACACAATCCGTTGGAGCAGAATATCAACGGACAGGCAGAAGTTTTCGATTAAAGGTCGATGTTTTGCTGTGAACAGATTGAAAAGATATCATGGCTTGTAACTGTTTTATATAACGTCAGTTTAGATTCCGCACAGAATTTAATTTGATTAGCAGATACAGTTAATATTGTCGGATAATCTTTAGTAAATTGATTGATTGATTTTCTATGGTAAATTGATGGTAAATTCAAACGAATATTTATCTGTTAAAAAAGTGTAAAAAAAGTCGCAACAAGATCGTCAGAAATAACTTATTTTTGTTTTGTACAGGTGCTTAATGTGGATTTAATGTACTGATTTTATGGGTTTTTGATGCTGATATGTCTTTAAAAAGTATGGGGGTTCACTTGTCCGTCGGTCGAAGCCATTCTCACGTGCTCGTGGTTAATCTCCTGAAATAATTCCGCTGCTACATGTGAATGATGGTAGAACTGTCTACTGATGCAGCTAGCTACCACTTGCCTTATAAAACTGTTTAACAGTTTTTAAATGTTGCAGTGTCGAAGATCCACCTAAAACGCAGGATTCCTTCACTTCCTCTCCGGAAAACTTGGTAAGCTTTGAGTGTTATATAATCAATAGTATGTTTTTTTTCTCCCAGAGGTGGCGATGACTTGCTCGTTTGTCAGTTAATAGCGTTCATAAAATCTTACAAAAAAAACGAGAGTAAATAAATATCGTTGTTCATCGTGACAAATTTGCATTAAGTACGTTTACCTACACCAATCACCCTTTTAAATCTGCCCCACAGGTGGCATTGTAACTTAGACGATAGTGACCCTGTCTGCTGACGAATGCCGTCCAAGGCAGATATTTCCGTGACAGATCTATATTTATTTTCGGATCTTAGTATTGTGATGCCTTAACTGGGTTAAGTCCATACAACCCACAACACAAGAATTTCATCTAGCGTGAGCGCCTAATAATTATTTACACCAGTAAATATAAATTTTACACCTAAGACAGGATGACGTGATATACGTATATTTTACGTCATAACCACATTACCACTTCGTCGTTTTCTACGAAAAATCAACTGATAACTTTGTAACTTATAAATAATATTTATTTTCCTTGTTGAGTGTTCCTTAATTCTACGAACAATAAATATTATAATCTTCAAATGTATACGCGATTTGAAACTCAGCTGAATTGCAACTAAGCAAATAACTGAATCGTGAATACCTGATCTATTGACACAAATTTGATAAGTACACAAATTGACAGAAGTGCAACGTTAATATTAGGCAAAACGTAGTGTATTGTATTTTTTAAGATGATCATTTTGCGTTTGCTTTGTCAATAAGATCATATTATTATTGGAATGGCGACAATTAATTACATCAAAATATGAATTCAGACAAAAGTTTCATTCATGTCATCTTTGTTCTGATTTTAGACTTGTGTTTCTCGCACTCATCAGAATAATAATAAATCTTTTCAATATTGTTTTCTGGTGATTTGTGAAAAGCCAGACAACGCATCTTTAGCCACAATACTGCCGTATTGTTTTCGATGAGGATGCATGGGATTCCGGTTTGGATCCCTGGTCAGAATGGACATTTATATGACAGATAACTAAATGTTTGTTTCTGGGTTTTGGTTTTTTGTATTTTTGTGACACAACATGGAATCCTCGTACAAAGGTGTGACTTTGTAATTGTTTTATTCATTATTTTATGGATTATTGGAAAACTCTTAGGTACAGGGTTTTTTACACAAATGCAAATGATAGTAATAATAATAATAATAGTAAGTAAGAAAGAAAACAATATTTATTCCGTCATAACCAAATGGTACCTACTGCACCTACCATTATATTCTGCCATGTATAAATTTATCTAAATATACATATAACTCTTAAATGTTACAAGACATAATTTGATCATAATACTCACATAGTTTGAAAAACTCCAAATTACGTCTACTGCACGGTAATCACTTTTATTTCACAAGTAAAACTGACTGATTCCACGGGGTTATCATTATACTAGTTTGATTAATTGTGGTTAAATATAATTATAATGATATTTAATAATATTATAATAATTGCAGAATCTGCTGCGCATTTAATTAATGACATTACAGAATTAGCGTGGTGAGCTTTAATTCGCACATTTAGAGGAGGCTAATGCACATAATGCAGTTCAAAAATCTTACACGTTAGTCCATCTCGCACCTTTAGAATAAAAGTGACCTAACTCAAAATTCCTGAAATTCCATATTTTACTATAAATTTACTTAAAAAAGCCTACTCTAAAACCCCATGGTGAAAAAGAGCCCGAATTATGAGTGAGAAAGGGAAAAAGGGAAAACCTCATACATCAATCTCTTTAAATTTACTCAAGACCATACATTTTTGAAAACTTTCTTCGTCATTTCCCATAAATTGCAATTTTTGAGTTAAGTCCCTTTCATTCTAAGGGTGCGATATAATACTTAAATTAATACATCTAATACATGTGTTTGCGAATTTAGCCTGTAAGCATTTACTGACATCGTGATATTGTAGTGATTAAACACATGCAGTTCAAAAGGATGCTATCTATGATCATAATCATTTCACGTTGGAAAAATCTAACATAGAACAAACGCAAATGCATTTCAAGGATGACTATGATAGACACACACGGTGTCATGTTTATACATTTGAGTGGTAAAGTGAAATGGAGCCTTAAAACATCAGTCGCCCTAATTGCGTCGATTAGCTTTAGCTGTAACCGAGCCATTCCTCTGCTTCTCGTCCACTCGAAAGCTTATTGACCCAGTTCCAACCATTTGCATAGGGGCCTTGTGGTCTACGATTCAGTCACGTGTAGGTTGGACGTTACTAATGACATTCAAGTGGCAGATGAGGTTAATTACTAAAGTATTGATTGATCATTAACTAACTGCGGTGCTTTGGAAATATTACTATTCAATGGGCTTAGTACAATACAGGATAGGGTGATTTACTTAATTGCAAGATTATATCTAGTAGATATCCTAAATGATTCCAATGATACTTTAAAGATAAGTACAAGATAAAACAAAATAAATAAAAATAAAACTAAGTTTACCGTTGGCACTAAACTTCTTGTGGTTAGCTGATTGTAAGATTTCCCTAAATAATATATGTATTTTTAAAAGAAACACATCTGATTTTATTTATATCAAATTTATAAGTATATATCTTTGAGATAAAATAGATGTATTAATAACTTACTTCAGTTCTGTTAGACTGAAATAGAACATGCAGGCGTAATTTGCGATATAGAGGCAATATTTCATTCAATTAGAGCAGATGCTTCATATGATCCATCACGCAAATAATGTATTGGTGTGTTTTAGGACTAGAAGGTCGGCAAAACACCAGCGTATTTCCGAACTGACTGTTTTAACTACAATGAAAAAACGTTTAACGCGTTGATACTTAATTATAAGGTCGAAAATATCGCAGTTAAACCTGATTGTTTCCATACTTAAATATCGAATATAATTCACTGATAAAATTAGTTAAGACAACTACAAAATGTAACAAAATTAAATCTGCATGAAGAAATGAGTAGTGAGTAAAAATACAGAATTATTCAAAATAATGCTTATACACAAACCCCTCCACATTAGGATTTCTAGTGCTGCCGGTGATATGGACATTGTAAACAAAAGATCCTACAAAACAAAATACATATTTCGTCGACGTCTGCATGACATTGATATCTTCTCGATTAGCCTATCTTACTAAATACTAAATAATTGTCCGTTTTATAACTTTAAACAGAGTAACAAATTCTGGGAATTAAGTTTTAAGTTATTAAATTAACTAACAGTACTTATAATGTGTTACGATTTAATTATTTCTTGTACCATTTTAAATGGTTATAGATCGTTGACAACCTTGTTAGGGCTAATGCATGAAGTCGGTTGTGCGATCTTTATATTAGAAGCGTTTCATCGATTACAGCTCCAAAGTGATTCGGCAGTTACTAAACATAATGTCAGAATTTCTTCCGCAAGCTTAACGGGGACTGATCACTTACTGAAACTTACGAAAAGTCATAAAATTTTGTCAAAAATGATAACGATCACTTATTCATTTTTCGGATTTCTGATGATACTCGCAGTTTTTTAAATTGTATCGATGGCTTAGTCGCGGCTCATTTTATTCTAAATCATTCATGTACACTCATTCGAAATATCCACTGCTGATTTAATTTAGACGTTGCATTCCCGGAAACTGCAGCGTCAGTATAAAAAATTATGTGACGAAGTCTAGTGAAGCGACGTGGAACAGATAGTTAAAATGTATGAGTACATTACACGAACCGAAAAAGTATATTTTAAGATGCTATGTGCGCTCGCGTGCAACAGACGCATAAAGTTTATTACTCGGCTTTTACAAATGATTCCAACGTTTATTTATTTTCATAGTTAAATAGGGGTTTCGAAGTTTATTTAATGTTAAATGAGCACGCGAGAGGGTTAAAAACTTTAAGATTTCGTAGCTTTTAGAATATGAATAACGGATTAAATATATTGTAATTTGAAATATTAAAGCTGTAGCTACGTAAATTAATTAATGATTTCCACTCTTGAGTATGTGAAGCAATAGGGCCCAAATGGAAGCATAAAATTTAAATATTTTTATATTAACTTTGTGCTTGATAAAAAAAAAATTGTCCCAGTAATAGTGGTTCTAAACTACATAAATTTTCTAAAGTTTTAGTTTGAATAGTATTACAGTTCTCTCAGTCCACATTAAATAAGATTGTAATGCAATTAAATCACATTGCCATAGTTGCAGCAGTGAGAGGCAATAATTTTCAGTTTGATTTTAATAACAGATGGGCTTCTATTCCAAAAGCCATAAGTAGTCAGCAAACAAGTAGATTTATCATAAGTTGGTAAGTGATCTGTGCCACCCTAGTAAATAAGTGTTATTGATGCTTTATTAGTCTAGAAGAATGCAGTAAACTTAATAAATATATTGGTTGTAAATTAAATAGTCCATGTATGTAGCCTTGTTACCAACACAAAAATATAGACAATACTAATATTAACTTAAAAAAAATCAAATAGAACAAACAGTAAGGGAATATGTTTTGGTATCACAGTATAACATTTGTTTTATGTCAATCAATACCCAACAAATTTGTTGATAGGTCACCTGATGGGAAGTCATCACGATGTTATTTATCATCCGTGACATAAAATCATTCAGACAGGGAAAGGTAATATGCTACTACTACGCTTAAGTACACTAGGAATGATGGGAAGCCCACTATCTTCTAACAAGTTGGCTATTGCATTGCATTTCTTTTGTAGCAGCTGGACTAAAGAATGGATAGAGCCTCATACATAACTAAGTGTGACAATATGACCAATAGAAATTAATTTATTTTAAGTAGGTATAAATAAATAAATCTTTATTTACATAAAAAATATTATACCCTACTAAACTTTTAAACCTTAATTGAATTTAATTTTTAAATATCCAGTCAACCTCAACCATCAACCCCTTGAATTACATCTATATATATAAAAGTCAATTTATGTTCGTTTGTCTCGCTAAAAATCAAGAATGGCTGGCCCGTTTTGGCTAATTTTGATCTTGAAATATTTGTGGAAGTTCAGGGAAGGTATAAGCGGTGAGAAACATACATAATTAGTAATGGAAAATACTAAAAACGACAATTTAATTTTCCAATAAAATAAATAAAAAAATTGACACTTGGTTGTCAAGTGTTTATAGGTGAGTTCAGAAATTTGTCTGTTTCATAACTGTAGTATTAGGTCCGATCTCTTTGGTCTGTTTTGTTACAATACAAAAGAGTTGAAAATGTCAAGTTTAAAATTTAAAAATGTCAGTTGATTGTCAAAAAAGAAAATAAATAAATTTCAAGACGATTATTAAAATCTATCATCAGCTTGTCAGTGCGCGAGAACTTTATTTACTGTTATTGTTTTAAAAAGCCAAGGAGAAGACAACCTGACGTAGGTCGTCGAAGTCAATCAAATGTGCGACGAGCTATCTCATGTGCAAACCGCACTGACGATCAGCGGGAGACAGATAATGAGAACATTCGTATTGGTATGGCAGAATTGCGTTCCGCAGTGAATAAAAATGAAGTTAGCTTAGAATGGAACGAGTTCGGACACACCCAACACAACAGTAGCTATCACGACACAATGAAATACAGCGATTCTTCAGACGCAGTGTTCCTGTAAACCGAGTAGCATTCCACTACGACCCGGAAATAGATTATTGTACCGACCAATCTGGAACAATTGCGCATCATCGAAATCGTTTCAGCGTCGGAAACAGGGAACATCAGTTGAAGGACACCCAAATGTATTTGTCTCAAGCGCTCTAGGTCGCATATACACAGTTCATCCAAATAACGGTGAATGTTATTATCTTCGATTGTTGTTGTTAAATGTATGTTGTCCAACATCATTTCAACAACTGTGAACAGTTGATGGATATTTGTGTGCAACTTACCGAGAGGCGTGTCAACTACTACAGTAGCTCGAGAACAATTCACATTGGGATAATACACTTAAGGATTCTGTCATATCATCATTGTCACATCAAATTTGCAGATTGTTTGCGATTATAATATCGACATTTTTCCCCTCGAATCCAGAACATTTGTGAATGAAATACTGGGATGACATAACTGAGGATGTGTTGCATCATGTGCGTTATTACATTGGAATCCACATTTTTTGATTGACAACTTTGAATACACTACAAGGAACATCAGACAAAAAATATAGTACATCAGAAGGCTTTAAGTGGATTAAGTGTATAACTGTGTTGCATTTAATTAATTAATTAAAATAAAATTTTTGTATTAAGTTTTGACCATATTTTTCACAAGTATATGTAGGTGATACGAAGTTCACCATGTTATCTAGTTTTATCATATAAATTATGTTTTGACAATACTGTAAAAAAAATTATGTATATAAAATTTTTATGATGGATTCTTTCTCACTGTCCTAAGGTTGCCTGAAGTTCATTAAACATTAACTAAAATTTGTTCTTATAGGATTTCAAGGTATAAAAGTTTAAATAATTGAATATTATAATTCAATTTGGATTTCAATGACTCAAAAGCGCTTTTGAGAGGAAGTAACTTATACATGCACCTTAGTACATCTTCATTTATATTATGTTGGATTTCAGTTATGTGTTAACAATGAAAAAATACATATCAGATCCTCAAAAAGGGTAAGTCAGAATAATTCAATGCAAATTACTCGCAAAGATTATATAAATCAATATTAAGATTTTTGACACTAAAACTTCAGTTTGCTATTTTGTTATTGAATTTAATGCTGAATTTTATTTTCTTTAACTTGCATGTGATCCATTTTGTAGTTTAGAAAGGGCAGATATAGATTTGGGTTGCAGAGAACACTGTAACAATAGGTGGCTGTTATAATTAGATACACACAAAATTTTTGGCTTATTCATCTAGAAGCTGCACACAGAACACAGGTTATATATGTTAGGTACTGTGGTTGAAGTGGTCTTACTGGGAGATGTATATGTATTTGTTTTAGGGTTATTCTGACTTGGGATTTGAAAATTGTTCAATTAAACTTTTACTAAATAGGTCATCTATATTTCATTTAGTGATATTTAATTTATTATCAGTTTAATAGGAATGAAACTACTATGGCTACCAGTAGGTGTGTACCAGGTATAAAATAATTGAGAATGAATCACATGATAAAACCTTGAAACCGATGATAGAGATTTCTTGTAAATGCATTCATGTTTACCGTTAAGTGGCATTTATGTTTACATTTTAACGTGACGTTTAATTTATGTGATAATGTATTCAGATTCTAATGTTAACTTATGTTCCACTTACAAACTTAATGATTCAAATCAAACATTATGTCATCAGTCACAATATTAGTCTGTTTTATGAATTAAAATGTTCACTCACCTTATTCGTTTCAGATTTTGTAAAAAAAAAATCAAAATGGATATAATCTAAAAATAAAACACAACACCAATCAATCACATACACAACGCGGTACAACACTACAGTAGATATATAGTTTAGCTAGCTATGGCTTAGCTATTTTGGTTTGTTTGATTACAGTCCGGACAACCACGACCGACAGCGACTCACTCTTTGATTTAATCGTTTCGTTTCGTATCCGATGACGATCGTGACTTCATCTAGTCGGCTAGATCGGGTGGTCTCGTCCGATAGTCCGAATCAAAATTCAGAATCGTACCGTGCCGTACGCACAGAGTACTATGAACGTGAATTGAGATAAACCGAGCCTGGCAAAAGGCAATGAACTTTATTATGTGTACTTGCAACAGTCAAGTGCGTAGATTTTCGCTATTTTTATTACGCTACCTCGATCACAGTCGCTGGCTGCTGCCCGGCCAGTATATACAAATGCATTTTGTGTGCCCGACTCCAAACTTTATACATACAAACCGTAAACCATAGACAACTGTCACGACATTTATTTGATTTACTTGTACCATATTCCATAGACAAAATTACATTTGGTAAAGATACATTGAATTCCCTGAATTACCGAATTTTGTTTTAAATAAATAGAAATACAATAATTAATCTCAACATAATTGTGTTATTCTTCTTAAAAATGTATGATTTTTAATGAAGTTAGCAAAATAAAGCAGATTTTGAAGTGTAAAACCCTGTACCGGGTCTCTGAATAGTGTTGAATAAATTTTGTTAAGTTTAACTCTACGAAGGCAAAGTTCGTATATTTATCGTAAGGAAAGTTCCATATTTACTATAGTTCTTTCGTTTGAAGGTAAAAAGAAATTGTGAGAGTTAACATCTCGACAGTTGTGTAGCACAGAAGCCTTCAGGAAATTAAAACTGAGCTTACTTCTAAAAAGCTTAGTATCCTGAACAGGATGAAGCTGCAAGATACCTGCTTCTGCTATACAAAGCCCTAGTCATGCTTTATACTGGGAGGGTAGAATCATTTTTGAGCACAGGTGCCACATACTAGTTCAATTAACGTGCATGACTCACGAATCAGCGATAGACGCCTATGATCTTTAATCTTTAGGAAGAATAAAAGCTCCATTTACATATTCTATCGATTTTATAAGTGACTTCTCCACCACTCCCCAAAGAATGAAGGTTTAGTTTCACAATAATTCAGTACAGACTGATTTTAAAGATCCTTTTTGCTTCCTTCATGCAAACTGTCGAACGAGTTTCTTTCTGAGACATTTACCAGAAACTTCGGTTGGTTACGTTGATGATTCCTTTAATTTTGTTTATATCCATCTACCTATCTGTCGATCAGCCTTCTAAAATCCACTGCTGGACATTGACGTCCTCTGTTTGGCGTCACTTCAACTGGTTTTGAGCCCTCTGAATTCAATGCTTTGCATATGTCCATAGGGGACGATAACTACATAAGTACGCGTAGTATCAAGGAGCACATCTACGTATCATTTGCTGTGTTTTAAAAATGTGACATATCAATGACATTATCATGTACTCTGTGGATATAATGTAATTAAGATTAAGCTGACATCTAATGTCCAATAGCAAAGGCCGTAACAAATATTATCTGTAGTGCCATCTAGTATGCAATAGAGTTATTAGAATTTAACAACTGACTTGAAATTATTATGATTTATACAACTTGAGTCGATAGATGACGTTACTCTGCACTTTTGTGCATAGAGTTACTTAATAGAGGAATACTCATCTCAAAACGCGTCACTAAAACATAAATGTGCATGTGTGTGAAAAATACATTGATGTTGCGTGACTTTTAGTGATGTCAAACATGTATTATCGACATGAATGTCAACTATTCCATCACAGGTTTCTTTGCTATATTTAGTTCGTTCTCTTAATTAATTATTTCATGTTAAATTGATAACAAAATGCTAATCCTAGTAACTTCTCTTTACTTCGCTCCTTCTAAGCTTAACCTTATTTGAGAGGATAAAACAAAACGTGATTTAACGGTACTAAAGAAAACAATAATAATAAAGCTTATTGGTTTTAATTAATTCTTTGATGTAAATCGATATAACTTATTTCCCTCAGAAAGGAAATAACCAACAAATTTTGGAGGTATAGATTCTTCATTAACATGTCAGTGATTTCGTAGAACCCTGTTGTTTATGAGGAACCCTACCTATCTGGTTTAATATTCGAATCCATTTTTCTTTTTGAACTGCATTTACAGGAAACCTTGAAGAAGGAAACTTTGTCAATAAATATGAAATCACATTCACCCTTTATTGTCATATCATAATAATAACAAATGTAAAATTCGCCAAATTTTATCCATTTACGAAGCTAATACTATTCTAAAGCCAAAGATGCACGTTAATATCAGTCTATCTTCTTTCTGTCCAATGTGTTTACAAGCTGTAACCGAAACTAAAAAGATAAAATATTTACACCTATTTAAAATTATCCACTTATCGATAGATTTTGTGCAAGTCCTACACGAAACGGTATCATTTTCAAGTACACAATATCTTTTTATCTTACACATAATTATAATAAATAAATTATTATTCATAAAATGGAATATTTACTGCATATTATTAATCTTAATTTATATAATTTTAAGATCAACTTTTATGGAAATAAGCATCGTGAAAGTAGTATTGCTCTATCAGTACTACCTGTGTATTGCCTCTTTGTTTTGGTTATTATTATAAGTAACCCTACAATTTAATACTGAACACGACACCATTATGTTTACTATTTTTAGTCTGATAAAATATAGAAAGATTGAAGTGAATCTAATAAAATAAAAAATACCAATTTTTTGACAGGAGAGTAATGGAGAGTAAATAGTTTGAAAACAGTCCTACGGTAAATTTTATTGTATCTCTTTCTCGCAAGTAGGATTTTCCGTAAAGCTCGAAATCTCACTCGCACACTGTGTTCCTCTATTATATTATATTAACTCTATACTTTTGTGATATTAATTACATTTTAGTAATAGTAAAATTGTATTTTTATCGGTCTATCATTATCTTAAACTTATTAAATTAAATTAAATTAGCAGCTATAACGGTTGCACTGTTTTGCATCTTTTTATTTATTGCAGTAACTACATGATTGGCTTATCTTGGATTGATGCCGCATTCTGATTTGCTCAGAAAAATAAGAGGCATTTTCTTTTATAATTATGTATCCCAAACAGCGTTTACTTACGTGCAAATGTGTAATAACATCTCGCATTCATTTTAATGAGGGAAGCGTTAAGAATTACCTACTGAACAATAAACTCGTTCGGTCGTAATAAACATATTACGAGTAAATAAAGACGTGTATGCTTCAGCACATATTATTTAATGTAGAACGTAATATTTTGAATATAAATTTACTTACATTAAAGCCGCTATATGTTTTTATAATAACAACGGACTTACTTTTTTCCGTGCATTACGGAACTGGTAGTGTGGAGCCTGTAAAAATTTACGTTATTACTAAACCTGTTAAAACCATTCTATTCTATTAAGCTGATCACCACTACAGTATTTTTCCACTGTAAGAAAAGGAGATTGTCTAATAGCTGAATATTTTTTTGTTTCCATGCGATTTCTGGAAATCGAGTGCTTATAAGATTCGTCAAGTGGTCTAAAATCTTTCGATTCTTGTAATGTAATGGGTATTTACGATTATTGCGTTTTTATGATGATACGATTTCGTCAGAACCAAATCAGTAAAAAAAAAACGCAAAAATGCTAGCACCTACCCGTTGCAGTTAAAATGTAAACAAGAACCCACGACCCAAGAGCAAACATTTATCTGGCACATAAATGTTTTCTCACACCGGGAATCGAAACCTGACCCCATTCGCCAGACAGTGCGGTCGTTTTGGGGTGTAAGGGTCTCCTCTATATTTGTGCTGAAGCTAATACAACTGCCCATGGTGCATATTGCTGAACAACGGACGATGTTACAGCAAATGGCCTGTTGGAGATCGCTGGTTTCCAAAACCCTGTTTAATCCCGATGATACTCGTGCAAGGTAATAGAATTCTCGCCTGACTAGGTACCACCCTCCTTCTAGAATCACCCGTGAAATGTTTTTGGAAGGTAAAAAGAAGAAAGAAAGAAAAACATTCATTCCGTCTTAATTTTGCACTACACACAGGAGTATCAATAAAAGATAATTACTGTAAAAAAACTTGTACATATAAAGAGAACTTACGTATTGTAAAATGCAAATAAAGACAAAAAAGGTTTGCACTCAGGCATTGGCGTAGGGGAGTCACATCTGTCTAATATTTCATTGCAGCCTGTGTTTCCGAATAGGTAGGACATACATGAGTTTTACAATATAATTACCTAAAAAGTGCTTACTGCAGTTTCATATACATACGTGCTAACATAATAAACATTTAGACAATTTATTTAATTTGTTATTTGCAATAAAGAGTTTTATTATAATTATTATATTCACCCAACAACTTTACAATCTACTGAAATTGGATGAATCACAAGACTTTTACAAAGATATTTTGATTGTTATCGTTAACATGACAGGAGTGTGAGAATAAACAATGTAAACTGTTGTGTAAGAGAGACAGTAATATAAGTCAGATTTCCCGCTTCCATGACCGGCAACGCGTTTGTGATGACTTTAGTGTGACGTCTTTTGACGGTATAACAACATATCAATAGGTGATCCGTCTGTTCGATGTCGGCTTCTGATATAAAAAGGCAGGTCCTTTTATACTGGACTAGTAATCGCCAGTAAAATGTTTCAATCCCGATATTTACAAACCATTACGTTTTCCACTTGTCATTTAACCTTCGTTTATTTGTAGTTTACTCATTACACTATACAATCATTTTGACTACCAAGATTGTAGGGGTGCCACAGAAACAATACGGCAACATTGTATATTTTACGTCAAGATTTACAAGGTGTTAAACCTAACAAACAGGACGCTGTCACGAACTACCTAATATTGACCGCTGTAAAATAGTTGCACCGAAAATGTTTTTATTTCATTCTTTGCGATATACGATGAATTCATGTTTCAATGTTGTTTGTGGGCTTAAATATTGTACATTTTTTAAATTATGATGATATTAAAACGTTAAATGTATGGAATAACATATATCATCGATTTGTCATAATATCTCCATATCGTAGGTTGAATAACTATTTAGTTTAAGCGACATTTTTGAAACATTACAGTAAAGCCATTTAAAGTTTATAATTTTCGAGAAAAATGAATAACAAAAAACTACTTAATCTATTTGAATGGGGTAAATGTTATTGAAATTCATTTAAAAACGGGGATTTTTTTATGTTAAAACCAAATAAATTCGACTTATAATTACATAGATAATTGTCGTTTAATAAGAATTGCGTAAATTCCCTATTTTTTGGAGTTAGGAAAAGGGATTCAAGTAACTTCATAGCTACAATTAGCAACAGAAAAAATATTTAAGCAGCTCTCCAATTTATTTTCAGAGTTAACCAAAAAGCATGATGTAACGTAGCCTAAAATCAGTAGTAACAAGCTATATTTTTCAACTACCAATTGAGATTAAAATGACGTGCAGGCTAATTTCTACGACATGTAATACTGAAAATGTAATATGTAATACACATAAGACAAAATTAATTAAAGTATTTATTTAATAAAAGAATCATAATGAAATTAGATTCCATCTCAATGTATATTTAATTACTATTTCGAAATTATTATTATTTTAGCAAAATATTCCAAACATAGTGAATACTTGGTTGAAGTACCACACTGAGTGAATTATAGATGCAGCTGAACGAATTTAACAGAAACTTCATGTCGTAATGGGGTGACGAACAAATTATTTAATTTTCAGACCATATAAATGGTGTAAGTGAAAATAATTCGTTACATCTTAAAAAAAATTACGAATAAGGAAAACCATTATTGAACTATTTATCCGAAAAACACAAATTGGCTTATATTTAGGGACTTAATATTATTGTATGGTTCAAATACAGTACCAAAAAAAAAAAATGCAAATTTGACATCGGATAATACACTGTCACTTTGCAAAGCACCCTAAAAGTAGATTGTTTCATGCGCCAAAAAAGTGCTCCGTGTGTGATTTAAACAAATCCGGGTTCAATCATAACTAAATATCGGCCAAAATGGTTTAAACCAAAGAGCCTTTCACCCGTCGATATATTTCGTAATTTTCGAAATTTGCCATCGCTATTGAATTGTTTGTGTAATGTAGGTATGTATTATGAATAACTATATCAAAGACACATTAAGTAAATATATAAAACAATAGTAAAAAACTTAACTATTATTAGGGATTGTGATGATGATATTGTGAACCAGGCAACAGAAAAAAAATGTATGGTTATTACAACTTGCAACGGTGCATTTAAATAAATCCCGAACTGCGTTACGCTGGCTTCCCAAGGGTTTAAATGGGTTATAATCCCACACAACCTTCTCCTTAGTAGTAACAAAAAAGGTTATTATACAAAAATATTATTAATAATAAAAGAAATCGTTAATCTCCGACCTTCTGTGCGAAAGATGCTCTAACACTTAAAGCGAGGGGGTTAACACTAATTCTATTACCATAAACTGCAATAAATGACTGACCCAAAATATCACTTCATTATCGACTTGTTTCATCGTGGACGAGTAACGATAAAATATAGTAGGTGTGTCTACTGTTCACGTTGTGGAAAATTAACAAACATCAACTATGAACTCACCGGCAAAGTCAGTGATTCCTTATAGCATGTTTGTTGCCGACATTCAAAAGATGCTATTTCGGGGATCGGTGTTACAATAAAATAAAATAAATAAAATGATCAACGTCATTGCTTAGATAATTAGTAAATTAAAATTATTTAATTAAATTAAGGGATCCCTTCAATTGAAATACAAAGTAAATCGTTATTTTGTAGCTTTTTAAATACATATAATAACTTATGAAACGTAACAAATATTGTGATTTCATGGAGAAATTATTTTGAAATTAAATGTAGGCTTCAGATTAACTATGTAACTACAGATTTTATAACGTACTCGAAATGAATAAAATCGATTACAACACACATTTTGTTTTATTACGTTAAATTTTATGTAGTAAATTAGTATAGTGTTACGTTTATTTTAATTGCAAAGAAAAAGTTTTACGTAATCAATAACTAGGGCATAAAATAACTAAGGCATAAGGCATGTACTTCGCTATTAGCAAATGTTCTAAGCCTTAGTAACTAAATAATATTGATTATTTTTATGACCTCATAGATATCCCAGCCGTGGGATACGGAAGAGTTAAAGGCGTCGAAGCCGAGCTCACTAATCCAGCTCGCACCATGCCCGCGATAAAGCAGTTCCTTTCATTAAACACGTTTTGCGGTCGACTGACTTTAATTCATTTTTTCCCTTTATTTCATGAGGAGAATTTATTTTCATAACTGACAATAAAAGTCAAGTCATTGAGGTAATAAAGTAAGTGGGGTGTTTCCCGTCTGCGTTTGAGCTGTGGAATGTAAAATACACCGTCACTTGATTCCCTGCATAGTTTTTAATAGTTTATTTCTTTTTTGTTATATGGTTATAGAATTTATGATGATTAAGGTGGGCGTTGACAAATATTAAAATTATGCTTAATTTATCTCGGAGTCTCTTCATATTCGGCGAATAGTTGTCGAGCAGAAACTGGAATCCCACACAATCCGGAACTAGAAAAAGGTAAATATTATATTAGAGAATTAAGAAAGAGAATTGAAAGAGAGTAAAGGTAAAACTAGTCTCAAGCTACAGCGTAGTTCAATGGAGTGATGTGAAATGGTTTGTAGTGCCGATTTTATAGCTGACGGCTATCCAATCTGCTAATACGATGGACTCTACTAAATCTCAAGAGAATCACCGATATTGTTCTATCGTTTCTCTAGAACGGCTATCTACTCTACGTATTCCACATATTGTACAGATGTTTGTGTTAAGCTATATGAATAAACTAATTTGCTTAATGTTAAAAAATAGTATAAAGTATGAATAAAGTATTAATTTGGTATGTGACCATTACTGTCTGTGTACACTCGCAATATGAAAGACAGCTCTGGAGCATTGCAGGCCAAAAAACAAGCAAGAGATTTTTGATAAATATCTGTCCGACAGTGCGACCGAAAACTATAACATTATGCGGTTACTCCTAGTACAATAATTTCTAAAATTCACGTATTTTCAAGTTCTGTGGTGAATTATTTGAACCTGGGTCCCCCGTGCGAGAGACTGACTTCCATAACAACACATTCCATAAACAAATACCATCAAATATAATAAAACACCTACGGTCTATATTTATGATGTTACAACCGAAATTTACAATCAATGGCATTAACATAATGCGTCCGAACGAAAAACGGATGCATTGATTCAAATCGAACTTCGAAGAGAGGGTGAAAAAGATATCCGAAATAGTTTACCAGATCTATTATTCGAGCATCTTTCTTATTGTATAGAGTTATTTATCATAAACAATTTAAAAGTCTACGATTTTGATCAGAATATTTGACTATATTCATTGTGAACTGCATACTGTACGCAATTGAATAAAATATTTTGATATTCAACCTGGACTCTTCTGGATTTGAATTTCAATGCAGAAGTCTCTCAGTCTTGGTTCGAATTTGATCTTTTAATGTCGTAGATTTCTTTTTAATTCCATAAATTTTCCCGAGGTTCAGCAGCAGCCATAAAGGGGTTAGAAGCCGTAGCCTCACACTAAATAGCGGTCGAAACAATCTTATTTAGCTGTCAATTACATTAGAAATCTTATTCTCGCCGGGCACCGCATTTACATACGAACATACGTGCACTCTGCTGATTGCTTCGTAAGGATAGGATGATGTAGGGAGAATTGAACTGGTCCTCGGTGATTGCTCGGTCCGCGACCCATGCCACAACACTCACATGGAGTAGGAAAACATTTCACAAGAAGATTAGATTCTCTTTGTTACCTAATCAATGTAGCTAGAGTTTGGTGTAAGAAATGTAGAATAATTTTTTAAGATAAATTTGTCATCTCAACTGAGTAATATGCATACGAACCAAAATATACTACTAAATGTAGGTATGTTATTCAGTACAGTATTCTATGTAACAAAACCGGGTTCTCTCATCATTTGCATCGCCCGGGATGCTGACAAACGGTTTTAAATCCTTCATTCGTGTTGTACAGCATTATCAACTCAATTTCAAAAGTCGTAAAGGGGAGTCTTGCTAAAAATAGGATGAGGTTGTTGAGATGTTTTAGCGTTGTTTTAAAATAATAGCCATGTCAAAAGCACTGCTCGGGTGACGCGAATACTTTCCGACTGCTTGGCTTTATTTTATTGCGCATGTTTTAATATTAATTGTAAGTTTTCTGGCTCGATGGGCGCACGACTACGCGATGCAAATGTGTACCTACGCCTGTCAAAACGCTTAGCAAAATTCATGGCAGTAAAACGTCCGCTCGATTAATTTTCGTCATGGATAAACAAATTTGATAGCGAACACTGGCCGGAGAAACTTGTACGGTTTGTTTATATTAATATAGTTTAGTGAGCTATAAACTGTTGATGTTTAATCTGTGTAAAGGTGTTTTTATGTACATATTATTGGGTATTACGTGAATAATATTTGAGTTGAAAAAGGTGTATACGATAATGTTGGGTCAGACATGAATACGGTTATGAAATAGAACGCGGCATGTCATTCGAGTTATGGCAGCACCGTCGCTATGAGTCAACACTTGGCATCTCGATCTACAATAGAGGCTAGCTATGAGACAGGCGCTATGGTAGGACTCACTCGTGTTTAAACCATAAACATAATAAAATAAGGTAATAGAAGAACACTCATCTCATCAACGCGTCACCAAAACATAAATGTGCATGTGAGTGAAAACGATACTAGTGTGAGTGACTTTTAGTGATGTCAAATTCACTTTCATGCACTGTCGACATGAATGTCGATTATTCCTTCACAGCTATTTTGCTATATTTAATTCGTTCTCTTCATTATTAATTAGATGTTAAAATAAATAATACCATTCTAATTCTAGTAACTTCTTTTTACTTCGCTTCGTCTAAACTGAACCTTATTGAACAGGATTCTTTATATTAACATATCTTTTTTTGTGAACTGATTGAAATAAAACAAAACGTCATTAGAAGGCACTAAAGAAAACAATAATAATAATACTTATAGGTTTTAATTAATTCTTTGATGTAAATCTGTATAACTTATTGCTCTCGGAAATGAACTAAACAACAAATTTCACTAACAAGATGTCAAGGACGTAGAACGAAATAGTTGCCCTTAAAATGTCTACAGTAAATTTTGTGAAGAACCTGGTTCAACATTCGAATCTATTTTTCTTTTTTAACTGCATTTACAGAAAACCTTGAAGTAGTAAAATTAGTCAATAAATATGATATCAGATTCGGCGGATATTGTCATATCATAACAATAACAGATATAAAATTTGCCAAATTTTATCAATCTAACGAGCTAATACTATTCAAAAGCCAAAGATGCACCTTTATAACAGTCTAGTCTACTTTCTGTCCAATGCATTTACAAGCTGTAACGGAAAGTGAAATGGCAAAATTTGAACAAATCTAGGTAAAACAAAAAATTTTTATTTATACCTATTTAAAAATTATCCACTTATCGATAGATTTTGTGTAAGCCTTATACGAAACGGTATCATTTTCACGTACACAATATCTTTTTATGTTACCCATAATTATGAAAAATAAGTTATTATTCATAAAATGGAGTATTTACTGCATGTTATTAATCTTAATTTATATAATTTTAAGATCAATTTCTATGAAAATAAGCATCATGATAGTAGTATTGTACTATCAGTACTTACTTGTGGAATGTCTCTTTGTTCGGGTTATTGTTATAATTGACTATGCAGTCTAACAGAGAACACGACACCCTCATGTCTACTGATTTTTTTCCGATAAAATATATAGTAAGATCGAAACGAAATTAAGAAAATAATAAAGAGCTATTTTTTGACAGGAGACTAATGGAGAGTAGATAGTTTGAAAATAGTCCTCCGGCCAATTCTCTTACGTCACTTTCTCGCAAGTAGGTTTTTCCGTAAAGCTCGAAATCCCACTCGCACACTGTTTTCCTCTATTACACTAGTATAATAACTATATGGTTTCAACCGTGCTGGAGACTGGTGCATGCTTGCCAGGAACTACTGCATGTTTTGTTTCTAATTATTGTTAAAACAATAAATTTCTGTAGAAACAATTTTCAACTCGAATTACCAGTTATCGGTACACGAAGATATTTGACCATTACCGCTACGATGCCCAACCGAGTACCTAAATAAAATAATAATCTAACTAATGTTATTTAGTCATCAAATGTTGCAAATAAAATATTTTAAATTGTTAGGTAATAGCTGGATCATATTTTATGAATACAATTTATTTTATACTTATCCGATCCATTGAACTTATGTAGAATATTTCTCATGTATGTATATATTTATACACATCACATTAAGATCTGAACGCTCCTTAAAAACGCTAATAACACAAAAGTAGCGTCATATATATTCCCACGGAGGTTATTTTAAATTACTGTTTAAATTGATTTGAATAATAACATAAAATTTTAAAAGTCGTCACAAGTCAAAAATAAAACTCACTTTATGAAAACTCTCAAAGAGTAATGTAATGTAATTTTCATTTTTCTTGGGTTTATTGTATGTGCTATCAATTTTTGGGATTTTGTCATAATTTTGTTTATTATTACGTCTCCTGTCTTCAGCCCTCGGGTTATGTCATTAACATTTTTCTGCTTCGCTTGGCACTACTTCGTGTTTCCCCTTAAGATACGTATAAGTTGCTCAAGCGTAGGAAGATATGGTTAAATTTTACGCACAGTTATTATTATTTAAGTTCGCACTAAGCTTGCCACACAGTGGACTACGTACTACGTACGTACTACCACTAGTAACGCTGGAATTCGTTTCTAATTACAAATAAGTAGTGCCCTCGTACATTATACATACATATATATAATTTTTCATACACATTTTGTTTCCTGTATTTTTATTGTGTAAAAATAATAAAATAAATTAATGAATATGACAATAAGATATAATTTACCTATTACTTTATTGGACGTAATTTAACATAATATTAGTATTTTAACTATTCTTTTGTGTATATATTCAAAGCCCAGATTACACAGATGATGGCAAAAGTAGGACTTAACTTTGTAGTACTAAGCAGTTCTCGGTTTGATTTAATTCCCCAGGACGAAAAGTATCCTAGATTTTGTATCATAGATAAGGTCCAAATATAATAAGAATCATCTAAGTCTGTGCAGTGATTTTAATGTAATGTGTTCAAACAGACAGACTGACAGCAATTCCAAAATAGTATATTAAGGGCTCTGGTATTGATAACAAAGGTTATCTACACTAAAATGGCTTGTGATGATTAGGTAGCTGGCACCGATTGGTCACAGCTTGATTGGATATAGATAATTCGATTTTTAGAATTCCGAATGGAAAAATCAACTTACAATCTTCTATATGATGGTAGATAATTATTCAAATTTGAATTTATCTACTTTCAACACACGAAGCAGTCATGAAATTTCGTCGCAATGCATCATCCACCTAACTGGGGATCCTGTCTTATTCAACTTTGGTTAATATTATTGACCTAAAATTAACGCAAATCATTGGGTAGCCTACAAAGCCTTTATTATAAGAAAATCTGTTTTGATATTCCACTTACATAAGTATATTTATGAATTAAATTTCTGAACAGAGCAAGGTGTGAAAATGGTTATGTACTATTATTATGAAAAGCAACAAAAGATATAGTAATCCGGACCGCCGTTTAATAGGTCGTTTTAAAGCCTGAAGGTCCGATTTACAGCCAACCTTCAGATGAAGATTGAGCCAGTGCCCTAACAGTTTTTTTGTGTAGGTGTAAATCTTAAAGCGCGTTTACGAGGAGCGTGTGGGATATTCGACGAGAGCAAGCGAAATTATCATTTAAAAAGTTGTTTGACGAAGGATAGAGGAAACTGTTATTTATGAAGAGAACCCATAAACGAGCAGACAGGGTGCATAATATTTATATATTATATTGCTAATATATATACTTGTATACTTAATTTTGTAACACCTTATGTATTTTAGTATTATTTTAATAACTACTTTGTTTTGTTTTTGTTTCCTTGTCTTTTTTATTTTTTAATATTTATTATTAGTTTCTTACTTTATAATATTTATGGTCAAATTATTTGATATTCTTCTTGGTTGTATTGAAATTATTATTTGTTGTGCTGAACGCCGCATTAATAAATATTTTTATTTCTTTCTTTCTTTTTTAGTGCATAAAGCTTTAAGATGTTTGGTGATAATTGCGTTTTGTAATATCAATTTAAAGTTTTCATTATGGTACGTTATTTTTTGTCATAGAAACATACTTGTTTAATGATTGTAACACTCTTGTATTATGTACTAATCATTATTATTATCGTGCTTCGTAAATACATTAATCAATTACGTAATAAATAAACATTTCACAAATGTTGTAACCACTTTCATAGCCGAATAAACATTGATATCGATTTATCCAACTAACGGGTTATATGTACATTGCGGCCAAATATATTTGATTTGCGGCTTAATTCAAACATATCGAAGAGCAAATCAAATAAATTTTGGACAAGTTGAAAACGTTACCACAAATAGATAAATATTTGAGGGATTCGCTCATTTTCAAAAGAACTACTTGCACATATACATTAATATGTAAATATGGAATTGTAAGACACAAAATATTCATACGTTTTGAGTTGAGAGTCAATTTTATTTTCTTACCCCTTTATGTGATATCACTTTAATTCAGCGGTGTTATATTAAGTCGTCAGTGCCGACTGTTATCGATACATAACATTATAAAGGCCATGTCAGAAGTCTTTTGGTGGCATAACGAAATCTGTCACTTGGATTTGATCAGTTGTTACATTTTTTTGCCTACCAATCTACTGGAGCAGCGAAGAGGTCTACAGCGGGCTGTTATTGGCTTTAAGCTTTCTCTTTATATTATATTAAGTCTTATAATATGTGATAGAAACTTCTCTAGGAAGAGGAGCTCCTGTTAAAAGACCTTGGTGACCAATATTCAACAGGTAGCCGAGACCATGTTAATATTTTCTGGTCGTTTACCGATTCTTAATAAAATGAAGGTGGCCTAATGAACAATTTTTTTTTTCCGGCAACGGTCGGTTAACAAATGTTAGAGTTTCATATTTTATATAAGATTCTTTTTTAATAATCTCAATGTCTAACGTCAAAGATCTACCGACTCAATCTGGGATCTTATACAAGTAGACTAATCACCTAATGGGAAGCGGTTACCATCCATAATTTTCCGTATTCCTACACCATTACCAATATGCTGGTAGCCAAAAGGAAACCGCAACTCAGTTAAATGGATCCGTGACTCTGCAGTCGAAACATGTTAAAACTATTGCATGCTTCATTCTAAGGGTGGTAGCTAGCTGTCTAAGTAAAGCACCATTACATCGTACACGAATACCATTAGAATAATCTGGGTTACAGGGTCCAGCGAGGTCCAAGCAGAACTTTATTTTGCAGAGTGTACACCGAGCACGAAAGGTTGGCTTGTTTACCATTCCTGTTTCCCTAAGGAACGAGGTAATGGCGTCAGATTCTTATTTGTGGAGGTTGCTAGGCTCTGTTTAAGCACCACTGTATTCAGACTCATACATGGTGATAAGACAGATCATACTATTTGTGTACATACGTACTTTCAATAATAATACCATAAGTTTTACGTATTTGCTTTCTTCTTGACCGGCAATACGTCATCTTATTACAAATATGCATAGGTGGTGTTGAGCACTTAATTAACATCATGTGGTCCGTTTGTTCGTTTGCCAGCTATTATCATAAAAACGCAATCGCTATTCTTTTAACCTCAGAACTTAGGCAGCAGCGTTCGTCCAGACCTGTGCCATAACAACCAGGAACAGTAAAACAACATTTTTAAGGGCTCGTGAAATTTTAACGTCCGCACGGTCAAGATTTAAGAGTGCGGTCGCCGTATATGGTTCATTTTTCTCCCGGATGCTTGCTCACTTAGTATTGCGATTATCTATACGTATTTTAGTAATAATAGTAATTCAATATGTCGAGTTACAATACCTGTTAGCTGGTAAAAACATTTTGTAATTAAATTTTAATATGTTATACAACATATTTCTTAGGGGTATTGTTGAATAATTTCCAGCACTCGAATTGACTTCATATCTTGACAAGCAGCAGTGAGGCCCGGTTGTGACGAACGCTGCAGGACCAAGCTTAGTTGTGGAGTGCGAGATCGTTGTCTCTTATGCTTCGCCTGCAATGTAAAACTAAATCGAGATATGTACATATTTATAACGTGACGCGGGGAATGAAGTCTGGATGCGATGGAAATGACGAAGTAAATAATGAATACCAAGCGTGGATAGATGACGACCAATTATTTCGAACGTATTTTAAAGTTAAAAAAATATTACTTCTACCCATATAGTCCCACTGCTGGGTTCGGGTCTCCTCTCACAATGTGAGAATTAAGAGCATATATATTATATTATATATTAGTATAATTAATTTGTATTACACATTAGAGGTGTGTAAGGAATTCGAACTTGAGTCTCCCGTCCAGGAGACCAATATTAAAACCGTTAGGCTGTCTGCTCTTAAAAGATTTTACTCAATGCGTATTTCAATAACATTGAGAATATACCTTACCTTTGCCTGAGTAAAAATATGTAGTCTTTGTTGTTTTAGAGCAATGAGGTAATATATGTATGTATAGCGTATATATAGGTAGACGTATGAATTCGTTACGATAAAACTTCAATACCCGTGTTTTTATTACGAATTCATCTTTTATTGAACCAATATAGCGTAGATGTTTCAGCATAAAATGTTATCGAAAGTGGTACTGTATAGGTAATGTATTGTGAATTTTAGTTACAAATCACAATGTATAAGATGAATAATATAGCAATTATATTGATTTTATTTTATTTTCTGTGGTTGTACGTGATGTTAGGTAAGTTCAGTTTGAAGGGAATGCTCATAAATATGTCAAATTTGAACTTAACTCGAATTGAAAGAAAGAAAGAGATACATTTATTCACAACTTGTACAACGAAACACATAATCAACAATCTTAAATAGCGTTAAAAACAATATAAGGAAACAGAAATAAGACAAAATAGAGAAAAAATAAACAATAATTATAACTTAATCAAAGTGTGCTGCAGCATCAAGCAGTACCTAAATTAGACAGGTAGATTTATAGGAGAAGAGCGGAAAAATTATCATTACTTTGGTGCACTTTTTGAATAACTTCAAAGCAGTGTATTTTAAAATGATAAAAAAAAATCTGTTTGTGTTCTCCATAACAAGATATTTCGTCTACGAAATCTTAAATCTAAATTAATAAAGAAAAGTAATCACTAAATTTAATGTTGTGTGATTTAGCACTGGTAGTAGTAGGCTAGAATATTGTACTGATGTTAACATCCGTAATAGTACCTTCTTATTCTGAAGCCTTCAGACTAACTATAAGTGTTTTTATGTTGATACTTGAATGTACTTCGGAATATACTGTGAATTGATAGTAATATTTATATTTCAGTCGCGTGCAGTAATAGGACACAATACCGGTGAGAATTATAAAACACAGCATATGTTCTAAATTAGGTAATTTCTTATAGGGAGGTTCGTTTCGTCAAACCTAACCTCCCTTGACGTGGCGCATCCTGTTAAGTCCCATGTTTTGAAAGCCACTGGGCTCTAAGACATCTAGCGTAATCGGTACTGTATATTTGCGGTATTATACTTTTAATTATCCATATTTAACTATCCAATTAAAACTTACTGTAAATGGAAAATGTATTTATGGTGCTTTAATTTCAAAGATGAAGAGAATTTGCGTCTTTCACTAGCCTACAATGTGACGGTAGGAATTCCTGGTTTTATTTTAAATTTGTAATTAATTATTAATTACAACGCATAAATCTATGGAAGTATATTCAAATCTATAGGTGTGTACAGGATTCGATCTCACTCTCAACCCTATGAGACCCATGTTTAAACCCCATGGATATCCCCAAGTATAACTATTCAATGGGTTGAATATTATTTTCAGTAAACAGGGGTCTTTGTTAGAGAAAACGAAGTTAGGTGACGGATCACAAAACAAAAATGCGCACAATACAACCAGGTAATAAACTAATGATAATGTTTGTCATTTCATTAGGTGCTTTCACTTGCTTTATTTTTATACATTTAATATGTACTTATTTAAATTTATCAATTCATTAGGTATTATATTATAATATGTACTGATTTAAATTCATAATTAAGATAAAGTATTATTATTAAAATATTTATGTATTATTTACTATTTTATGTATATTTATTGGTATATATGTATGTGTGCACGCTGCATCTACCTCTCATTTGATGTCTCCAGTCGCAGGTCTGCTGGAAGAAATTTCTTAAGAAATAAGCAGCACCTTTGTACATTTTTTAAATTAATGTTACTCTGTGCCAAATATGTGTGTACATAAATAAATAAATAAAATAAAATAAAAAGTAGCATTTAATCTGCTTAATATTATCTAAGTAATATTTCCAGCCCTTTGACTGCACCCGCTTGGTTACAATGCACTCTATAATTAGAAACATTATTTAAGCCCTGACCGGGAAAACAAATCCGTAGTAAAAAATGGAAAGCATTTTTAGTCTATCATATGCATATGTTTAGTTATCCGTTAGCATTTGTGATTTTATTCTCAGGCATTCATTGCATTATATTGCGATATATGTAGTTTAGGATAAATGTTCATTTGAGAAACCCTACAAATTATTCGGATTATGATACATACTTAGCTGTTTCTTATAACTTATTAGATCACCAACCTTTGTTCAATTAGTCAAGTCTGGTCAGAAGAAAAATAATGCTTCCAAAAAGAAAGCACAGACTAACAATAACAAGGATAAAAATCAAAAAGGAGTAAAGGTATCGAAAGATCATTTACAGGAGAAATTGTAAGTTGTTAATTTTTTTTTTTTATGTTTTAATTTTTTAATTGTTTTCTGAATGTCATACGTGGATGGTTTTTTGGTTTAATTATTTACAAGAGCTCTTTTGAGCTTTGAAGGCCACACTAGCCATCGCGTTGCTACCATCATACTGCATAAATCAGATCGTAGCAAATTTGTTGTAAAATCGAAATAGTATTACAAATTTTGAGTATATAGAACATTTTATTATGCACTCTTACTTATACTAATAATAAAAGTATAATAGGGCCGAATCTGTACATTGAATACTTTAGGACATTAAATGTAGGTAGTTTGTTATCGATATAGAGGCCGAAATATTTTTTTTTGGAATTTTGTCTGTCTGACTGTCTGAACTCATACAGCAATAAAAGCATTGAAATTTGGAAAATAAGGGTCAAAATTTAAGATTATTTTCGTCACGGGAACGAATCTTTTACATATTTTCAAAGCGGAGCGAGGTAGGATTACTAGAACATGATAGTACTACTTTGAAGTACTATTTTTTGAAATAATTATTATATATTACTTTTAATATTAGCACTATAACTAAGAAACTAAATACTATAAAGAATGAAAAAAAATCTACTAAAGGCAATCTTCGAATGGGCTATCGAGAGAACGACAAAAAATGGCCTAAAGTACAAAAGCGTCGCCTTCGGGAAAAAGGGTATGTTTTGAATATCTTACCTTCTTTTTTGGTGTTATTGTTATTGCAGATAGCAATAGCTAACCTAGTAGGCTATCTTCACCGGCTTAAATAGATAAATAATTATGCGTGAATATGTGAGAAAAAAATGATGAACAACATAAGAGTTTTAAATCAAAATAGAGATCCAAGCAAGGGTTTCAGAGCACAATTTATTTGTTAATTCTTTATCAAGGCTAAGGCATATAAGCAAAAATAGATAATACTGTTGTATTATTAGTAATACCTACAATAATATGACAAACCCGTAGCCCAATTGGTAGTGATCTTGCCTGTCGAGCGTGAAGTCCCGGGCTACATACCCGGCCGGGGCAGACATTTATGTGACATAAATAGTTGCTCTCGGGTCTTGGATGTTTGTGATGTCATATTCATGTATGTCCATGCCATTTATAACACAAGTAATTCTGGTGCGGGGTGTGAGTGTGTAAATTTAATTTTAATTTTTATTATATACACGACGTAATATAAAATTTAATGTCTTATTACTAGTTGGTCAGAGTTTGAGTAATTTGGTTAATTAGAGACAGACATCTCGTAAAAATATATAGTACAAAGTGGAATACAGAAAAAGCGCAGTTTTTGTTCTTATGACACGTAGGTAATTATTGCCCATATAACCGTTAACTTTAAACGGAACATGTAATAAATTCTCTATGGTTCTAAATATTTATTCGCGGAGAAGATCGATTAAAAAGGAATTAAAATAAAAACGTTGAGATAGATATGTATATCCGTATTAGAGAAGAGAAAATAAGATGACTATTATTTAACATAATTGGTCTTTAGACAAATTCTAATATTTCGATACATGCTACATTTTTTAGTAATCAAACGATTTTCTGTTTTAAGATCTTCAGCGGGTTCCACAAGATTAACTAAAATGAATTTGATGCAACTAGACGACCTAACCACGTAAGTATTACAGCGAATTAAATGTCAAGTATAAGTATACGAGTAGGTAGTGTGTGTAGTGTGTGCGCGAATTGAAGTTTTGATAAATAATTATTTAATCGATGCTACATTTTTTAATATATACTAGAAAGAAAATTTAACATATTAAGCATTATTTTAATTTATTTTTGATAAATCTTTGTTTATTGTTGCTTATGCACAGATTTCCTACTTTCCCTACAATGCATAAGTTATCAGTACAAGATGATGATAACGTAAATGAAGTTTTAAGTCCTTACAATGTAAGTGCAATATTTGTATATGGTATTTCGTTTGACAAAGTATGATGTAATAATTTTATAAAATATGAAGCTCGTAAAATATTCGAACATATCACCCTACAAAAGTAAAATCAACTTATGTTTGGTTTCATCATTTCGTCATTTAATTCATGTAGAGATCCCGTAATTTTAAAACTTTCTTATTATTAAACAAGCCCGTATTTACACCTGTAGAGCGTCAGTAAAGAATAAAAAGTACAGAAGTAAACAGGCATTTTCACCCTTAAATACACACACTTTTTCACACACACACACACACACACACACGCACACACACACACACAATTTTAGATGCGTACACTTTTTGAGGTTACTTTATAAGTTGGAAATGAGTGGACAATGTGTAAATTTATTTCAAATGTGTGTTTTAGTGTAGATATGACGACACTGATAAATCATGAATATTGTTTTATATAATTAGAAGGATAATTTTTGGGATAAGGCAGGCATACGAGCGGATGAATCACTTGTAATAGCTGTGGCTTCACGTTGCCGACTGATAAGGAGATATGAGAGTTAGGAGGAGATAGGAGATAGGATAGGAGGATATCAGATAACTGATATGGATCCCATTTTGATACACATTAGACTTACGAAGCCTTTGTTTTATTTATGTCTTAATTTATTTTTATCAGTTGTATTAACCGCTTAAATTAACTTTCAGATTAAACAACAGATGATACGTATCGGAACAAAGCTTAACAACGTAAATGTAACTGTGGAAGTTATAGGTCGAACATTGGAGTACAATGATATTGTACTTGTAAAAATGTCACAAAAAAATAAAGAAACCGGTCGTTTAAGAGCTGATGATAAAAAATATGTTGATGATAGTAATGAGAAGAAAATTATATTCATAGTACATGGTCTCAGTGTTATGGGAATGATTTCCTTAGGCTGCTTAGTGGAGGAGAAAAAATTTATTCACCTTGTTTCTTATTATTTAGAACATCTAGACAAATTTGACATATTTTTGATACCCATGGCTAATCCAGACGGTTACGGATACAAGGTATGAATAATTAGGAATTGCTAAATTAATATGTTCAACAGTTAAAAGTAAACTTGTCAAGTTTGTTACCAGCTCACATGGGATGGTGCTGTAAATGTATCGGGACTATTTTCTGTTTTTTGTAAAAATTGACGCTGAAGGATTTTCGGTTACGTTTTCCTATCCTTTTTTTTAAACGTTTACACACTCACGCCCCCAAACTAGGATCCCCTATGTTGCGGGTGGCATGAAGATACACAAATATGACATCACACACACCCATGACCCGAGAACAAACTTTAATCTGTCACATAAATGTCTGCCCTGGCAGGGAATCGAACCCGGGACCACTCACTCGGCAGGCAGGGTCACTACCAACTGGGCTTTGGGGTCGTCTTACTTCAAAGTTTTTTCACCTATACTATGTAAATTTTAAGAAATTATAGCCTTAAGGGAATTGCCAATTTTTGAGCATTGCTTTAAATAAAAACAACAACGCAATTTAAATTTTAATAAAAATATATTAATGTTTTTTATAAAGAACCGTTTTCTTGTTATGTTATATCGAAACTTAACCCCTAAATTAGTTAATTTATAAGTAAACGTCCATCTTTCGGCCACCGTGTCGACGTATACCAAATTTCAACATGTACAATTTTTTTTCATAAATTTGGAAAATATTGTGTGTTACCGATACAGTTATTGTACCAGGGTTCCGTTTCCTCGTTGGATATTTTAAATATAAATTATTGCCTTGCCTTTAGTATAAATTGTTTAGCGGTCATTAGAAAAATAGTATTGTAGTAATAAAATACGCGGAATATGATATGTATATTTTTTTTACATGAAAGATGGAAATGTGGAACAAAAATTTGTCGCCCCAGGAAGCATGTCCTGGAGTGGCATTGGATCGCAATTTCGACATTGGGTGGAATACCTCTCGTACTATCAGCTCCTGTAACCAGCAGTATCCTGGTCCCGTACCTTTCTCCGAACCTGAGACTAGAGCAATTCGTGACGTTCTGCATCGATACAGCCACAAAATCATAGCGTACATTCACGTCCACGCGGGCACGTATTCTCCACAAGTTTTTAAGGTAATACTTGGAAATCGAGGGTTTTCGAAGCAAAGATGTCGGGTACAGCCCTTGTCTATTTAAATAGTCAATACAGCCTGTCGACGACAGTAATCAAGCTGAGTCTGTGCGTTAAATTAGAGATAATAATATTTAAGGGAGCAGCCCTAAAGCACTAAGTTTTCGAAGTTATGTGCGTTATTTAAAATGATAAGTAAGAAAATGCGGATAAAAAGTTTTTTTCTGTGAAAATCTGTGTCTTAAATCATCCTGGTTTCAAAGGTGGACGAAGTCAGCCAATTCTATCTAATTTGCTATGGCTTAAACGTCTCTTTCTGTAATCGGATCATTAGACCTAGAGTAGGTGAGTGATGCTGATTTAAATATAAAAACTTTTCTAAATACAAACGCATTTGAGAAACTTTTTTTAAGTTATTGACTTTTAAGTTTTTCATACCTTATTTGAACACGACTTCAGATTGAATTATTTATTAATGTCATACATAACTGATCCCATTTTGTATCTTCGTAGGGTGATGCTGTTCTTTATCCAAGAGGGTATACAGATATTCAATCCGATGATGATAAGTACATTGACCTCAAAGGCGAGATAGATGAAACGATGAGAAAAGCCAGCTTCCAAGTGTACTCGGTCGCAGTAGAAACCCTTTACAACTGGTATGGGAGAGTAAGTGGCGCCAGCGTGGACTATGCCTCAACGGTATGTATATATATGTATTATAAACTTATTTTTAATAGTCATATACACGGGTGCTTGTACCAGAAAGGGGCACTTTAGTGAGCGTTGTATAGAAAAATAATACTATAATCATTTTTTTATACTAAGCAATTTGTTGTAAGAAATTATAGAATGGAAGTTTACAGAAATAGGATATAGTTAAAGAGAATTAATTAAACTCCTTGCTCTGTTCTAGTGATTGAATTTACGATCGCGTCATCCGATATAAATGTTTACAAAAGTAAAGTTTATCTATACTTTGTTTATCTAAGACGTTAAAGTAGAGCCGTATGTTTGTGCAGAAGTAATTGAATTCTATTCAAGGTTTAAGTTATACGTTACGTTACCTAATTTTTATGACGCACGTGTGTCATGGGACATCGGATTTTAATAAAGCTGGTATTTAATATTTGGAGTGTTTGTTTGCTAATATTCTGTCTATGTTAAGGCCTTTAGCTTAAAAAGCCTTTAGGATGTTAAATATAGAATAGTAATTATATTAGGTGATAAACTGGTAATCCTAGTAGAATATACAAATAATGATTATGATATTGAGGTGTTGTTAAGTCAACGAATTAACTTACAGTAATTTAATTTGTGTGTGTGTGTGTGTAACTTAACTTTTTTAACGACTATAAGGAGTAATGTTAAGGCTAAGTTTGAAGTTTAATTATTAAACCTACTAAATTCATTAACTTCAAGTAACTTTGCATTTTGATAAGTATCATAAGGATTCTTGATATGTTTCGACGGCACTGTAGTGCTATTCGTAATGAACTAGCCTGTTGAAGAGCGGATCGGGAGTTTGATTTCCGGGTGCGGTTTTATTTAAAGTCGATTATAAAAGGATATGATGTGAGTCTGTAGAATAATATGACTTTAAAATAATGTGATTTTTAACTCATAGTATGTTTTTTCTACTTTAACAATTTAATTTGCACATACCTAATTCAAATGACTGTCAAATTATTGACAACATCTTTCTATTATCAAGCCATGAATTTGAACTGCAATACGTCTAAAAAGTATCAGCTTGACCCCTATATCAATGAAAAAGTTTATTTAGATTGAAAATCAATACATAAATATAATGATCTTAAGAATCGGTTTCTTTACTAATTTATTGTTATTATAGTTAAAAATATTTTCTTCTTTATAGGTATATGGCATTCCATATGCTATGGAATTTGTGATGCAACTTTATGCAGAAGAAGATTGGGTTCCAGTGCCATCAGCTGAGCAAACCGCCCATCACGTTGTGGTCGAGGTGTGGAAACGAGTCATCGATGTTGTCGCCAATCACATCTGGAATAGTTTGCAAAGTAACGAGGTTTGAAGAGATGTGATGTTGTTGTAAGAAGGATATGTAAGAATAATTACACAATTTACTAGTATTGTTTGTATTCTTTTTGACCAAGTCACTAGAAACCTTTCTCCATTAGCCTATATAGGGGCAGCGGCTTTCTTCTGTCAGCGTATCTTCGTAAAGGAAAATACCGTTAGGCAGGTTCGGGAGTGATAGCAAGCATCGTCCAGGTATTTTTGAACGATAGTTCGGTAGTATGCGACTTGGAGATTGTAGACAGCCAAGCTGGCAGATCTGGATTTTTCAAAGTCACTTTTACAATCTCAAGATGGTGCAGCCAACGCGGCGGCTACATGGATCTTGAAGTTGCCGACTTACAAAAAGTAAAAATTGCACATAGCCTTGTTTCTGCTCCACGCATATCTTCTAGAGATCCTCCTCTCCTTTCTATAAATACCACATTGCACCTGCTCCGCTCCTAGTAATAAACACAAACATTTAGGTACATTAGGTAAAGCATTGGGATTGAGATTGGATTGTTGTCAAGCATTAACTTATTTTATGTAAAAAAAAGCAAACGTGGAATCTACTGGTTAGTTATTCTACATTGCCAGATAATGTTAATTAAAACACTAGCATGTCTGAGGACCTGACCATTCTTGAGTTCAAGACAACCTCTGCACGTGGTACACTGCATCCGTGCACCCTGCCGTAAAATAGACAACACAACTCATACTTTACACGAGGTCGCTATTACCCTGTTTCACACTCATGATACTTGTGGATAATGCTGGGATTCTTTGCTTGCCATCCTAAATACTAGTCTCCTTCTGCAGTCAAGCCCCATATGTTGTATATTACCTGATGCTTTCTAGACCGGGAATCAGTGTTGGCTTTGGTGCTATCAATTGATCGATGCCTAGGGTGACCATGTCTAAATACATTCAAATGGCCTGTCTGCTTTGTTGTCTGCTGTTGACATCAAATTCATAGTAAGATAAATACTTGAATTGTGCGTGAATGGTGATACGTATGATTAAACAATGAAGTGGACATGAGGAAGACACAAAAATTTATCATATTTTTAGTTTTTTAATGCAGTCTCGTCATAACCATGAGAACTTAGAATAGTCGATATAAAATTCTTAGAAATGTAAAAAAATGTCTAAGATAATAAATTTATGAATATTTTATACAAAATAGACAGATAAATGTTCCTTATTATAAAATGTTTATTTTATTGTTTTTCTGCTTATTGCAGAAACTGCTTTGCAAAAAATTCCAGAACCAGTTCGTGTAGGTCTGCCGCATATTTGGCAAATTCTTTGGTAACACTTTCTCCTGTAGTTGTACTATAAGTATGCGTCATCAGTCACCACGTTTATTTTACTGGCCATAAAATGAATATCTCCGATGTCATTAAGGTACAATGCCTTCCTAACACGCACCAATGTAACATAGATCGATATTGTACGACCGATGGATTACGACATGTAAATTAAATTGTCTCGTATCGCCGCGTTCATCGATAAGTATGTCAGAAGTGATACAAGCAACTGGTTGTGCATACAAAAGGAACAGAAAAGAAAGTGAAGATCCCGTTTTGAGGTCTTGCGTGACATTTTCCAGCATTGCTGTCCTAGTATGAACTATAAGTAATTTAGGTTCGGGAACGAGCACAAACAGAGAGGCGTTTGCTTTAATTGAAGTGAACATTACTCGAAATTGTATTAAATCATATTAATTGGGATTAAGCGGAATAAGATTATTTAAGATCTTATCAGAATTAAAATATGTCAAAAATACAATAATTGATGATCTTATTGTTACTTATTTTGGTAATTTTCCATTTTCTGGTTTTCACTGGTATCTTGTAAAAAAAAGTAAAGTTTTCTTTTTTGGTTAGTTTAATATTTCACTGGAGAAATATATGTTACATCGTTTTAAGAGGACATTTATAACATCAGGGGTGTCACTGACACGTTGCCAGCTACCGAGGATGCGCTACCGTGGATGTGCTTGTTACTGATTCCTGTATATTGATCCCGAATCACGGTAAATTTTCATACATCCTCGTAGGTAAGGAACTATGATATCACACAAGAATACCATCGAGGTTAAACAGAAGAGCCCAGCGACATCCAACTGTAAGAACCTGACGTCACTTCGTTGCTTGGCAGGATGCAACAGAGGAGGCTGTCTCAGGATATCATCAGCTCAAGGACATGGAGATAAGGATAGAGTCCCGTACAACGCACTTTTTTATTTTATTTTGCACATTTAGCTATTATAAAACGTAAAAAAAATGTATGTATGCTATTGCTGTGAACTGGACATATAATACTAATAATAATTACTATAGTACATGTTTTTGCTTTTTAATATATATGGGGTTATTGATTAGCGAGACCAAATTTTTCTTAAATTTTTCTATAATACTATAAATCCTTTTAGTTTATTCAATGATCTTTGAGTAGTATGGTTGAGGTATGACATATTATCTTATAGTGATAATAGGTTTTATGTCTGTCATCTGGCAAACATCGAGTTAGTTCTGCAATAATGGGACCCCATTAGAGGTGCGAGGTCGTCCTGTTTACGTCGATCTGCTGATAGAAATAACAGTTATTGTGCTGTATTTCTGTAAGAAGATATCGCCTTTGTACAACTTGTTAAAGTCAAGTATCATGATATATTTCTTAGAAGTAAAGTCCTGTGGTATCGAAAAAGATGTATCAGGATTATTAATCGTAAACTTTGTTTTTGTATAAGCAGAGTTATCATCACTGAAGACAAGCATATTTTTACATATTTCATATATGGGATACAGAGGGATACAAACTATTTTAATTGTCGCTGTAATTGGCATTTTAGCTGGAATTGTAACGTGGCATGCCATTACGAGACATCACAAAATAAAATGCCATTATTCTTATTAAATAATTTATAACTTATCCATTAATAGTATGCCTGATGACGTTATAATGATATGTTCTCATGCTTATTGTTTTGAGCGATAATTCGCAGAGCGGCATCACAATGGGTGTCCGTTAACGCGTGGGTTGTCCCGCGACACCTCGCAGTGTCACTTTGGTTCAATAAACCCAATATCTCAAAGGATCAATTCTCATTCATCGTCCCTTTGTACTGTCTCGGTACCGTTAAGAGTAGTTAGTTGACTTTTCAGCAATCAATAGCGTGCACGACACAAAAGACATAAATATATATGACTGTATATACAATTTTGTGTTAATATAACTGTAAAGCATAAAATACTGGACTTCGTATGCAGCGTATAAAATATAAATTACGTAGTGCTTGTCGTAACAAAGCTAGAACCAGATTAAGACAGAAAATAAGAGACAAAGAGAAAAGGAAAGACAGAAAGAATGAGAGAGATTTTCATAATCTTAAAACCCTAAGAGTTGTGAACGGCCTTGGACATAGCTGGCACTTAGCTGGCTGTTTTGCTAGACATATTTATCATAAAGTAATCCTAAATATTATCTGTGTTCTATTGAACATAACACGAACAATACATTTCTTACATCTAGGACCGTATTTGAAATCAATATCTACAAAGTCTAGATGCACCTTAGGGTTCAGCGCATCGGCCGTGGTAGTTGTGAAACAACAGATTATTTATAGTGACAGGGTAATTGTGTCAGCTCTTTCTATCAATACATCCGGGAGAAGAGACCTCGGGCTTGCGGGTTGTTTGAAGTCTCCTTGGCCGCTCATGGTCTTCATGACGACCTGAGGACGTCAATAGTTTGCCTTGACCACAAGCTGTTTTACGTGAGAATTAAATTGTAGCGGCTTCTAGACCCTTCAGATAAGTTCATAGATAAATGAAGCACGATTGAAACAGAAAAAAGGTTATTAAAACGGTATATATTATTATAATGGTTTATATCAGTGGATTGGAATACAGTAGTATTTTAATTAGCTTACAAATGTTTTACGGTCGCGATTTAGCTTGATTACGGTGATACCGTTACGGTTATTTGGAGATTTCGATGTTGTTGTGCGCACGCGCATACGATCCAGTGCACGGTCGTACGGTGCGGAGCGCGCTTGCCTGCACTCAAAATTATTGACAGGGATTATATATACGTGATTATTTGTTATTTAAAACAAAAAATATATTTCAGTATTTAATATTTGATTTTCATTTTAAAAATATATAAGAAAGCGTGTATTGTAAAATGACGTGTCGATCTTTTGTGTTGTTGTTTGGTGAGTCTGTGAAAATTGAGTTATTTCGTTTAGAGTAAAAGTGAATACTTTCATATTAACATGCAAATATCGACATATTAACAATTACATATAGAGGATTTTTTAATAACTAAAATAGGTTTCTAAAATTAAGAGCTTATTTGTTTTTTAATGAAGGTGTAAGAAATAATCTGTTTAATAATTGCTTAACTAATTTAAGTTTCATCGAACCCACGACTTTAAAAACGATTTAGATATGGACTTGATGTTGGCTTTCAAATCAAATTTGTCGTTTTTGATAATTTTATATGAACATATTGAACGTAAACAAAAAAAAAACGCAATCAGGCTAAACCCAATATTGGAAATACTAAATTATTTCATTAGGATTTATTCTATTATTCTGAAAAACTTTACTCTTAATTTATTGTTTCCCTCAAGTTTGGACTTCAAATGTAGTAAACTGAATTTGTTATTTTAATAAACCTCTTCAACTCTTATTTTATTTTATACTTCAACTCTAAGAAAATGTTCAGTGGATATTATAAATTTCCAAGCAACCAGCAACTTCCGACACCAAATTCATGCAATATCTAGGAGATATTTGATTGATATTCCGTTTTATACCTTTAATTTTCCATACGAGTGAAATTCAAATAGACTTGTATATTGCGAAATACTTTCTAGTTCCGGAGAATTGCATGCTTCGATCGTGTTACGATGTTATTCAAATACATATCCCGAAAATTCTTCTTACTAGAGTTCGGAAGGTGATTTACATTTTCTATGACAGGTATACCCTTGATTGTCTGTATCTCGTATGGTGTGAATGAATCCCGTTATGATCGTATTAGTAATTATATCTTCCTTGGTTTGATGGAAACATACTTCAGGAAATTTGGGTAACGAAGAGTTCTACATAATGTTCTTAAAGTACCTTTATGAAACATCGTTATAATGTATTTTCTCAGGGCAGGGATAACTTTGTTTCTCGTATAGAAACTGTTGAATTTACCACCAACCTATAGGTATCTATATAATTTTCATCACAAGCACATTTTTTTATAACATTTTTTATTATTTTATTGTCATGATTGATTTTCCTTAGGTAAGAAGACCCGCTGACACATGCATTTTAATCCTAGGCGGTTTTTTATTTAGTCGAAAATACATAGTGATATTCGAACGAACTATTCACAATTGGCCAGTGTCGTCGAGCCTTCAATTTTGCAATGTACAACGAGACCCGTGCTCAGCAGTGGGCTAAAATTGTGATTTAAAAAACATTTCTTATCGCTACGAGTATATTCAGTTATTGTTACAGCGGGCCTTATAAGTAGCGTTCGTTCTGAATTATGGATACTCATATCAACAAAAGGTGTCTTCCATGCCTGTAATTTTTTAAAGACTGTCTTCAAATAAGCAATAACATTGTTTGAGAGTTGTTATTTAATGCAACAGCATTTTAATACTAGGTGGTGATTGATGATACTAGGAAAGTACCTATCTTAATCGTGTTTTTTTTTGTAATTTTTTTAATCTTTATATTTGAATAGTAACTTGTATTGTTTTGATTCCAGAAACATTCTGTTTCCGAAATATCTATATCTATACTAATATATTATAGAGAGAGCGCGAATGTTGAGTTTTTGTATATGTGGGAAGTAATCTCCGAAACCACGCCGCTTATTCAAAAAAACATTTTACCATTTTAAAGGTACATTATTCCGGATTGACATAATATATATATATACATATGGATACGCAACAAACTTTGAGAAGAACAGTTTTTAATTATACACATCACTGGTTAGTTATAACATATTTTGAAAATATTATTATTTAAAAGTACGAAACACGAACATTTCATTTTAAAATTTCTATCCATATTTTTTTGTTATTAATTACATTGAAATATCGTGTTCCACCTGAAGATAGATTTTTTGTTGGTAATTTTGTTGTTTGTTGTGATTTTTTGTGGTTTTGTTGGTTTATTTCGCGCGGTGATTTTACACAATTTCACTTATCTAAAACCGGACGATTCGGCATTAAATGATATAAAGAGAGAGCGCGAATTTTGTGACTTTGTGAATATGTAGAAGGTAATCTCCGAAACTACTGCATCTCTATCAAAAATTATTTTACCATTTGAAAGGTACATTATTTCGGATGCATATTAGCTATATACATATATAATTATTTGTTGAAACCGAACGAGATAGGGACGGTCCGTTAGTTAAAGATAAAGTCCTTTATAAGGTAACCATGTGCCAATTTTATAACAAATTTAAGTGCAGTCGATAACATAAGCATGGGCGGTGGTGACCACGTAGCTTACCTGTCTGCGAATTTGTAGACTATTTACATAAAATAAAATAAATTAGTTTACTGAAATAATTTACTGTTATGACATTCGAGAAATTAGAATGCTTCAAAGACAATTCTCCAAATTATTTAATTACATAAAAAATACCTTTCAGATTACATCTCCCAGAAGTAATTAAGTTATATTAACTTCAATTAGAAGCTTTTCAAATTGAAAAGCTGATTGCTATCATTCAATGTTAATACATATATTGATATTATGTAACATTCCATCATAAATAATATCTAATATCAAAGAACGCTTTTGACTTCTTGTCTTAAACCCACGGCTTCGCTGCAGTTAATTTGACTCCAAAAATTCCGTACAAATTAAGTTAAAATTATCGGAGATTGGTATGTCGATCAAAGGACGGTCTAATGACATCACATCAATTGCTTTGGAATTGGTCCGCGGCGAGAAGCCGAATAGAAGCGGCCACTGAAGGGAGCTAAATTACTTGAAGCCGAGCAACAAAATAAATGTCGCTACAAATTAAAGAATCGTTCCACGCAAATAATCTTCTCTTGGAGATTTAAGGCTGTTGCCGTAACTTACACTTATAAAATATATTTACATAGGCGATTGACCTTTACTTTTTTAAGCTATTATTCCATTCCTTCGTAATATTATTCTATTCATTCGTGATTGTGAAAGACTTACCAATTGGATTCGCAAAGAGAAATTAAAGTGCCGGAGGGTATTTTATCAAATTGGTCCAGCGTAGAATAGAGGAAGGGCAATGTCAAACTGAGCGCCTATAATTTCTACTAATACATAGTGTTCCTGCGTTTTCCTGTCTTTTTATCTGTGACAAACACTTACGAATTTGTACGAATTTACCGGTCGATAAAAATTTAAATTTGTTATACGTACATGTTTAGTACTGATGTAAACGAATATTGATTCTTGCAAATTGTGAATTAAAAAAAATATTCATGTGTGTTACGTAACATAATATGAATAGACTCATTTTATGAGACATTAACATATATTTTATTAATAATCTTAGAAGATATTAGATACGTTATCAGTGCAGAACGGGACTAAATTGGTTTTTTATTACTAAAAGTATTTTTTTCTAAAAACAAAAATTTTGTGCTAATCATGGAGCATGTAGAATGTTAGTGACATTTTTTTTCTTTCACTATGTAAAATATTTATTAGTAAAGTTTGAATTTTAACAATTCAAATTCGAGGTTAATATCCTCACATACTGTACATCTATGTATGTGTTCGTGTTAAGATTTTAAATTACCAATTTAAAGTCATTCGTTCCGTTGAATAGTTCATAATTTTTTTTCCAATTTTTCCAATCAGCTAAAAATATTACAAAAAATAACAATTTATTCTGTTAGATACGTTATTTAAACTAGACATGGTATCACGTATATATTTCAAAAGAGTTTTTAAGTTTTATGTTTGTTTTAGAATATTGTTAGTAGATTAAGTTGATTTGATAAAAGGCTATTTAATTACTTAATATATTCAAGTAAGTTATGCGAATTGTAAACTTTTAAAAGTGTATAAGTAACTTTTGGTAACAAAGTTCAGGTTATCTCTCAGTAAAACGTGTTTGAATCAATGAAGGCTCGTTCAAACTAACGCTGTTCAACAACTTCTAAACAGAGGGAGGAAAAAACGCTTTTTACAATGTACTGAAAGAAATCAAACTTTCAACACCAATAGTAAAGTGTCGTCTTTATTTATAGTAAAGACTTGGATAGACTATATATGTATATGTAACGATTTGGTCATAATCGTGTTGTCGTCGCGAATGTTGCCTGACCATCATTTAGTCAGCGATATGTTTATGTTTTATATAGTAGCGATTTTTTAATGTAGATCAATATTTATTTGCAGTCATTTTTATACATTTATCGAAAGATATAAACAATAATTAATTTTATCATATACCTCGTTATATGTCTAAGGTAAAACCAGTTTTTAAGCCCTTGGGCGTAATGAGGTGTTCTAAAAGGCGCTCGCTCCTTGCTTCACGAAGAAATTTGCTCCTTTACCTGCGCGGTCTAATGTATTTTTGCAACACGTGTATCGCATGGCGATCAATATTTTTACAATAGGTACGAAGTGCCAATTAGTAAGAGCTTAACTGTTGACATTTTATTTTGTCATGTATTTTTTTGGATATCTTATTTTTTCGGAAACGTTTTGTATTCATAAAATCTTATTTTTTCTAAAAGTACGCTTGTCTTTCACTGCCTATGCCACTTAGGATTTTAAATAAGTTTAATGTTATGTTTTTATTTCAGGTGTATTAGCAATATGCTGGCGGGTGGGCTGCAAAGAAAGTAACAATTATGAAAGGTTTGTGATATTTTTATATTTCATCTTTTAATTCGTAGGGTAACAGCACCTACATATGATTCATCAGGATGGAATTATTTATATTTACTAACTTATCTATTACGGGAAGTAGTTATTGTTTTCAACATTAAAAGCCGCAGAATTCAATATAGTGACAGTAGGTACAAGACTACTATAGAAGTCTTAAACATTCAAGTAGGTACTGCACACTCCAAGCGCTAGATATTGAGAGAATACACACTTGAGAAGCCAGTGTCTCAGAATAACATTCGTACCAATATTTATGAGTTAAAATTTACTGCTACTACTACTACGAACATATTCCCGATTTCAATATAGACAAATATTTTTCATCGTTGGAAAATATTTTTTACAATATCTAATAGCGACTATGAAATTGCGTCAGTTACTAGGTAATGTTTAAATGCGATTACTAAGGTTGATCTTTAAGTGGAGTAATTTAATATCTTAATGTTCTTATGTTCTTATATCATGAATATAAAGGTGTAATTATTTGACATCATTAGGATTTTTGTAAATATTAAACAACTTTCATTCCAATCAACAATTCTTGTGAGATATAACATGGAGTTTCAACCACCTTGGGCAAGCGTTATTACTTTTAGCTAAAAATACAATTCAATTTTATGTTGTTAAAAATATGCAATTCACAATGTTACATTGTACTCGTATTTATTATTATACTAGTATTTATCTTTCATTGCAAGCAACTTAATTCACTTCTGTATATTTTTCTGGTAAAACTTCTAATATGCAAAGATGTAGTTTGGAAGAATCGTAGCATAGTGGATCGTTTGATTCGTTGTATGAATACATTGTGAAGGATGCTGAAATATCCCATCCCGTAGACTTGTTGAACTATTGTTATCCTTAACTTATAATATATAATATTCTTAAACTTTCTCATCTATATGAACAGATTGCAATTTAGTGACACCGATTATTTACTAACATTTGTTTCTAACTTACAGTTACGCCCTGGTAAGACTATTCCCGACAAAGAGCTCCCAGGTTGAAGCTATAAAATATTTGGATGAGCCGGAACATCACTTGGAGTTTTTAAAGAGAAGCAGGGGCTTTGACGATAGCACAGATGTTCTAGTCCCGTTGAGTCGTATACAATTGGTGCAAGACTTCGCTCAGTCCGAGCATATAAAGTATGAAGTCAAGCCGAATTATGGCAGGTGTGTATTTTACAATTACTTTACTGTATATTATAAAATCTGTCTTGAACTTAATCGTTTCCAAAATTACTGCATGGACTTTCATGCGATCCTTACCATTAGATTTATTTACGAGGAAAATTTAGGTATATACGTTGCATTGTAATAGCAACACCAAATCTATATTAGTTAAGTATAATTGTTATGGCAACTTTTCTCTCTCTTCCTTATATTCGTGTAGCGCAATAAACGGTTGTAGTGCATCTCCAAGTTTTTATTTTATTGCAACGTCCATCAGCTCCGTACACCAGCACCTACCATCCAGCTACACAGTCCCACAATATAGGGAAAGCATGAAAAAAAATTAAAATGTCTAATTAAATATTTTACTCAGTCTTTAGAAGTAATTCATCTGTGACCGATCCCTAAGACTTCAGTTCTATTCAGATATATAAAAAAAAGCTTATTTAATTGCGCACTACCTGTTCTGTATTACCCCGTATTCACCATACTGAAGTTTCATATCCTGTGTCGCGCAAAGCGAATACGTACATAATGGCCGCTAAATTACTACTAATTAGTGTAAAGGTGCCAACGTGCTATTCCGGTGTGAATAAAATGCATGAGAAATAACATTTATTACGCTAACGTTAATTATCGGATAATTTAATTGCATCGCTTTAATAAAATGTGGAAAATTGAATTCGATTGAATGTATTGCGTTGGTCTAAAGATCATTGAAAACTTTAGTTTTATACTTTCTTATATGGTTATTATTTAAAACATTCATAATTACATTGTTGGGGCAAATAGTTCGTACATGGTATATTAAAATTGTTGTAAATTTTCGCCGAGTAAATGTTCATGACAAACAAAGGCCTTAACTCAAAGATTAACACACTGCAACTAACTGTCTTCAAATTATATTTTGTTTGAGCTTATTAGGTCTGTAAAGTATTAGATATAATAATATACCTTAGCTGAGAGCGAGTGTTTATTCAACATGTCCGCACATTAGGTACTCCTAGACATACATACAGAATATAGGAATGTTTTATAAAAATATAATGTTTTGGAATTTGTATCTTGCGATTTGAATATACTGATATATTCATATTTTTTATGATTAGATCGTTCGAGTCTTTGCAACGGACGCCGAAGAGAAGAGTTTTACGAGGGTTTAACGTATATGAATATCACTCATATTCAGCTGTAAGTTATTTTGTTACTTAAAACTCTCCAAATTGAAGTCGAGACAATTTTGTCTATGACAGCAGCTGACCACCAAACTGATGCCATTTGACAGGATTTCTTATGCAGGAGGTCACGGTCGCCAAAAGACATAAGTAACATCAAAGACTTTATTGTTGCTTTAGGTCGAGAAGAAAATAATAATAATAATAATTTTATAATATACAATAAAAATTGTTATTATAATTGACCTTTTTTACTTAGTACGTAACCTAACCTTAGAACAGAAATGCAAGTATCTGAAATCCTCAAACCTCAATCAGTCTTTTATTACACTATCATAGAAGCGTGATGTTATAAATTTGTTCAGTATGTGTGATTTGTAGGGCTCGTGCAAGTAGTATGTGAGCATCGATGGGGGAGTTTCTTTGATATTTCTGAGGATATAGCGGAGGGCAGGGGGAAGGGATTATTACCGTAAAATATATTTATTAATTAAACTTTTATACGGCCTTAGTATACGATAAATATATAATTTTACATAATATATTAAAAATACATCTTAATAAAATAATAAATAACATAATAATCATAATTATGTATTTTTTATATATTGTTTACAAAAACGGTAATTATTAAAATTAAAAACCTTAATAATAATACTGGAATGACCCTCTATCAATTTTAACTTCATTTTGACTTTGACAATTTTATATAATTTTTTATTTTTGAACACTATGTAAAGTATACATAAACAAAAAAAATGTAGAGTTGTAATATAATTATTAGGTATTAGATAAATGAATACCTAACTATAATCACTAACTACAAGTCACTCTTTAAACTAATACTTAACACTCTTTTAAATTTGATGAGATCTTGAGACGGTTCTTGTATAACTATTATAGATAAACCTGTCACCTCACTTAAATCACCTTGATAGAATATCTCTTATGTTTTTTATTTGTTTTCGTAGATACTAGACTTTATAGAGACAACGGCCGCCAGGCATCCAGACCTGGTGCAAGTGGACAACATAGGAAAGAGTTTTCAGGGAAGAAGAATGAAGCTAGTTAAGATTTCGCAAAACCACAGCGCGGGAAATCCTGTTATGTTCATTGATGCAGGTAATTCAGATAATTAACTGTGTTAATTATGAATTGGTTATATGCTGATAAATCTAATGTAAGTTTATAGCATTCCGATGTGCGCACAGATAAACATAAACACACACATAACTATTCCTTGCGGTAGAATTAAGTAAAAAAATTGTTAAGTCAGAAAATAACAAGTTAGAATACGTAAAAATTTGTAATCTAATTAGTCTACCGTAAAAAGCATCGTTTAGGAAGAGCGGGACCTTCCAACAGAAGCAATAAAACGATTAATGAGAGGTCCCAACAACTGTATATTAAAAAGTATGTTGTACACAGAAATACATGTTTTTTTGATTTTTGGTTTTGATGTGATGTGCGGGATGTTATTATCAGTGATGCATCTGTTACGATACCATTATTCGTATAAGATTCATAAAACTAACAGAAATTATTCCCATCTGAAATTATTATGTAGTATAAAAAGAAACAAATTTTATGTTATATAATTTAGAGAATTAAATTGATATTAATTTATGATGATTAAAGGAGGAGAATAAACCATTAACAGGATTCACAAAAATACACTGAAGTACATTCGCGGTCTGCCAATTTATTTTAACATTATTTTACTGGAAATACTTTTGTATTGAATTGAAAACAGATCAGCCAGCGCTCCAGTAGCTTTGTATCGTTATTTTCTTAGTGATTCTTTAACAAACTTAGGCATTCACGCTCGCGAGTGGGTGGCGCCTGCCATGGCGTTGTACCTGATCCACCGACTGGTCAACGACCCCGAAGCGAGGAAGAAGGAACTGGCTGGAGTCGATTGGTACATACTTCCAGTCGTCAACCCCGACGGATACGAGTTCACGCGGGCCAGCAAATCAGTAAGTGTGACTCATCTTAATACTTGAACGTGGGCATAATTAGTAGCTTTTTAAGGTTCAGTAGATGCTATGAAAAAATATATCTGTTACACCCAATGTTCTCTGAATTTATTGTACGGAAAATAATATTATTTTATGATGCAATGACTGACATGTGTCGTAAATAAACCAATTGTGGTTTTATTGCAGGTTAATTTTAAGGGTCAGATGTCATATTTAGTATGTGATGTCAAACGAAAGTGTTGTTATATTGTTATGAGAATCAAATCAATTTTTATATTCTAAGTCCTTAAATTTCTATATGTTTTTGTTATAAATCCAATGAAATATTTATAAATATAAATATACAGAACCCTATCCTACGCAAGTCCGATTTGGTCATGACAGTTTTTTTATTTTAAATCATTTCAAGGATGATAAGCATTGTCGTATGATTAATAGATATGATCGGGGATAAATCGTTTCTGTACGAGTATATCAAATGTTCAAGATATCTCGTCTTGATTCTCATACTAGGTATTGTAAGCAGGCCAATGAAACTGTTACATATGTGAGATAAAATTCCCAGCCTCGTGATAAAGATCAATGTCTTTATTATTGTTATTTACATTTCATTAAATGATAATCTGATATAATAAACAGTTTTACCCCGTAAGGGCACAACCAGTTGTAGAGGAGAAGCATGTCAGATTTAAATAACAGATCTTAATAAAATTGAAATTTCCATATTTAAATGTGTTCTGTATATGATAAGTTTATTTACATTTCATTTATATTGTTGCCTGTTTCTTAAATTATTATATTCTGTCGTAAATAGATAACAGTATTCTCTACTAGACGACTGCGGCTTATATCGTTATCGAAGAATACCGTTTTCTACCGAAGATAGACAACAGTATTCTTTGAAAATTAAATTCCTAATAAAATTGTGTTATTTGGAAACAGGCACAATTATAATTCATGTCTACGGCCATTGATTAATTATTTAGAAAAATATAACATATATTTGTTAATAGAACCGCATGTGGCGAAAGACAAGATCTAAGAACCCTTCGTTCGAATGTTACGGGGTCGACGGTAACCGTAATTACGGCTTCAAGTGGGCTGTCAGCGGCGTGTCTACTAATCCCTGTGACCGAGAAACATACGCGGGTCCCAAACCCTTCTCAGAACCAGAAACACAAATAGTCAGAAATATCATGATGGATCATGCGAGCAGAATTAAACTATACGTGTCCCTTCATTCCTACGGGCAATATTTGGTTTACCCATGGGGTTATACGGGAGATTTTGTGCCTAAGGAGTGGAAGAAGTTAGATTCATTGGCGCGGCAGGTTTCAGAAGCAGTGGTAAGGGCTGGTGGAAAACCTTTCAGAGTGATGAGCGCAGGGCAATGGTATCCTGCGGCGGGCGGAAGTGACGACTTCGCTTTCGGAGTTGTCGGAGTCCCCTACTCCTACACGATGGAACTGACTGACGGCTTCGAGTTTCTCTTCCCCGAATACCTATTGCGTGTAACACTTCCACAGTTCTACGAAGGCTTCAAAGCGTTCGGAGTGCAAATAAGAAAAGAATTCAGCGGTTCTCGAGGTTAAAACAACATTGTGCTCGCAACATTACAAAGTACAGTCACATTTATTTATTTTAGAATAAAATAGAAAATTGTATTTGTGTTTTATTTCAATCCCGCCGATTGATATTTTTATTGACGTTTGTGAAATAGGTTGTGCACGCTGCATACTTACGAAGGATAATCTAAAAAGTGTGAAATCGACATGAGATTTTATTGCAAGTATTTAGTCATACTTGTAACAGGTAATGATTGTGCGAAAATGCATTTAAATAAACATTGCAGCAACTATAAATCTATAATGGTTATATAAAACTATGCACTTATAAAGAATGTAGTGGTGTGTAAAAAATAAAATAAGATTTATGAAAATAATGTAACACTCATTTGTGCATATAAATACTGTAATATCACGCAGGCGTCGGAGCCTGTGCTTTCTTAGTATATCTTTCACATATGTGACATGAAAATACGCCACTAAGTTCTTAATTATAATTGCCTTTTAAATGTTAATGCTTGTCAACAATCCCACCTGATGGTAAGTGGTGATGGAATCTAAGATGTAGAACGCATTAACTTGTAAAAGCCTGTTCAATCTTCTCTTGAGTATATTTATATAAATATTTTTAATTTTAGTGAATATAAATGAGAGTTGGGAGTCTTATTGTGGGTAAGAAATATTGCAGTATATTATTGTCTTATGTATACTGCCTTATGTTTTTACTATCAAATAAGTTCTGTATATGCACCGAAAATAAGTTACTTGTTTAAATTACTGTTTTACTATTTACATGTTTTAATACTTATATTTTTCATGAAGGTAAGTGTTACATAATTTCTTAATTATTTTTGCGATTGCTTCATAAGATTGTGTGAGTGAGGGATGATGTGTGACGTGTGAGATTATTATGTCTGTTTTAGATGTAAAACTATGAGACCTTGTTATAAAACAATGATAGACACACTGCAAGATCGAGATGAGGCTCAGTGTATAGAAAACGCGTCTCTTGGTACAAGCACGGTAAGAATGAGTATATTATTTGTTTCCCACAATGCTTCTCCAAATAAGCAATTAATTAACTTTCTTTACTTGTATATAATAAATAAATAAAATAACTGCCACCCAAATGAATTAATACTCGAATTAGTACTCGAGTATCGCATATCGCTCTATGCTACTTCAATTATGAGTGTTAAGGGCTCTGATATCCTTCTAACAAAGGGACACGGTTCATCGAATCATTCTAACGAGGAATCCTCGAGGAATTTCGTTCTGCTGGCAGGTGTAGCTTTCTTTTAAATTGTTCAATGCATTCTTAAAAAAATGCGTTTGTCTGATAGGCTTTTGTCAAGACTTACTACGGACTAGATATCTACGGAGAGGTACTGACGTTGTAATGTCTGACCATTTTTATGCAATATTTTTTCTACTTGCTTCTTCATTTTAAATCGGGTACTAAATTTAAACCGGTAATGTTTTCTGAATCCAGACGTTTTGACCGCTACATAAATCAGTTAACACAACTCCACGTCAAAGAACCAAAATACTATTTGCTACGTCCGACTCTGAAAGCTGACCCCTAAATGGGAAAATAATTGTCGATGTCAATCTTTTTCATGACAATGCTATACTAATATCTTTTTTTTGATACTACACAAGGTACACACTATTGGAATATTTTTCCCGTAGACAAGGGAGAGTCTATTGCAAGATTGAAATATAACTTACTTGTTCAGTCCAGACTTTGTTGTTTGATTACAAGCAAGGATAATTCTTAACCTGATATGTGTTGTATGAAACGACAGAACAAAAATTGAAATTTTCGATACAGTTTGAATCGTAATGGCAATTTCAAACATCGAAACTAAAAATATTATACGTTTGAGTTACAGATAACAATATTTCTAAAAGCGATAAAACAATTTTGCGGAGATATCGTGGATGTCCACAATGATTACATGACATACGAAGGACGATATCTGTACGAGGTACGCTAATCAATATAAATATCATGAAAACTCTAGCTATATATATAAATCATACGTGTTATATAGCTCTTACCACTGCCCTTGGGAATAATGTACACATACTGTATTTACATATGCACATAATGTATTTTACGTATGTTAAAAAATACTCTGATAGTCTTCTTAAGAAGGGTGATGCTCGCAATATTAATATTAGGTATAAGGCTAAACTGATTGTACCAAATTTCAGTCACGTCGAAAGCATTATTATTTAGAAAGGTTATTACAAACTTCATGATTATTTTAAGGATACCATTGCTTGGTTATGAGTTTAATAAATAGCCATAAGTGGTTACTGTAACTGTGAGTAGGAAAAAAACTCCTTGGGAATTTCTTGCCGCTTCTTCTTTGGCACCACTAGTAGGGATTTGTTGAAGCGATATCGTAGTTTGACTTTCGAAAAGCATTTGTAAAAACTAAATTCAAATAAATATTATTTCAATTCAGTACAATAAACTTGCAGAATTCGCACTCGATCTTTGTGTTATTAGTACAGATATATAGGGTGATTGGAAACAGGTGTAAAAGTTTTAAAGGGGTGAATGTTTAGCTCATTCCCTGTGAAATAATCTATAATACACCCTATCCAAAAGTCAATGGTTACACAGATATAAAAGTTTAGTTTTTTTTAAAAAAATGCCCGTTTATGAAGAAAAATAATTGCTTACTAAAAAAGGGTTTGCCTTTTCACGAAATTTTAATACTTTTTTTATTCTTAAATAATCGTAAAATCTAAATAAGTAATTAAAACCCATGAAAAGTAAAGAGACTTGAGATTATTTCGCTTATAAGACAGATCATAACAAAAAAAAGTGTTTCATCCAATTGTTTACATGATTATAAAAAAAAGTTACATTAAAAGGTGTGTACAAATCACATAATTAAATTCCTTGTTACATTAGCTTTCTAAAAAGGTATAAAAATTCCATAGACGTAAGCACTACATGTTCTAAAAAAGTATTTCATTTATGGTATCTGCATTAACATTGTTTACATAAATCATTTAGCGTCATATTTCAGCTCATCGATTTAGCGACTTACTAAATTTATTTTGTTTCAAAAACTGGCGATTTTTTTTTATAAAGCATTTGGAGGAAACCCTGCGAAGGAAATTTAATAAACCAAAAAAAATAGAGTTTAAAATAATAATTCATTTAAATTTTGCTCAAATTGAAGACCACGGTTTCTAATACAAGCACGAAGCCTTTTTCTTAAGTCAGAACGAGTGACTCCCCTGTGAGCTGTTCTCTTATTTTGTCAGCAGCGACGATGATGCGTGGCTTTAAATCTTCTATGGAATTAATTGGTGTTGTGTACACTAAAGTTTAGTGTGTCGGTTCACTAAAGTTAGTTTGGTGTTTTCAGGTACTTGGTTTTATTACCAAGTGATTTTTTCTAAATTTTAGAAACTTTACCTTGTCGGACAGGTATTGAAGTCAGTTACTTATTGATGTGCTTTATACGAAAATTTTATTGATAAAATTTTGTTTTACGATTAAGTAAAAATGAAAGTATGACGCCTTTTTTTACTATCACGACTTTCAAAGAACCTCATTTAAAAGTTTTAGACTCTACACGATGGCTACTAATTAAATTTAATAAACAATGATTAAACAGTAACTGTCATAAAAAATTGTGTAGAAATAAGTAAAAACAAAAATCATCGATCTTTTCCTAGAAAATCGGGATTTTATTGAAAAATATTAAAAAAATTAATAAGAGTAGAACCATTGATTTTTGGATAGGGTATTATAACATGGATTGATAGGATATGCGGTAGGCATTTGCTCCTCCAGATCTTTTACACCTATTTCCAATCACCCTATATATGTTCTGGATCCGTATAGTCAGTTACGGGATAATGTGAATAGAAGAATAGTGAAAAAGATTACAACTCCTATTATTTATTTTATTCTTATTTTAATTGCGTTAATAAAATTTAAGAATAATTTAAAGCATAAAGAATATATATCAGGCTGCCTTTTATATTTTCGTTTTTAATGAATAGACCACAATTTTTTTTGTAATAGTGTACAATAAAAAAGGGTTAATATTGTTTTTTCAGGTGACAATAAATAGTACTTCAATAAAGGGTATTGATGATAACACAAAGCCCGTTATTCTGGTTGAGGCCGGCCAGCGAGGCGGCGCTGGTCCTGTCGACATGGCACTCTTCGTGATTGAGCAGCTGGTCGCTTGCAATGAGTACAACGACATGATTCAGAAAGCCAACTGGGTCATATTACCTTGTACTAATCCGGATGGATTTGAATATGTTCAACATGTGAGTATTTGTCTTTAAACATCTCTGTACATAATTGTTACTTCTTTAACTTTACTTTTCATTTTAAAGGTGTCGTAACACTTCCTGATTCCTAAGTGACATGACCAGGAAAGAATATAATAGAATGGGCTGAAAGTACCAAATCATAATATACATATTATATGTTACAAATATATCGCTCATCCTGAGGATTGATACTTATTGGCTGCGTGGGTAGTTACTACGTTCTTTCTACTTTGAAATTATTTTGACATCTATCGGTTGCAGAGGCTGTTAAAAACGGGTCCCGATTTCCTTCTTAGTTAACAACGTGTGGGTGATGTCTTATGGCGTTACGGAAGTCAGTCGGCGGCGGTCATCTTACTTACCATCAGACGACCCGTCGGATCGGTTAATGACGTAAAATAAAATCGAATATCTTATTTGTAGGATTCCCTAGCTCAACACAAACTCACTCGAGTTTACTTCAAGCTGTTTACTTCATAAAAGTGTGGTGTCATCACAATAAATTGTTTAAAATTTCTACATTCTATCTATAAATTTTACTTTACCTGTTTACCTATAAATTTTTAGCCATCGAGTTTTACGTTTCAGAATCAAGAAACGTGGTATAAAAACTTCAGACCAACAATGGACAACATGAGCTATGGCGTAGATATAAGTCGCAACTTCAACGAATCCTGGAATGTGTGCCCTAATACAGGAAATACTTTCTCACAAAACTACGCAGGATCCTCACCTGCCACCGAGAATGAGACTTTGTTCATGATTGAGGTTTTCAACAAGTACACTGATAATTTGAAAGCATACTTGTCGCTGAGACGCGACGGTCACTGCATTCTTTATCCTTATTCCAGTATAAATGGCTCTACAGACACGCTTCTGGCGAAAAAAAGAGCTGGCGACATCGCGGCCAAAGTAAATTACAGAGCCGGCATTGTACAGTGGTTCGTTAACGACACTATCTTTAATATGAATGGAAAGCCGCACTGTGGACACAGTGTTGATTACGTTTACATCAATCATCGCGTACCTTATTCGTATGAAATGCGTGTGTTTCTTGAATCTGATCATAAGGTGTTAAAGAAATTCCAAAGACTGCCGCAGGGTTACAAAGTTTCTCTGAGAAATGGATATTTCAGCGGAATAAGAGAACTGTATAATGTTGTGGTTAATGAAAAGAAATATAACAATATTTTCTGATAATCAAAAAAGAAAATGAATCCGTATAAAATCGTTTGTGACCTTACCTACGGGGCGTGTATTGGCAGTAAATAGGACACTGAACTTATATAACAGATCAAATGTCGCGATTGGAAGGTTTTAAATTTGTCCGTTTCAAACATGGCATAAAAATATTAAGTTAGAAAGAAATTTGGTTTCCAGTACCTTCTATGAGAATAATATATTTATTTAGTATATAATGTTATGTTTACGTAGTAGGAGTCGCTTTTCTACTTTTTGGTAGGATGTCGGTCATGCGCGTAGGGGATGGTGGAGCGCGCGTGCGCTAGGGGTGGGGCCCGATGCCGTTCAGCCTTCGTTCATTCTGTAGTCAGCCGCGGCCTCGGCCTCGCGCCTAGCTCAGTCTTCTCCCAGCTCTTGCTTCCCTAGTGCCTCTGCCGAGAACTCTGCCGCAGCTCGCGTTAAAACATTTTTTTTTCTTCGTTCCTTAATTTTCACATAAAAAATTATATATGTTTTTATTCAGTTTTTATTTGTAGTGAGTTTTTTTTATATTTTAGTTCTTTTAAAATAAAAGAGAGAATTTGGGGTTCAAACTTTTAAAATTGTTTTCTGTAATTATTTTTGTGTATTAAAAAAATCGCCGGGGGCCGAGTCTTCGTTCGGGAGTCAAGTAAGTTTTAGATGTAATATTTCAGCTCTCATACATTGGTTTCCAATGTTGATTCCGGATCGGCTGAAAGACGAAGATGGGCGGAAGGCGGTGCCGACGGCAACAGGTTGCAACGCGGGCGTCGAGAAGCCCGCCCGCTACGTTTTGCAATTCTATTAACTGTTAATAAACGCCCCAGAATCAGCTTTTTATGCTTCCTTATTAGCGTTAGGGGACTTATAAAATTATAAATTTCGTTACACGAGCAGAACATTTGGTGAAATTTTGTTTTTATACTTAGTAAAAGGAGAAATATAAATCGTGCGTTTGTTTTGTAGATATGCCTTTAAAAATCGTTGATAAATTAATTTATAGAACAATCTTGTAGTTCAATAATTTTGAAGATACCATCCAAACTTAACTATCCGGAGGAGTTGTACGAGGGAATATACGACTTCGACTAATTATTATTACATTTTTTAAGTTTAAATCTAAAGTGATGAACAGTACACGAAATAATATTTATACAATTGTTTATGAGCAAATATTTTTTTGCAATATAAGCAATAATAATAAGAAATCTCAGATTTTTTGATCCCTAATGGTGTTTCAAATGTAATATTAGGGACAAATTCAGGAAAAAACTCTGAGACGATATGTAATGCTATTTCAACTTAAAATATTTTTGAGACTACTGAGATACTGATACTGATTTATAAAAATATTGTAGGATATACTAAATATTATTTCCTATTTTGCACAAAAATTTTAGGCCGATGGTTAACCACAATTTATTTTATCATATTATTTGTCATGGCTTAGATAAAAAATCAATATTTTATAGAAAAAATAAGAAAACGTTCGTAGTTCATTTTTACTTTCTGATAATATTTATGATTGATGATAATATATCTATGATTTTTCTTTTTTCCTTTTTTTTTAATTTCAATTCTGTTATGTAACTAATACAAAAATCAGGAATTTTGTTATAACTTTGTTAATTATTTTGACTTTTCAAGCAAAAAAAATTTTTGCCGTATAAAAATTCTTTTCTACCTTTTATTTTCAAAAATGGTTAAAATATCTATATTTATATTTTAACCCATAAAAACTAAAGAGAAAATTAGTTATCAGACGTTATTGCGGCTAAACCCTTTTGATAATCGCAAGGGGCGAAGTTTGAGTGGTGATAAGAATATCGATCGTTCTCATTACCAAGTCGACGCATATCGCTGCGATAAGCGATGCGGGTGCTAACGCATGTTGGCCCACATGTAAAATGAATACATTGCTTTGAAATGTTCTTTCATATTATGAACGTACTATTGTCTTGATAGGAACGCTTGAATGAAAGTCTAACATTGGCAGAAAATCGAAGTCCAAAACTAGACGTAGTAAAACTTTTAGTGTTTCACCAGATAAATATTCATTTTTATAAAAAAAGTCTGAATAAGAAGAAACGATGCATTAAGAAAATTTTTTATCTTTTCTAGGCCCGTGATGGGCGCCAAGTTATTTTGTATATTTATTATGTTATTAGAAGTGCATTAGGAGAATTAGAAACAGAAAGAAAACAGGTTGTAAAAAATGTTTTAACAAACGAAGAAAAATAAGAGAATAGAAAAATTACAATATATTATCACCAAATTCCACGTTTTTCAAAAATCGTTTATTGAAATAAGGGCACATATTGGTTGGAATGGTTGAGTATGGAATTTAATTCGACAAGTTACAGTGTAAGTGCTTAGTTGTCGACCCCTTTCACCAGTGATACTTCAAAGGGTGATCTCCATGTTTAATAATACGTATATTTGGGACCCAAAGCTATTTCCTCCGATGCTGCGGAAAAGTTTCGATTGTATCGAACGTAATTAACTTTTCAAAAATAAATATCATACAAATATTATATATATTAAATGTATTTATTTAAGTAGTACTGAATTAAATTCCTTAAAGGTATTTCAAATTGATTTTTATTTTAGAAATCATATATAGACTCTTTTTTTGCTTTTCTTCTGCAAAAATATTTAAATATATTTATTGGTATGTTTTGTGAGTACTTAAAACTCAAACTTCGGATTATTTCTGGTATTCTATTTAAAAATTCTAAAATCCAATAAACTTAGATAGTTTTAGGCAATCATTTATACGCAATTATAATTTGGTCATTTGCCCATCTCTTGTAATTAAATTAAATAATTTCGTGTATGTTTTCAAAAATGTTCTATAATACGGAAAAAAATATTTTTGGTGTTGAAACTACAAAGGCTACATTTTTTATTTTGTTATAAATAACTTTTTAATAACTAATTGAATTACCTAGTGAATTCTGACAGGGAATTCGAACGGACGGAGGTGTTTTTGTATGATTCCGTAAATCCCATGAAAAAACGGAACTCTTATTGTGTGTCACACTTGATTGTTCTTAATCTACAAGAAAAAAAGTAAAATTTGATACGCAAAGTTAGATGATAAGATTAACGTATCTTAAGCTTCGTTTCATTGACTAATTATAATTTTGATATGAAGACACATAAAACAGGAATTTTAACAAAAAAAATTGTCGAGTGCATCATGATATATTTTTAAATACAGGGCGAATTATGAAAGGCACAAATGTCCTTTTCATGTTTTTTAAATTCATATATTTAGAAATGAAAATTTACTATTCCATCCTCCGTTTATTTCCTACTGTGATTTGAACATTGCATAACGAAATTTAGTATTCCTAGAAACATATTTGGCGAAATCCACGCAAGTTCTATTTGGTCTTAACCGGGTTCTGTATTTTATTTTCGTTTTTTAAATTGTATTAATTTTCATTGAGAACCATAAAAATTTACCCAATCTGTTTTCAATACAATATTTAAATATTGATTGGGGTAACATTGATGAGACCGGAAGTTAAGTCTATTTCAATAAGTCCAAAAATGAGTTAATTATCATAAATAATTCAATCTTTGCGAATTTCCATGCGTTTCTTCCATGCTCTTCACACGGCTGTTTCCCAAGAGAATGAGATGATTTCTGTCATATGTGAGTAGTTCGTTCAACATTCCCATTAACTAATGATCAAACAAAAGTTTAAGCAAACAAGCGGATATCAGTCTTCCAACTCGTATACCGCGAAATCCACATCCAATTTAAGCTCGAGCCCCAGAAAAGGGGTATTAAAATTTGAAGCGCTCCAACTTATCTCCTTTTAGTGTTCATTACGTGAAAAGTTGGTGAAAATTCATACAAGTCTAAGTTCTAATGAACATCGGACGGCGGAGTTTGCCCGTGCAGCCGCCGGATCGCTTTACACACAAGCCTTTTTGTACTACACTATTATTGTATATTGTGTTGTATATTGTTCGCGGTCGCGTCTAAACGGATAAGAAGATAATTAAAAATACTCTTGTGAATTGTTTTATGAAACGCTGATTGTTTTTTAGTAAGTAATGTAACCTGTTGACTCGTATTGACTTCGAAGATATTTCTAAATTCTAAATATTGTGTAGATTTTCTCAACTCTCACGATAGTAATAATAATATATTTATTTTGGAACAAAAAATAAACATTTACAAAGATCCTGTATAAGTATAAACTGTTTTGCTGTGATCAACGGCCTGCATTAACTAGGTGAACAGAACTCCATAAAACAACTTAAGTGAGAAAATGTTACAAAGTTGGGATAATGTTATTCTATATATATAATAAAATTCTAACTGATCGCTTTCTGTACATGAACAATATATGAGAAAAAACGTTATTACTGATCTTTATTAACGCAACAGAACCTAAAATAATAGTTGTTACAATTTTTGTCTGTTTGTCTGTGTGTTTGTTCCCGCTAATCTCAGAAACGGCCTTACCGATTTTGTTCTGGTTTTTACTAATATATTGCAGTAAGCGTTGCTTAATATTTAAAGTTTGTTTTATTGCAGTACGTCTATAAATAAAAAAGTTATAAATTAATTTAAAATAATGCGGGTACTAACTGACTTTATAGATTGAAAATAGTCCTAATATTCTTAGAAACAAACATTAATTTTGTAACATGAGACGATACAGATTAAATTTGATGAAAGATGTTGTTTCCAGGATAACAAACTGTCCACAAGTACACCAAGGCGTTTAAAACATAATACGTTCGCATGTTTGGCAGTTGCATGCAATATTCGAGTTTTTACACTTGTGAGCGGTAATAGTAAAGGAGGCAGGGGCTTGTATAGAAGTGTTTTGGGAAAAAGCTATTATTTTCGTTTTCTCATTGTTGAGTGTTAGGAGGTTCCCGTTTAACCATCTCATGACAGCATTAATAGAAAAATCAGAACTTTGGCCAACGTCAACTCAATCCGTACACTAACAATCATAGCTGTATCATCAGCATTACTAATGATATTGCAGTACGATATCTCCATAATGTTAAGCACAAGAAATTGGTAAGTCTCTACTGAGAAAAATAACTTTACAATTAAATGATAACTTTCTTCCTACATGTCAGTAAAGGTTGTTTGTAGATTGATTGCATCCATGTCTTCCATCGAGCACAGCTTCATGTGTTTCATTTACAACATTGTCATATATAGCTAAGGTGACTGGTTTGACGGAAACCTACGATATGAGGTTTAGCTTATATCTTTGTGGTTTGATTTCAAATGATGCAATTGATTCCATGTGAATTTTTATTTCATTATTAATTTTTCATTGCATACACCTTATACTAAGGGATACTAAGGGCGAACTTAATGCCTATTGACATTTTCTCCCAGTTAACCCGGTGTGACGGAGAGGAATGCATAAGGTATATTTCTGGTTAATTTTAAACGTTGTAATTTAAAACGCTGGAAATGAATGACAGACAGCAAAGTCTAATTCAGTTACCAAATCATTAAATAGCTGAAATAAATGTTTCGTTTGTTGTTAATTTCCATATCATCATCGTAATTATAACCCATTATAGTACCGCTGCTAGTCTCCTGTCACGATGAGAAGAGTTAAGGCCACAGTCCGCCACGCTGGCAAAGTGTGGATTGGCAGGCGTTAGACATCGTTGAGAATATTATGGACGAATACAGCATCTTGCACGATCTTTTCCTACACCGAAGAAAGTCATAAATTATTTTGTAATACGCAAATCATTTGAAAAATACAGGTATTTGCAGCATTAGAACTCACAACCCTCACGCAGTTGTGGAACTTTGATTACGTTCGAACCACTAAGTCCGTGGTGGTTATTACATTTCAACTAGCAGAAAATTCAAAACATCTTTTAATTTTGACCTGAATGATTTTGACATGAAGAAATATTCCAATAATCAATCGATTAACTTGATGTTCCCTACATTTGATGTATAGTCAATTATTAATTAACACATGGTGGGATTCTCACTTTTTTTTCACAGGTACATTTTTTAATATTATAACACTTGAGAGAAATTCACAATGGAGTTTGTAGTAACAAGGTAAGCAGTATAAGTAAAACTAAGTAACTTAAGCAACTAAGTACATTTATTTTCATAAGGTTTATCATGATTCAAACAGAAATCGTTAAATAAATTCTTATTACACCTAAGAATACCCAAAGATTAAGAAGCGTTGGTGGTACAATTGAAGCTGACTGCAGAAGACATTAGCCGCGTTGTTATTCTAACCGGATTAGGAGCAACGGTTGCAATCCGGTTAAGCCGGAATGCCACAATAAGTTACAAGGAAAGCGCACAGCTGTTTTGGTTTCTTGCTTAATTTACCTCGAAGGATATTCAATTGTAAGAACATAGAAAGCGGGACTTCTTACAAGCTGCGGTTTTTAATTATGAAAATATCTAAATACCAATAGAAGTTGAACCATGACTCTTTGATAATTATGTCCTACTAGCTTTTGCCCGCGACTTTGTCTGCGTGGAATAGTTACTTTGGGTGCCAATTTTAATTTTTTAGGATACTTATGTTCCAAATAATACAGATGCCAACTGTTGTAGTTGATTGTAAATAGCTATGAAATAGCCGAGTGCAATTTCTCCTGAAATTAGCAATCACCGGCAGTTAATATGGCATGATTACACTGACGCGAATTCTGTCACACTGTCGATAACGCATGTTTTAAAAAACAATGTCTATCCAGCTCTAAAAATGAATAAGATGAAGTCAACACATATCAGTCTTATGTCAGCAGTAACGAAGCCGTGTGGCGGTTCTGAGGATTCCGATTATACGAAAGGCATCCCATCGTCACACACCTCAGTGTCCACCTAGAAAATGGTGAACGTGTGTATTTCATTGAAAATAATTTCCAAAAGAGACTAACTTCTATTCCGAAAACAACACTCACCGATTTTTCGGATCCCTGTACACATTATGAATTCCCAAAAATACTTCTCTATGTTGAGGTACCGAAATATTACACATGGAATAACCCTCTTGCCTCATGTGCCTCTCGAAATATGCAAACCTTAAATTAACTTAGTTACTTATTATAAAAAATAAACAAAAGGAGGTACCTTTATTACGTACCTAACTAACAATCATAATGAAAACAACTAACAATAATAATGAAGAAAGTAACCTAATTTAATCCAACAATCATAATCAAAACGAATAATAATAATGTAACGAAATATTTGTAACATTTAACTAAATTCGCAGCGGAAAAATTTTAATATTCGCATACGTTTGACACAGTCGTTTGTAGGTATTTGTATAAAAATTAACACAATTTTAACTAAGTAATTTTAACTAATTTAATCATACGACTACTAAGAGTTGAAATTTTTCAAAATCCTGTAATACATGTTAATTATTATTTAACCAAAAAGCTTACAACCAATTTTTATGACTAACTTCAAAACTAAAGGACTTTCATACAAATTTTCATCATCTATTTTAACCCCTTTTTCGCAATAAAAAGTAGCCTATGTCCTTTCTGAAGTTTTAGTTAATCTCTGTACTAAATTTCGTTAAAATGGGTTCAGTGGTTTAGGCGTGATTGACCAACAGACAGACAGAGTAACATTCGCATTTATAATATTAGTAAGGATTGAGTCGGACTACTCAGTTGATTTAGCAAAATTTGATCAGCTCTCACTTATGATTGAAGTGTCGGTTTTCAGTACTTAGGAGCACAAAAATAACCACGAGTTAAGTCAAATAAGCAAAATAGAAATGTAAACGGGCCATCGCGGTTAGGTATCTATTACTAGGACTCTCATATCTTCATATCAAGCTGTGGTTTGACTATTGGTCTACGGCATGGGAGACTCCAGTTTGAATCCTGCACGCACCTGTAGTTTTTCAAATTATGAGTAGCGGAACAATTAAGAGTTGTAATGATCCTCAAATCTAGGTTCGTCATTATCATATTGCAAGTCTATCTTACTGCATTCTCCGCTACGAGATACTCTTGTGAGTTTATCTGGATACTTTTGTGTAAATGCGTATGAACTCATTATTATAACCCCTTTCAAACCGAAACTAGAGTTTTTAATCGGTAGAAGTCGTGGAGCAACTGGAATCTGAACAAGCAAATCGTAGAGAGATTCCGACAATAATTCGAATATTAATGATTATAGGCAGCGAAGCAATAATAAGTGTCGTAACCAAAGTACGGACTAAAAAACCAAAAAATATATTCAGTCGGAATTCAAAATTTGCGGATAAAAAAAAAACACCCTCTAATGGCTTGATTTTCCACAAACGTTGAAATAGGTGTTTCATTATTTGTAACCAGAAAGCTACTTAATAAGCTTTCGTGCTTTATTTTACCCCCTTGGGGATTGATTTTCAAAAAACGTTAATTATCATATTTCCAACCAAAAAGCTAAATACAAGTTTTCGTAGTGCTTGTTTCAAAATCGAGGCATATTCACATAAACTTTCAAGCACTACTTAATCCCTTTAGAGGTGGAATATCAAAAAATCCTGCCTTAGTACGTGTCTGTCACATAAAAGGGATCTTTTGTCTAAATTTGATGTGTTTAACTTTAGTAGTTTGGGCTCTGCGGTGATTAATCAGTCACTAAGGACACGCCTTTTTACATTTAGGTAGAAGATATATTTCTTATTTCAGTATTTAACTTATTAAACACATGAGAACAGTCAAGAAGACGTTTAATAAGGTAAATAAGCAATTTTATACGAACTCATTTTTTGACGAAGTCTACCAAGCGACACAATTTAGTTCAAGAATTCAGTATAAATATTTGGATCCAATCACGGTCATGATGTTTCAGTTCTGGTAAGGGTTGGCAAGTGTTAGATTTTAAATCGTTTTGGTTTTTTTGATAAATTTATCTGTGATCACTGGTAGCCCAGTGTTTAATATTTTCACTTAACAGCTGGTACATACATTCTACAGATTCCGTCTTATCGGCACGCGTGTAATACTCATTATATAAATGAAGGAGTTCAAGGCGATGAACGGTCGACAGCGGTCGGGTGCAATGATTAATCGACTGGCAGTTGTGCGATATGGAAACTGCCCGACTGAAGACTGTATATATCGAATTATCGCCGCGCCGGGTCAAAAATGTGCCTTGGTATTATATTGAGATTGACGACTCTTAAGATTTCCTTTCGTCAGCTGTGTGTAAAGGTCAAGCAAGGTTACATTCTTAATATTGTGGAATTTGGAAAAATGTACAGGTATCTACAGGTGTCCAATATGCTAATTGTTACTTATTTATGTTTGTTACAAATATATATGTGCAAATTTCAGGATTTAGGAAACTCTTCAAAATCAAGGTACTATTCGAATTCAGGGCCCTCGGTTTTCGATTTTCTATTCATAGTTACAAGATAGGATACGTAAACTTATAAAGCAGATTACAAATGAGATAAACCGTCTCATACTGCAGTTATTAAATAATTATTGAACATTTCTTGGATAAACTGTACACGTAAATTGATCAGCGACCACTTGTGTCTTCACCGCAAGTTAGTAACAAACTCATTAGAGAAATGAAAGAGCACACAAACCGCGATGATCGGGGCGCGCCGTATGATTGATTGAGTTCAACTTCCCACCCTCGATAGGTGGGAAGTTCAAGAAATATCGGAGGAAGGTGTTGAATTACCCATTTATTTCCTCTCGACGTGAGTGTTTGAGTTGTGACATGATATTCTCGGCAACAATTTGGGCTCCAATGTAATAAATTAGTTACATTGGTGTCTGATGTCAGTTTCTTGTTCTTGTAATTATTGTAAATGATTTTTTCTCCAAGAAACGTTTATAATCTTTTTTTTCATATTCGTTGCTTGATACAAAATATGTATTTATTTATTACAACTTTTATTTCAGTTTATGTTATGGTTTACTGATGTCTTTAACCAGTTTAATTTATGCAATTTTTTGTCAGTAAGCAAATATATTCTATAACAAATATTTTTTTATTTATTTGTTTGCATTTATTATAACGCAAACTATCCCCCAACTTAATCGCTTTACCCACTTTCTTTAAGCACATATTATGTTTGGATGTTATGAATCTCGTACCAATTTAGTGAAAAGCTTCAAGAAGGGGAAATATTATTTTCTCGAATATTTTTTTACTTACTCTGATGGAGCACTCAATTACGTTTCATAAATAATAACAGTGAACTGATCCGTATTGTAAAACCCATTAATAAAATGTCCTTATGATAGCCCAGTTGAGGATCTTTCAATACAACTGGAACATTTCATTTTTCCTTCGATCTTTTCCCCAAAATAGGGTAAGACTCACGTTCGTATCGTATTCTGGGTCACAATAAAACCTCAACTACTTGACGACAAAGTCAACAAGCATAAAAATCTATTTTTCTGTGACTATCTATGCGTATCTCTGGGGTTCTGAACGGGTATACAATTCATAAGTACGGTTGTGTTCAAGCCTCATTGCTTTTCTGTTATCTACCTATTATATATACAGGCTGTTCTTTTTCTGAGCGTAGTGTCCTTTAAATAAATAAATTAAAATGCTTAGTGAAAAATACAAATTACGTTTCTTTTAATAATGAACCGGCCTAGAGCAATCTTTACCACGCTTCATGAATTAGTTAATGTGCATAAAAAACAATGATCCGATGGGCGAAAAGAAAATCTTCGAGTTGAGGATTTTGAATATCAATGTTGTATTAATACTTACACTAGGAAGTAGTATATTTGTTTTCTATCAAATAGATCGCCAGAAAGAGAGCTTGCTACTGAAGTTTGAACTGAAATCGTGAATAGCTTATAAAATATGGATAGCGCTTCTGCCGCATGATATTGAGTCAACTAAATTACTCAATTTTTGTCCATAAAACCATTATATACACCATAACGAACCTTGTATATCAAAATTTGCTTATTTACGGTATACTTCCAACATCTGGCTCTATATATCACCTATCTATCAAACTTCAATATTTACATTCAGAGGTTTGGAAGGTTAATATTGTGACAGACAAGTACAAGAGTAATCCTATATGGATTATGTTTTATCATCGGATGGAAAGTGTAATTTTAAATCCGTAAAAATGTGAGTTTCTTTAAGTATGAATCCTGTATATTCAGTATTTAAGAAACGATCTATCCGTGCTTTACTGCCTGTAGCAATTGGCTTCTCTAATCTAGGATATAAAACTTTTTATGCAGTTTTTAGGGAGCTTTAACGAACAACACTTCGTAGACCGAATTAAGCCTTAAATGGTTAATGAGTTGTTTGCGAACCGTTAAAAAGTTTTTAAGATGTTTTCCGATTCTGTGGTATCTTCAGATTAAACTGTGACTAATTCACTTTAAACTTCCCGAATTAACAATTCGGTTACTGAAAGATAACGTTTTTAATTGTAATTGTAGATTCTATTTTTCTTGTCTGACTTTTCATCGTCACTAAGCAAGCCACTGTGAAGCGTAGAAATATACAAAATTCACTTCAGCCACTCACACCCGAGCACTAGGACTCCTCGTGTTGCGGGTAGCCCGGACACACATAATTAGACATCACAAACACCCGTGGTCCAAGAATAAAACAATTATCTATGACTTAAAATTCTGCCCCGGCCGGAAAACAATAAATTTAAACTTTATTTCGGAAGTTTATTAAGAAAGAATAAAAAAAAACATATTCCTTAAATCATACTAAGATTCTTACAACAACATGCTTTAGATATGTATTTTTGATCTACCTACTATCTGTGGTTTGTTTCTGTGTATTAAAAGGTAGTCTGTGCGAAAAATAGTACGTCGGCGCTGCTGTCATGATGTGGTCGTTGTACGTATGAACAGATCCCAAAGATAAATTGAAGGGTAATATTAAAAAATATTTTTCTCCTAGCATATTCGTGCAAAGTCGATTCGGTGACTCAGTTAGTCAGCCAACCTAACATAAGTATATAGGGAGAACTCTAACAACTGTATAGTAACATATGTAAGCATGTGTTAGACTCAACACGCAAACACCATATCGTCATGTACTCGTAATCTCGTGATACTACCAATATCGACGCATTTACGTTACGTTTCTCCCTCGTGCCTGAAATACTCTCACAGTACAATAAAAATGTTATGAGGTAACTCTATTCAATGAACTCGTCCGTTATTGAAATCGGCGTTTCGGTTAAAGTAGCATTTCTTATGGCAGCAGGAATAATAAAAGGCGGGAGTTGCCTGTATCGAACCCATTGTTGCTGGTCTGATTGCTTTTATGGGGATTTTAAAGGAGCGCTGTGGTTTTGATACGCATTTCGTGTAATCATTTGTGATCCTTAATAATCGTAGGTCTTCTTTAACTATGTGAATAGGATGTTTTATGATCAGTTCCTTATCGGGTTCATTTATAAAGTATCTTGCCTCATTTTGTTTTTAAAATTGAATTTTCACACGGATTATATTACAATATTAAGTAAAACATAATTTATTTAATAACCTTGCAATATAATATTCCAATATTAGAATATATTTACAAAAACTATTTGTATGTATGGGCATTACTAGGCATACTTGCGATATTCAAAATAATTAAGTGTAAAAATATCATCTACATATTTTTATATCCATTGGCCATGTAGACTTGCTCAATATAACAACCTAAATCTATTATAAATATCGTCAATATCACAATTCATGTAAAATAAAGACATAATTTAATACGTCAATCATGTAAGATCATTGTCTACCAAAATGTTAATTTAGAATTCGGTTTCGATGAAGTCAACTTTAACAATCATTGTCAAACACGAGAATTGGTGTACAGGTGGAAACTTTCAAAACCACGCGGCCAGTTAATGAATAATTAATTACTTTTAGGTGACAACACGAATTCTAAATATCGAATTGATCAAAAGACGATAAGTTACCATATAGACAGAAGCTGTAAATGTTTTCTTCTTTCTGAGCCATATAGCAGTCCAAACTAAACCCTTAAGTCCCGTAAAAAGACGAGGACGGTATTGGTGCAATTCCCTATAGTATGCTTGCCTATTTTCCCGTCTGTGGGCAAAGTCAATATGTCGTCGGAGATGAGTTATTTTTCCATAATTCCGCGTTGTACGAGCTGCGGCGCGCCTCGAGTGTTCCCAAATAAATAATAAATACGTCAGCCATGTTCAGACATGTTTCTCGTGTACGTTCCTTTCCAATTTATTATGCATCAGAAAAGCTTAGTTGCTCTGTCATAACTGAGATTTGGCTCGCTTTGAGACGTACTTTGTCGTGCAATTTTATTAATAGAGAGCTCAACTCTAAAAATTTAAATATCCAAACATTTTAAATCATATTTTTAAGTTTAATATTGTAGACATCGATCTTACCGAGGAGAAGAAAGCATCAGATTACCTTTGGACCTGTATGTACTCTCATCCTTGGACTATTCATGTTTTCTATATTTCTTACGTATTTATAAGAAAACAATATATTACGCAAGGAAATCTAAATATTTTGCTTAACAACATGCATCTGTGTGTGTAATAATAAAATAAAATATAAAATAATAATAATATAAAATACTCCCAAAATTCCCAAAATTATAACATGATCTCTTAAAAATTATCGACCACATAATTTTAAAAAAGCTTTTACAGTGGTGTATATGTTATATCTACTTAAAATAGCGTGTACAGTTATTTATTTGAGTGGGATGATGTCATGGAATAAAATAACTTTCGACGGAGGCTTACACAGAGTTTTTTGGTCTTCTGGGACCGCGGTCTCCGTTCAGGAACTTTCACATTTGAAGACGTTGTACGGTCCCCCGCAGGCCCTCAGAGACGCGGTGAATTATTAAATTTCCAGTCACAAACGTTTATAAAACAATAAAATGTTTTCCGGAAAATTGTAGCAAGACACATTTTGTACGAGGGACATATTTAGCGGAATTTAAATGGAAAACATATTTGTAGTCTGAATTGAAAGAATATATTTCAATAATTATTAGGAAGAAATGTAAGGAGCTTTCAATTATATGTATACACACACATTCATATACACCCCCAGTAATAACTATTGTCTAAGGTCTACGATCAGATACCTAGAGCACGGACAAACAACTTAATCTCCGTTAAACAATCGAACACTACGTATTATTCACGTTTAACAAAGCTATTTCATGCTGATGTCTCGGAGTTGATTGCAATCTCAATCATATACATAGCTCGCGTATTTAATATCACCCAAACCGAGAGCACATTATAATACAATTTATTGACTGGACAAGCATTTGTCTAGAAAAGTACAGTAATATTGAGTTACATTTCTGAGTAGTCACAGTAATATATGTTCATAAGTCCATAAAACACTGGTCAAAGTCCTGCAACCGTAAGAAAGACATCATCATTACAACCCATTATGAGGGCAAATAAGGTCAAATACCACTATGCTGACAAATGCAGATTGCCGACTTCCCATTACTTTGAAAACATTTTGAAGGACTCTCAAGGTTGCAGGTTTCTTCAAGATGTTTTTCTTCACCAAAACAAGTGATAATTCATAATTAAAAAAATTATAGATGTGAAACCAACGTTCAAGCCACTAGTCTATCACTAGTTACCAAAAAAATACATGTCATGATGTATACTATAAGAGTTAAAAAAACTGTATCTTAGGCATATTGAGTATACTGAGAAGGCCAACCCAGCCTTCGAACATGACATTTTGCTGTTGATTTATTGCCGTGGAAGAAAGAAACAGATATTTTTGATAGTCTTGATATTTTAATAATTTGACACTTCATAACTTTGAACTAGATTGTTAAAAAAATCTTAAATTTACCGAGTAATCAAAATTAAGTATTAACAGACTGTCGTGTCACTCCAGTTTTATACCAAGCACACCTAAACTAGTCTTTAGTAATGTTCTACATATGTATATGAAAGTGTGTGTAAGTAGATTATAAACACATTCATACTTTTTTCTTGATGTCTTAAATGTCATCTTAGTTCTTGACCGAATAGTTAGAACATTTTAAATATCACAAACTAAACACATTCTTTATGTTAATAGACAAATGAGCAGACGAGCCATCTGATGGTAAGTGTTCACCGTCGCCCATAGATTCCAGCAAGACAAAAGGTGGCACTCATGTGTTGTCGGCCAGGAAATAAAAAAAAAGTTAGAAAAAAAGTACTGGCTCTCAAGCCCCCAGCAGGAACACGACAAGTCATTTGGCGGCTTAGTCAAGCAGGAAGTTATTCGCTAGCCAGGCACGCTTCACGGAGAGATATTAATAATAATATTAATGACTTAATAATATTGATAATGTAATCCTTACGCGAAGTCCTATCACCAAACTGGCTTCTGTCGCCTCTTAACACTCTGTTCTATTTGTATATGATTGGCAGAAGTATTCTAGGCCGCCCCAATACGGCCTAAATTACATGATCGATTAGGGCCAATCCCACTATTTTTTGGAATCAATCAATAACGTTATAATCAAAGAAAAGAAATAAAAAAATAACTTTGTTTTAACATATGTTACACACAACACTACAATATAGTGTTAAATAATTATGTAACCTTTACGCCTTATGTTCAAGTATATCACAGAGTACACACGTGCACAGATAATCGTGTAACAGCGAGCGTAAAGCCGTAATTCGTTTCAGGCGGTCCTCGTTACGTTCAAATTACGCCCGCGTTTATCTTCAATTCGCCCGCCCGCATGCGCTACAATTTGCACCAGACGCAGGACGGTTCCATTTTCAAACAAGGGCTTTATCACCTTATCTAGTAATGCATGGGGACTTTCAAATATTTCGTGAAATTTGTTTTAAGACACTCAAGAGTAAAATAAAATTCTGTATTTTAAAATGGAATGGATAAAATTGTCTTCACATGTAAAACATTGACATTTGAAAAGTGTTAAAAAACCCTGAAAAATAACATTTTAAACGTAAATCTAACTCGAGATAAAACTTTCAGCTACTCTGAAGAAATGTAATATATGATGGGCATGTGATGGGATCAATATTGAATGAGGAGTGAGTTTGAATTGATTCAGCCAGTAATGTATAAAAACATTAGTTTTTAATGCACCCAATATAACTTTAGATACCTATACGATGACATATAAACATGCTTTGTAGAATGTACACAATCACCATATAATTCTCACCAAGTATAAATATGACCGTACGTGTTTTACAGTGATCCTAAGAGCAAAACTAGCTTCGATGTTACGTGAATTTTGGATGTGACACAACCAAGATCCAGTTGTAATTTCTTTCAAATTGACAACCCTACCCTACCCACATTCCGTAGGCTACAATTTGCACCGACTGGGCGGCCGCTCGATGCTCATTCAAGCTCTCCCGTTCATCGCTGTCGCACGTGCTGTTTCATACGATGCTATTAGCAGCTGTTAAGCCTATTTGCCAAACGTGAAGATGTCTCTTTGTTACAGACATCTGATGGTATGCTCGAATGTTTAATTGTTAAGTACGACAAACTTACTAAATGTTATGCACAGATGTGGTATATATACAATTTGGAGACATTTGATTTTTATTGTTTTTATTTCGAATAGGAACTTATTTGAATGTATTAGTTATTGATAGAGTTGCCAGAAAGTTCTCAAGCTACTCAAGTACTTCCGATAAGATTCATCTTTAACTTTAATTTGACTTTTAAAAGCTTGCAGCTCCAACTGGTTTCTTAATATCATATGTTTATCCATCTAATTCCTGGCTTTCATTAAACTATGAGCGCTACGTAGCGCATACGACTTAAAATAAAATATAAGAGAATAGTGTTTTTTTACGAAGTAAATAAAAATTAGTTTGTAAAATAAAGTTTTTCAACTTGAATTCCCCTGAAAAATTACAACCTTTTGTTTGTGTTCAGCTGACAAGGAGTTTAATAAATTCAAAATTAAATCAAGGTTTTAAGTACAGTTCGTCTGCCTCTGAACCCACAGTGCACGCCCGGTGATTACCCTGCAGCACTTTTGATTATTTAGCTGAAAGATTAGCATATCAAATTTAAAACTTCAGTCGAATTTAGTCTTTACAAACAGTATAAATTGTATTTATTCAAGTATTTAGCAATGTTTAGTCTCTAGTGGAAAGTGAGACGAATTTATCAGCATTTAGAAGCATGTTGAAGTTATATCAATTTAAACACTTTAACGATACTTTATTTTTATTATGCTATACCATATACCATATTGGGCCATTCTCTAATCTTTATGATTTGTGTTTCAAATACAAAATTGTAAGGCTGTTAGGTTTAAAATATTGGGTGAAAAACTTAACACTAAATAAAATAAATTAATGCTTGGTTTAACTTTCAAAACATAACAACAGCAGAACGTTTGATTTTTATGACGCTGAAGATCGGGCGAAGGGTGAGGGGTGTAGAATTAAAGGTTGTCAACAGATTTATTACCCGCTCCGGTGAATCCGACCTCCCCTGAGACGGGAGCACATATTTGTAATTATTATTACAACCCGCCACGCTATCTTATTTTGATTTTAAATCTGATATCTCTCGGTAGCTAATTATTACGGAGATCGATTTTCTTTTCACCTTTGTTCTACATCAGAAGACCTAATATTTAAAGGTATTATTATTGTAATCAGTCGTTCTGCTGTGATTAAGGCACAATAATAACAATTAAGTTTAAGTTTATTTGTAAGTTTTTTCACGATATTGTTTTTAAATTTAAAAGCAATATATCAATGCAGACGTTGCGACATACTTGAAATCAATAAATACATTATATTATTTTACCTATAAAATCAGGAATAAATAACACAATAATTTTTGTTTTATTACAATTTTTTGTTAAATATATCATCATTTAATGGAAAACCACTATGGTACTACTATGGTACAGGTATTCTCACTATATATTTTACGCTAATGTTTCGTGCTAGTTTCATGGATTGTGGTGACCGCTAAATCTATGGCTGAATTGAAATACGGGAATATAATCATCTGTATTGTATGATTGATAAAGATTTTGATCATGTGTATTCCTAACACTATACGATTTGCACAATCCACGGTGTTTAATTGAGTAATTGTTACAACATAATACAACGCAACATACAACACTAAATAACAAATGACATTAATAAATTATAATTAAACTTTATTTTTAACATTTGTATATTTTCATTTAAAATATTAAAAACAGTCTATTTAATGCTAAATAAACACCACAAATAGTATAAAATTACGAAAATAAAAATAGTGAAAAATATGATAGTTCATCAAACAGAGCATATTGTGTATAAAGTACCTGAACTAACCGACTCCGGCAATTCATGAGTACTTCATATACACTGCTAATTGGGTATATCGAACTTCGGCTAAGAACATGAGGGTGCTCGCGGAGAAGTCTTCTGGGCTCGGGAGGGGGGAGAAAGGCGTTTGAAGTATCTCGGTAGTAAGGGCGAGATTACAGATGGCAAGATAAGCCTTGAATTAGACGAGTACAACGAATTTTGTATGAAGTTCTAAAGATATTAAGCGCCTTAGAACCTTCCCTTTGAGAATAAAATATCAGGTTTATTTTACAAATATGGGCTTTATGGTATTACCGCGCTTGGTTTGATTTAATATTCAGCCATTGATATTAAGAAAATAACATTTTAAATTATTAATAAGTGTACGAGATTAACTTGTTAATGTGCCTAATATTAGATAAATTAATCGAAACACAGTAGTGGTTTGAATAAAAGCAATGATTGTCTAATGGTTTTTACGCCGATTATCTGCATGGAGGTTAGGGTTTGAATCCTACATGCCTCACAAATTTTGCATGGGTATGCACGTATTAGAAATTAAATTATCACTTGCTTTGGCTAAGGAAAACATCGTGAAAAAATACCTGCATAAATGAGAATTATCCATAATGTACAGACTTTTATACTCTATTAGCGTGGGTGATACCACTCTCAAATGGAAAATAAAACTCGAGCCCAGCAGTCAGACAATTACTGGCTATTAATTTGGATTTTAATTTAGAATTACATAAGACTATTATTGTTTCATTTTTTTTTTCTACTTAAAATTCATTATACACGAAAATTAAACTTAAAAAGTAATGATAGCCTAGTGGTTTTAACGTTAGTCTCCCGCAGCAGAGACCCGAGTTCGAATCCTGCACGCACTCCAAAACACCTTTAAACTACATTTTAACTAAATTTAGTGGATTTAGTGGAAACTATCGTGAAGTTTCTCACAGGTGTGTGAAGTCTGTCATTTCATACTTGGTCAGTGTAGCGGAATTTTAACTCATCTCCTATCAGAAAAGCGTTGTTATGAAAAAGCCAAATCTATATGTAACGTTGAAATTTAAAATATCACATTAATGTTAAGCATACTTTATCAATGGTAATACTATTGTTGGGAGTACATTGCTGTGTTACATCTGTACTCGGTGGGGCACCATGCAACGGGCTACCAACCACGACTACCATATGCTACATTTTTAATCAAACTATTTGGTATTGTATCCTTTTTTTAGTGTTCGCTATGATAAAAATATCGAAAAAGAAATTGTCATTCAATAAACAAAGAAAAGTTTTGCTTCGGCAAGTTTGCAAAGAAAAGTTTTGTAGGTCGTAATGGGGAACACTCAAATTGATCAGTATTTTCAAAGTACTCAAAGTAATATTTACCTTCAATGTAATAATGGATACATTTTGACGAAGTTACACTGATTTTATCTAACCTACATCTCCATCTGGTGGGATTGTAGGCAAGCACCAACTTATAATGGGTAATAAAATTTTGGTTGGTGCGCTTTTCAGACTTTTCATTTTTATATGGCGAATTTCATCTCAGTATCAAAAGGAACCGCATTTTCTATATCAACAATAAGTACAATTTGTAATGTAAAATGTCCTTTATATTTTCTTGGATATCTCGATCTACTTCTTTCTTATCTTTTCCAAGTTCGGTATTTTTGCGAAGTTCAACTGGCAACCCTGTTCCTGACACAAACACCCCAAGCGCCGGCGGTTCTTAAATCTCAATTAAGGTATAAAACCGTGTCTCAGGGCCACACGTACACTGAATTAAATTAATGGCATCACATATTGCAACTGCTGTGCCTCGACCGGAATTAATTGCTCCTTTTTTGGTTTTCTTTGTCTTCTCCTACGTTAAATGTTTTATTAGAGATTCCGTTTGTTTATTCAGAGCCGGGAGATGGAATTACTTTTGTAGAGCTATCAAGGGCGTCACGTTTTTGAGATTAATCGGCGATTCGCGCAAGCAATGACTTCAATCTAAGAGAAGCTTAACGGGAAATCGTTTTAATTCTTATAAACAATAAGTTGGAAGTAGATAGTGATGTTAACGAAATAAACGGATCGTCAGTACAATCACTACTGAATGTTTGGTGTTTTATCCAATCATGTTGAATGTCTTTTTACGTTGCTTTGCTTCTTGGAGATTATTATTCACTCGATACAATAAACTCTGCATAAGATAGAGATAAGATAGAGATCTAGAATACTTAGGTAATGCTATATTATGGAAGGATACTACTACAGTATTATATGACCTTAAATATAACGAACGACTCATTTTATTTGTCAATTTCTAAAAGTTTTTTATGATTTTTAATTACCTATTAAGTTTAACTTTCATCATAAGAGCAGTATTATTGAATATAAAAATTAAACTCATTATTATGTTAATAGTTCGCAAATAAACTGATGGTCCAAGTGATGATAAAGGAACAATTTCTTCCGTGATTTCTTTTAATTGATTTTAAATACAAAAGTACACTTCTAACAGATATTTTAATTTCTATAAAAGTATAAATATAGTAAAAAGACCATATAGTAGTATAAAAGAGATAAATGTTACTTAGTAATATCGATCGGCTTATAGCTAGGCCCCCTACTTCACCGGCGTGTATCGCGTGGAAGCTTCGAAGACAGGAGCGCGCCTTAGGGCGCACGAGACGATTGGAGTCTCCGGCATTCACGACACGGAGATCTCAGAACCTGGAGCGTGTGTTAGGACGCACGAGACGGTCGGAGCCTCCGGTGTTCAGTACATGAAGACCATGTTGACAGGAGCGTGCGTTAGGGCGAACGAGACGTAGGAGTCTCCGGCCTTCAGCGCGCGAAGACCTCGAAGTCGACAGTGGGAAATTTCTAAGGACTCACATTACCAGTTTTCCCGATAGTATTAACCGATTCAGAAATCAAACAACTCGTCTTTTATATCAAACTTTGAAATTTCTAGTCAGCCTAAAAAATTTAAAAATGTTACAAAGGAGAGCGAATACATACATATTAAAAATAAAAAAAACTTTGATAATAAGACATTTGCCAAATAGCAGAACATTCATCACAAGAAAATAATTAAATAAATTACAAAATAACTGCATAAAAAATAGAAAGAAATTATAATAGACGTTTAACAAGGCAATATTTTAAAAGTTACAAAGCATGTAAGTACCTAAATCCTACAACATATTTCTTATTTACTGATGAATGTTTAAGGTTGCGAAATTCTGTGCCTTGTTCACATACATCTGAGTATTCAAATAACCCTTAAAGGATTTCTCCAAACTGGGTATCAGAACTCACGTAATATTGTTCTGTAGCGCACACCATTAACAGTTATCATGCTGTCAAGTTGTATTGTCTGCAGCGTTTTTGAACTTATAAGGTCTGATCACTCTTTCAGCACAGACGCCACATGACACAGTAACTTTTAATAGGTGTAAAGGTGTTTCTGAATAATGCACGTATTCTCATAATTTGACTAATTTTATACTCGTATATAATCGTCAAAGCCTAATGGAACGAAATTGTATGACCCAAATATATATAGAAAAAATTAATCATAGTTTTGTAGTTTAGAAAAGAAGTTGTAGCTGAACCAAATAGGGTAATTACTTTCGCGTCACACTTTATAACAAAATCTTACAGAATTAAATTTACACAGACATGTAGATGACTTTTAAGTTAGAAGATAACAAAGTTTACTTCTCGGCAAACGCGATACAAAATGACTTTGCAACACAATAAAGCACAAACCGAGGCCCAAATTCAAAACTATTTGCCGCCGAGCAAGTTTCACGTGCCTACCGGATGTTTCAAGCGCGTCTCCTACATTAAAATACAGGATAATCTGTGTACTGTGCGTCGTATTTTCAACAAATCCGAGAAGCCGGGGTTACTATGACAACCAAGACCCTTCAGAGCCCCGCGAAGAGTCAAAGCGTAAGAAATAATGACGGTATGAAACATGGCGTAGTGTGAACGCCATCTCATAAAAGTGTTATAACGTCATAAACACGACACGTTTTTTGTCATCGGAGTAAGTTGGAGAGTTTTTGGATTGAACTTTAAATTTCTCGGTGATTATCCATATAGAAAGTTTTAAGTTTATCAGTCTTCATTTGGGTTTAAAAGCCTATAAATAATTTATTTTTCACTATAACAGCAACCTCTTTATACTTATATTTTTCAAGTTATAAAATTATAGTTCAAAAGAAAATATTCTTTTTATACTTTACAAAACCCTATATTTTTATATCAATATGCTGAAACGAGTAGATGGATTGCTTGGTATTGAGGGGTAACCATCACCCATTGATATTTGTGACCCTATTATGTATGATGCCCTGTATTGGGAATTGCTGGCCAAAAATGAAGTAATGGTCTCGTTTATTATTAGTTCTTTGATAATGGAACTAAAATCTAGAAAAATTTTATGGTTCCTAACTAGAACATGATAGGCAGGTGGTAACCTCACCTACATACCACAGTAACCACCATCAGGAAGGAGTGAGCGCTATAGCTTCGCCCATTGTTCAGCATGCACAAAAGCAGCGAATTTGGCTCGATCTCAAGGATCAATGGAGCCCCTTATATTCCAAAATTAAACAAATATAAATAATTCAGTACATCTATGACGTACCTTTTTAATATCTATAAGGGGATAAGTTAATTACAAACTCTTATAGATTCACTTTTTTAAGTAATATAAATTAAAGTATAAAGACAGGATAAAGTCACATAAAAAGATTTCAAATATAAAATATAACATGGATTGGTAACAGAGATTATTTAATTAATAGAATATTTGTCAATACAAACTATTGTATATCACACAATAGTTCGTTGCCATAATAGATGTTCATATATCAGTTTAATACAATTGTAGGGCTACAGCAATTACCGAACATAATTAGGCGAATTTTGGACACAACACAAGCATGTTGTACGCTCGGATATGAACATGTAATTTTGTTTAGCGAGGTGACTGAGCAATGCGGTCGCATTCCTGCATTCGCATATGTCCTACTGTGTTATATAATTATGTCCCGGAAATTAAGCCGTACATTAGTGTACCGGCAATCTGACGCAGATAAGTTAACTCGTTGGACTATTCACTCTTATAGTATATTCTAAATGCTTATAAGTATGCATGTAATAATATTTTTTGTATGCTGGCATAAATTAAACAAAATTTATTCACATTTATTGTAGTTGTAATTTAAAAGTAAAACGAAAACATTTACATTCTTATCCTGTGTGTAATGTTACCAAATTTTCGACTTTTTTGTAAATATATTGTGTACTAAAACTTCTTTACTGTGAACCTTCGAATACTATTTAGTTTTTGCTCAATAATCGAATAAAAACGGCAATCTTCCTTTTATCGATTAATTAAAAAAAAGTATGATCTAATGCTTCGTAAACTCGAAAGCAGAATAACCGATAAATTAAAACCTGAAGATCGAGTTTGAGAAAAATTATTTTAGAAATTGATACAAAATATTACGTAATGTAGTTAAAAATTTAAATCCACAATTAAATAACTATAAATAACCGTAACGCTAAATAATCGTAAACACAATGACATTCAAGTGATTAGATTATTCACGAGTAATATAACATGGTTTTGTCCATGAAATCTGTAAACTTATTCAGTTTCTTTATATTTTCTATGCTGAAAGAAAGAATACTCAAGCTTACCCATAACGTCTGAAGGAAATCCCATAACAGTATCGTGAACTCTCGTAGTATACAATCGTTGTTGCCTGTCTTAGTACCCGAGTAACTTTGCACATAATTGTAAAGATGATGGTTCATTTTTATAAACGAATTTAACATGTGGGGATAGTTACTAATCAATTATAGTCAACCTAAAGTATAAGTGATACTTTGGTATTAGCGAGATATCGGCGGAATACAATAAAGAATAATAAGAGAATAAGAAATGTATTCCACATTCCTAATTTTTCTAAAAGGATGAGGAAAGCCACATATTCCTAAAAGTTTACCGTTTAATAATTATTTCAAAGGCTTACTGTCGAGTGTCATATCTTCTATTATACGACGATCGCTAAATTACAAATACGCAATAACATACGATAAAAAAAATTATTACTGTAAGTAAAGAAGACAAACAAAGGATGGTTCGTTCTGAATCCAAATAAAGTTCATTCGGTTTTTCATTCAATTATATAGTCGTGATTCAACGCAATGTTACCTCGAAACATCGAACATCCACCAGACGTGATTCGCAAAACTTTATTTTATGTAGCGTATTTGATCAAGTGTATTTCGCGTGAAAATCTCACACCCTAGTTGGATTCTTTCATTACAATTGAGTAAGGCTTGGAGTGTTCACACCACGCTGTTCCATTGTTCTAGTACTGAAGAATTAGGAAATTAGAGCCTGAAGGCCACCAAGACGGCATGACACCTCCAAAGCACGAATACGTTCATAAAAAGTTGCCACTGGGGGTCACCCATTCAACTACTGATTGCCCTCGATATGCTGACTAAAGTAATGATTATCTAGTCATTATCATCATAGGTATAGGAAACTTAAGGATAAATACTTCTTGCACAATTTACTTCTAGGGTAGGACATAAACACTTCCTATGTTGAGCAGACATGAAGATACTACAAAAGATACAAGGAGCATTCATATTACAACTATATTTAATGATCTATCTATATCTAATTGCTTTATTATCTTAATATATAAACATCTACGTATATACATATATACAAAATATTGTCTAACAGACATCACTGCTATATGAATAAGTTATGTAATTTCTGTAATTTAAACTTTAAAACATCAATAATTAATAAACAAACTTACAATAAAAATAGAATATATGTATAACATTATTTTGTATCTTATGTCTATTATGCATTTCTGAACTGTAAAAATATTTATTATGTCAAACTCAATTAGTCAATGCCAGAGTGTCAAACACGCGCTGCAGAGTGGCTTTACCATAATAACTTATCGATTTTCACTTTTCACGACAGGTCATTTAATTAATGCTTGCTTAAAACAACACCGCGGTCATGATCTGAATTGAAGTTTTGAAATGAAGTTTTGAGCAAAGATAATAGTAAAACACATTAAAAATATCTAAAAGCATTTTGTTTTCTTCACTTATACATTTTGTAATCAATTTTTATAATAACACTTCACGTAATGATTTAGTAGCATAATCTGTGCAACGTATGTCTATGCTAACCACATTTGCACATTCTGTGAAGTTGTAAAACTACTTCAGAAAGTTTTGTGTCTCAATAAAAGGTGTTCAGATCAAGGATAGTTATAAATAAGGCTTTCCAATTTAAATCTTAAGAGCTTAAATGAACATCAGTTAGCTAGTCTTGATTTTTAACATAGCTTTTGGTGTTAGAGGCTCGATCTATCCTTGAACTTTAGTCAATCGCTTATGGTCTTGGAGTACTGAGCTGAACAATGGAAAAGTGAATCTGGTTGGAGGTGGTCTTTAAACAGTGGAACACCCAATTGGTATTCGTGAATGGCCTATCGCCCTTCTCCTGGGATCAACTGGCATATTTTTTACTATTTCGATCGCAGTATGGAAGAGTTCAGCAGGATAAACGGGTTCACCGGAATTTTTGAACGATAACATATTGTTTGTCATCGTCAGATGCACCATCTGCTCATTTATCAGCCGATTCGTTACAAAAAGTTGTTCCATCCAGCTTGAGTCAGATGCCAAACCACTCGTTGTATTCTGGTTGGAGGGCTTGAGAGCCAATACTTTCTTTCTTCTTATTTCATGGTCGATTATGGTATCACTGATGATACCTTCAGTGTTACTAATGTCCATGGGAGACGTTGATTGCTTACCATCAAGTGGCTCGTCTGCTTGTTTGTTGCCTGTTTACACAAAAATGATTTAGTAATTAAAAAACTGTAAGTATAGAAATTTTAGACTAACCGTATCTACGTCAGGGCAATCACATAAACTGACGAAACCTTCATTGTTATTTCATTAAACGGATTTTGTAATGTCAAGTAACGACAAAACATGTGGTTGAATTGGTAAGGTCGGTGACAAGCTATAAAATTTTACACATTATTAATTAAAACGAATATCAGTGTAAATCGATAGTAAACCTGGACACATTATTTCATACAGGATTCGTGAGGCTCGGTTTTTAATCCGCTTTCGTTCAAAAACAGGCGCAGTACTGCTCTTTGTTTGAACGAATTTATTTTTCCAGCCTCGACTCCACGAGCGTTCTTGTTGTTGTTTGTTCTGCGTGTTAGTTTAAAATATTTTTAAGTCTGTTTTAGAAGAGGTTTTTCAATATTCATTTGGAACACATTGTAGTTTTATTACCATTATGCTGACCGTAGACCAAAATATAGGACTTTCTAATGTTCAGTAGTAATGCAACTATATTAATATATTATAACATTAAAATACTTCGTGTTATTTACTAGTCTATAAAATATTTACATTCCATTATAGATAACTTTATATTTATTGCTCGTTCAATATTAATAATTTATTAAGAATAAAGTGTAAACATACCGTTGTAACTTGACCGAAATGAGTAACCGCAATTTACATTTTGAATTCACTAATTGAATTGAACTGTAAACTTCCATAGTGATGTCGATCAAATTAATTAAAGTTTTTATCGGTTAGCTACTCGACAAAATACGAGGCTCGTTCACTTTTATTGGTGATAAAATGTTCCTTAAGTATTTATTCAACGTTGAAACAATGCTTTGTTCGCATCTAATGCACATTAATTTTCGGAGTGGTATGCTAGTGTATTGTTTTAATGATTGTTATTACGGCACTTATTGCCATACGTAGGACAGGAGCGCCCGGAAGCCGCTGATATTGTCGCTCGTGACAATAAATAAGACGTAAAATTTTATTTTACAGCGGTAAACGAAAGAAGCTAACGAAATTACATTCAATTATATAACTGTTCCCGCACATTCTTCCGTCGCAATAAAGGCTCTCAGTTATGTTCCTCCCGTAAATTTTTCGGACATAAAACTGTGTAAAAGTGAAGTTAGTGAGATGTAGAGCCACAATAAATGTTTATAGAGGTTGGACGACGGTATGTATCACTGTTGCAATGCCGGGATTGTCCCTCGCCCCTCTCAATTAAGTTTTCGCAGAAGCAAAATAAAAATTCACGACGGTACGACGCTTCATTCGCAGAGTAAACACGAATAAGCCAAATTAAGTGAGCAAAATAAGGTACCCTTAAATTAGGTCACGCAACCGAAGTAACTGTACGATGAGTTCTTCACTCCTCTTGAAACGGTACAGGAACGAAGTATCCGGTGTAATTAAATTTTAAATTTTTAACTTTGTGGTTAAATTCACTGAGTTTTTGTGCGTAACACAATTTTTCACCTCTCTTTCAGTATTTTTCAACTTTCTTGCTTGATTACAAATCCCTTAAGGATGTTTTTAAGTATTTGAAGCAGCTGAGAAGGAATTTAGATATGCGGTTTCTTCTATTTTTATGTAGAATACTTTTGAATTATTTGGCACGATATTAACCATCTTGAATATTAAGTAGATTGTCGATAACATTTTAGAAGACGACGATTTCTAAAATGCCAACTCAAATTTGGGAATAACTCGAGCCCATCAGTGGGACAGGACTGCTGTAGATAGAATCAAACTTTATATTAATTATGATTCGTTTACTTAGTATAGTATGAGTTGTGTATATTCGAAATCTGCTTCATATGTACGCGTGTTGTGTTCGCGAACATTCCTAATTATCTTGTCTCGCATCAACACATAAAACCGACAGCTTAATTCGCAAGCACATAATTCAAATTTCTCTCGGTAGCCGAAATTACCCACTAACGTAACCAATTTTCTTACCTTTGACAAAATCACAGCTCCTCTCGTGCCTATTACGTAACATTACCCAAAGGACGTACGAGGAACGAATACAACACTTCCAAACACGTGTTTCTGCCGTTTATGGATTGTGAGTCGTGTTTTAATAAGTGCTAAAGCTTATTTTGGGTTGCTGCTCATTGACGGTGACGGGAAAAGGCAAAGTTCTCGGAGACGATCTATAAGGCACTCTCCGGGAATGACGTTAGGCCTATAATGAGTCCTTACGTTAAGAGGCACAACCGCATATGTTCGGCTTGCGGTTCCCGCTTCGCAGACGGGACGGTGAGCAAATTAGAAAATCTTTTGGGGGATAATTTAAGAAGTAAGCCGGCGGTGGTGGAATTAACTTTGTTTTACATCTCCGGGCACAGTCTATAGGGCGATCACAGCTGAACGCTCAAATGCTCACTTCCAGTCGTTTAATTTGAAGTAGCAACGGCGTTGTTGATGTCAGCGATGGAGTTTCATCTTAAAACGTATCTTCTTAACTTTTACTATGGGGACATTCTGTAGGTCCTATAGTTGTCTTGTTGTTTTTATAAATCTTATTAAAAAACAACGAGTATTTTTAATATTATTATCCAGTTCCCTTTGATCATCGGGTAAGCAAACAGAAATAACATCGTAAAAATTAAAATCTATTATGTTTCTAAGAGAAATAATATTAATAATAATTATTAATATTAATATTAATTTATTCGAATAGAAATTAAGTGATGTATTCGTATATTATACCAATGACAATATTTCGAAAGATGGTCACTTGTTTGAAAGATTTGGAGTGGAATCTATTTAAATTTACTGTCTTAAGACACTTAAGTGTTGAATGATAATTGCAGTTTTTTTGGAAGTCTATAACAAGATATACGAGTATACATGTAATTTTTGATGCCTCCGTTCGTGATCGTACAGGTTTTGAACGAATTCACCGATTGACGTCATATTCGCACGATATATTTGTTATGTCCACACTAGTAGATTGAGACATCTAGATGCCTCCGTTGGCTCAATGTATAAAAGTTAGGCTGTGGTCTAGTTTTATTATATGATTCATAAAGCACAACGAAAACTTTATATTTGAGAACCGTAAATTTCATAATTTTTTTAAAATGTTGTTGTTGCTAGTGTGAATAATCATAATCTGACTATTGATATCTATCTTAATCGTAAATAATTGAACGTGTTAAGCAACTTGCGGCCGCGATTGATATTTCCATGAGTGATCGCTGGAGACGAAACTTCATGACCATGGATATGGTAGTGGTAGGAATAGTCAAATAGTGATCATTAAGCAGTACTGCTGTAGCAGTGTAGCAGTAGTAACAGCCTTACTATGGGCAACTAATAGTCCGAAGCAGTCATAGACATCAGAATGGATTCAAAAAATATAGTTGCCGATTTAACATAGTCCTGTTTGGTGAAGTAAAGTGAGTTTGTCAGTAGGAAGCTCGGCGGTTCCGGCGCCGCCGGCCATGCTCCTTTCTTCTCAACGACGCCCCAAACATATTTAATTAAGCATCGCTATCAACTTGTATGCACGTAAATACAAACTTGAGCGTTGTTCGGGACTTAAGCGGATTCCGCGTAATGTATATCGCAGCTCTAATTAGGAATTTAATGATCAAGATGCTTGTATCAGATTACGTAAGATTTCAGTTATGGATATGTTAGACGAATAAATTATTATTTTTTTTCAGCAACTCCTTGTATTGAAACTTCTGTAAAAGTCGCATGAAGCAAGTCGTGGAGCAACTTTGTGTTTCGGTTTAATGGTTGATGATTATAAACGAAATTGTCATTTCATTTGGACATCATTTGCTATCGTGCTTAATTTAAGTATACAAAAATACTAAGGTCCAAACATGTTTACAACAATGTGTAAAATTACAATATATGGAGAGAATAAGGGACTTCATTCATCCATAACCATCCATGGTATATCCTGCTGAACAATAGGCGAAGTTATGTTGTCATTTATGTTCTGTTGCTGATGGTTGAACTCTGTATCACTCAGTTTAATCTGACGGTACTTTCGCATGGTAGTACTGCTATCTTGACCTGATTGAATCAATTATAAAATATTTTGACATATTTTTTCTAATAAATTATATGGTTAAGTTAATTTTTTTATATAAAATAAGTTAATGCTTAACAACAATCCCACCTGATGGTAAGTGATGATGAAGTCTAAGATGGTGAACGCACTAACTTATAAATAGCCTATTCACTCTCCTCTTAAAGACTCCCACATCGTCAGTAGCCGGGAACACCGACGCGGGCAAGTTATTCCAGTCCTTTGCAGTGTGCATAATGAATGAAGACGCAAACCGCGTTATCCGTGCAGGTGATACGTTCACTACGTAAGGGAGGATACCTGCCGACGTTGAGTTGTCCGATGGAGGAACGGCGATGGGGGAATTAATTGGAACAATTCCTGTGCACACTCTCCAAAATGTATCCTATAAGTAGACTGAGAGACTGGCCACCCTGCGTCTGTGCTCAAGGCTTTGCAGATCGGTTTCGACCTGATCTAGGTCACCAATGAGCCTCTTTGCACGTCTCTCCATCGAGTCCAACGCAGATAGATAACATTTGCCAGCACCAGCCCAAATGTGACAACAGCACTCTACACATGGTCGAACCTGAGCTTTATGTAGGGTTAAAAGCTGATTCGGTGTGAAGTACCGCCTCACCTTCGCAAGGACCCCCAGTTTCCTTACACCCGCTTTAGCCTTAGACTCGATGAACCGACCAAAGTTGAGGTTCGACGAAACTTCAACTGCCAACAATTGAAGACGGTCAGTACATTCTAAGGATACATTCTGAAAAGTAGGAGCCAAGGTGAACGGGCTCCTCTTGGCGCTGAACAGACACGAGTGTGTTTTGTTTTGTTGTTAATTGCAGTATCGGAAGTCTGTAATGTTCTGTAATGCGACAACGTATCAATAATGCCTTTAATACCAATTACGCGAATCCAGGGATCGTAGTGACCACTTACCAAAAGGTGGTCCAATTGTTCATTTGTCGGGTACTAAAAAGAACAAAAAATATTCATATTTTCATATAAAATATCAACACAATTATCTATACCCCGAAACTCGCAAACGTTTATTCAACTTCAGACCTCATTTTTGTATTTTTTTTTGTTGTGTCGTGATCCGTATAACGTTTAAATATATTCCATAAATCACGAATCACTCGTGAATTTCGAGCGGGATTGTTCAAGAAAAATACTTACTTAAGAGTTCGTCAAGAAACTTGGAACGATTATCGAAATATGTGGTAACGTTTC
>PDGT01000123.1:201643-337880 GCA_003671415.1 Megathymus violae
AAGGCATCGTCGGTTCAAATTACTAAACTTGTTCTGCGTGAAGTTGGGTTATTCGAGTTCCCGAGTATTGTCACCGAGGAAATGTATCGTCTCTAAAAAACGGTAGCCATCCGCCATCCTACTAAAATATTGACACAAATCCCTTAACTTATAAAATCCTACTTCCGTCCCCGATGTTACCAATATGGGATTTCCGTCATTTTGATGTAGGGCCTGGGGCGGCATGGGAGTAGGACGACGAGGGCCGTAGAGGGCCGCAGAGGGCTAGAGGGCCATATTTGCGAGGGGACACCTGGCTATAGAATGTTTGCTGATCAATATGAGCCCGGTTTGTGGCATGACGATACTCGCTAGTATATTTCTAAGAAATGTTAAGGTCGCTTTCTCCCTTACCTCGGAAAACTGATAGTTTTTATAGAAAAATAAGTTTTGTTATGCAAAACTGGCGAAATCTATTTGTTCATAACTTTGGAGTAGGGCAAGAACATCGAATTTTACAAGGTGTTCAATGTCAATTGTAACATTATAGGACTCGCATACTATAGGACAATCTATCTATACTAATTGTAAAATTGTAACTGATAGCTTTCTGTACGTGAACGATATATGAGAAAAAACATTATTACGGGCCTTTATTAACCCGACAGAACCCAAAACAATAGTTGTTACAATTTTTGCCTGTCTGTCTATGCGTTTGTTCCCGCTAATCTCAGAAACGGCTTAACCGATTTCGTTCTGGTTTTCAGTGTTGTATTGCAGTAAGCGTTACTTAAAATTTAAACGTTGTTCCATTGCAATCCGTCCACAAATAACAAAGTTATGAATTGATTTATGTATTTCTAATTCACAGAATGAGAAAAACTCAGAAAAATGCAGATGCTATCTTAAAGCGTAAGGTAGTTTTTCTGAAGCGAAGCGAGGGCATTTGCTGGTACTAATAATAAAATTCTAACTGATCGCTTTCTGTACGTGAAAGATATATGAGAAAAAATATTATTACGGGCCTTTATTAATGCAGTAGTACTCAAAAAAATAGTTGTTAGAATTTTTGCCTATTTGTGTGTTTGTCTGTGCGTTTGTTCCCGCTAATCTTAGAAACGGCTTAACCGATTTCGTTATGGTTTCCACTAATGTATTGCAGTAAATGTCACTTAATACTTAAAGTTTGTTTCATTGCAATCCGTCAATAAATAAAAAAGTTATATATTAATATAAAATAATGTAAGGCATAGTTTTCGTGAAGCGAAGCGAGGGCACTTTGCTATTCTAAAATAAATATGGCCTTATTTGAGTTCAGGCTGAATCTGATAAACAATTAGATGTGAAAAAGGAAAAAAACCTTCAGGATTTTTGTTAATCAGTTACTTTTACAACTTCTGGTTTGTGGAAAGTAACAGTTTTCACAATTATTTGTAGTTTTTACGCAAGACCTTGAATATTTTTTTTTCAAAAATAAGACATGATGTGGGATCTTCTTAGTTTCAGCAATCCTGTTTTTACCTATTGAAATCATTAGGTAATACATCGTAAATTTTTGGCATATTGCATTTACGTCTTATTCGCTGCCGGAAAGTTCTTGGTTTCCGCTAAATAAAAACAGCTTTGTTAGCTCAGTGATAGAGAGTAATAAACATTGTTTTAAAATAACCGACAAACGAGAGGGAATCAGAACTGCAGGAACACCATGCTCTTAATCCTCCATTTGGGAGGGTCTGTGTGGAAATGGAAAAATATTTGTCTGGCATCTAGTCTGGCCAGGGCAGACGCGGACATAGGCTTACCTATGAAGCGTGGGGTGCGTTTATAGGTTCATTGACGTTGCTCTTTGATCATTTGATCACATTGATCACTTACAAAAGTTCATAAGTCTTCTATAATAATATTTTATTTCTAAATCAAGTTTATTAATTATACCTTAACGAATAAATACAAGTTGTGTTACCTATAAAATGTATACATATGTGTGTATCGAAAGTACTTATATTGCTTATTACTCATTAAGGAGATAGTTTACTACATGACAAACGAATAGATTAGCAACGAATGGTAAGTAACCACCGCCGTCCGTGGACATCCTAAACACCAGAGACATCGCACCTTTGGCTATGCAAAGAATCTGCACGCGAACCGTTGAGACTGAACTGGAGGATGGGTAAGATTGGGGGCCATCTTCTTCATTCAATCGTCAACAGTAGCTTTACATTTGTGAACGACTTTAAACTGTATTTGTATTTGAGATTGACTACCGATGACCATGAAATTGTAATTCTTAAGACTTATAATGATTTTTTGAAGATTAGACTATGCTATCACTTCAATAAATCCCTACCATAAGCAATTCGGGAAGAAGATGCGGAAAGCAAATCCCGAGGAGAATATTTTCTTTACATAGTTACAATGATTAAAATTATTTATAATTAAAATTTAAAGTCCATATGTCTTGCACCCTTGTCTTTCAAATATTCTTAATCTTAATATTAGTTTAGAAGTTCAAAGAAACTGGAATAGAAAAAGAAGATATAAATGGGTTGCAGTGGCCACTTAATAACACTTTAACTAATGACCTTACTACTTACTACTATATCTCTACTACTAGGTATGCTACTTCAATTTTCATTATAAAATTAAAACTATTGTTTGATAATCAACTACTACTCTTGTTTTTTTTATAACTTACCACAATTCAATTGTTTATGCGTACTGGCGACTTCACTTAGAGCTTTTACCCAAAAGTGAAGTGTTACATAAAAATATTAAGAAGTATTTTCAGAAAGGCTTTCGCTGCTTAAGAGTTTTAACGTTCTGCATTCAGGTGAGCGCAGTCAGTCCACTTTGCAACTTTTCAAATATCTGAGAGCAAACTACTCGTCCTTATGAAGGCATTATGCAAACAGCGAGATCATATTATTATTGGGGAATAATAACACCACTCGATGTGTGGTTCAAACGCATTCATATTACTAATTTAGACATATACTTGCTTAGTGAAAAAACAAACAATTGTGATAAAAAACAGTTATTTGAAATTACAATTTGAAATAATTTAAAATTTCAGTTGAGCCTTTTAATAATAAACTTATAAAATTGAAAATGTTTAAAATTAGATTTTTAAAAAACCAACATTATTATTAATTTTCACCAATGACATTCACTATAGAAGAAAAGAAATAAGAATCCTTAATGTAAAAAACAGTGGAAACGAATTATTTTGTTTCTTCTTTAAAAATTCATATAAGTATTAATTACAAACATTATCAGTATTATCTTTATAGAAATTTGTGTTTTTTATCACTACCATACCTTGCTCTCTTTATTTTTTAGTGTGTACGAGAATATTAAATAAATAAACCATTTTTGGTGATTATTCAGCGTATCCTTCACCAACCGTATGAAAAGCTTTCAAGGTTATGTGGTTGCCATATAACGATACTTTTATGTTGATTAATTTAGTATAATTTACAACCACTATATCCATGCCGAAAAGGTAAAATAAAACGATTTATATAAACAGACGAACAATTATAACCTTATTTATGTAAATGGCAAATTTGAATTTTATAACAACTGATTTTTAACTACTTAACATACTACAAAACATGGAAAATTTCCAAACATATGTTACCAGTAATCAACCATTCAACGCCTGATTGAACCTGCCGGTGCTTAATTTTGTTTGTCACTGATGATCATGAAGCCTGAAGCCATTGTTTATCACCAGGTGGCAATCCGATCAGCTATTCATATAAAAATCGCTTCTGTTCATCCCGCGCACCAACTCATAGACGGTACTCTACCGCAGACTGTGGCGTTTTAATGCTTCTTTTATGCCGTGTTTCCAGATTGAGTCTCCGCCGACCGGCATTTAAGCCAGATTGCTTTACACTCATCAATTCCACTTTAATAGAGCCATTGCCTTATACTTAATGACCGTACAAATACGGTAGACAGATTTTTAAACACCTATCTCTTTTTAAACGGTCCGTTTGCCTTTTTGATAATAGGAATTGAGCTCCCTTGTTGGAACTATCTACATTCCACTTGATAATATTCGCAATAACAAAACAGTTTACACATTTTAGAATGTAAATTTGAAAATATTATTTTATAATAACAGACTTGTACAAAAACTTTTAACTTGATTACAGAGAAAACGAAAATATATTATAAATTAATTATCACTTTCTTAAGTGAAGCATAACATCGTGAGGAAACCCACATAACTAAGAGTTTTCCATGATATTTTCAGTGTATGAAGTATATTAATCAGCACCAGGCCTTTCATATTGTGAGAGGAAACCCAAGCTCAGCAGTAGGACAGATACGCAATGAACACAGAGGTATAACTACCTATATAAATAATCATTACAATATTTTAACAAATCAAAATATCAAAATAATCATTACAATATTTTAACAGATTGACGTTTATAATCTATGCGAAACTGACGTCGTAAAATATACTGAAGTCAAAAAGAATTCAAATAAACTAACTCACTCGGAATAAAAATCCGAAGTAGTAAAGTTGAGACTTGTTGCGGTGACGAAACTAATAAATGTTACCTAAGGATATCCAATGCGGGGACACTAAAGTTGAGCATAAAACGGGCATGCAATATCGAGTTAGCGCGCCAGAACGACAGAACACTTCCCTTAAACAACTTAAATCTCGACACTCTGGTATCGAATAAACTTGCCTTCTTCAAAGTTTCACAGGTGCAGTTTATAGGAAATTTGATATGAAATTTTAACGTTCTAACAATCGATCACCATCCTGAAATACTATATAGTCATATTTGAAATAGTTTTATAATTTCGATTTAGACACTCAATTTTTCTAAGCCAAGGGGTTATACATTGATGCTTTATTTTACTGAATTTTATTTAATTGATTAACATTAATAAATATAATATTGTTGCCACTATTAATTTAAAATAATTAAATATTAATCAAGTTATTAAATTACTTGAAATTTCATGGGTAACAAGCGCTATAGTCATAAATAAAGTAACAAAAGTATTTTAAGTAAAGAATAACATAAGTCAAACTAAAAAAAATACACTTATTTGTTTAAGTAACAAGAATAAAGAACAAAACGTTATACGTCCGTGATTTACCTTGAGATTTTGTTTGATGATTTTACGACATACAAATGCTTTTGTTTTTAACAAATATTTTTTTATTATAAATCTAACAGTTTTAGTTTCCGAGTTACTTCGGAGCAACTTCTGCTAAATGTCTCGTTGCATATTTTTAATAGGGTATAGAGCCCGAATTCTGAAAAACGTTTTGAACGCCAATTACATTCGAATTGATAAAAGGAGCCACCTGTTGGCTCACTCCGCACAAAGCGGATAAATGTTCTCGAAAAAGATTTTATTGCTAGAAAATGTTGCTTCCGCGACAGATGTTTTAGGGAAGATTTGCCTCAGACTTGGAAACTTCTCTTACAATTCAGTGTACTGTTCTGTTTCATATTCTTTAAGCAGTAGAGCTCATTCTCGCTAGCTAATTTTCTGTTTCCGACCAGTTTCACTGTTACCAGCAGTCTGTAAGTCGTAAGAACCACTTGTAGCTGAGGTTTATCGCTTTTACTACTACGCATATTCCCAAACGATACCAATGTTTATGAGATGTAACAAAAGTTATTGTAACTATGAATATAAACAAGAATATTAAGTAGATAAAAAATGAAATTTGTGGTCAATTGTACTTTTATTTTTTAAGTACACACGTAAGTGGCAAAAGTAAACGCATTATCTGAGAGTAAGTGTTCCTCGCGCTCAATGAACGTGGGCACCACAAGGGTTTCCATTGCAACGTTGACTCTGGAAGAGAATTTTTTTATAATTACTTTTTACAATAATTTTGAAAAACCATATTATCGTGACAACAGTTGCAACTTTATCAGAAAATACCGTATTGATTATTTTTATTACGTGCTCACGGGCCAATCTAATGGTTGTTGGTTACCACTGGTAGTATTCATAACAACAAAATTATCACCGACGCGTTGTAGGCTTAAAGAAGTGGAGAATCTGGTTTTATGTAACGGATAAATGTTTATTCTAGTGCAGTAAACGGAGATCTCCCGCCAGGCCCAGTCATTATTCCTAACGTGATTCAGACTTTTTGAAATATTTATGTCGTATAATACAAAATTGTCACACTAGAATTTTGGCTAATAATGTCGTATGTTTCTATGTCAGTCGCAACTCAAGGATTTCTAATACGAGATTTAAATCTGTGTTTCTTATTAATTTTCTTGTGAGTTGCCTCATATCATCAAACTGATTTCAAGCCTGTTTACTTCTTATTAATTAAAACGATAGAGAATTTAAAACAGACCTTAAAAGCCAAGTAAAACAAACAAAAAGTATAACATACGTGCAATCCGCTGGCTTGTGTTTCGCTCACGAACCAATTACGGTATATTCGGGCATTTAAGCTCGAATTTCGGTAATGGAAATTTCCATGTCACTACCGAAGGGCGCGTCTTATCGTTTATCTATGACTCCTAGTGTTGTCCGTTCGCAATAAACGTTTGTTGATTTTATGAAAGTAATGTTTTTAGGAAATAGCTCGAATTGTATACTAAAAAAGGTTTGTTATAACTCTTAACTGTTCCGATATGGGGCTCGAGTCTCCACTCAAAACAACAGGGGATTAGACTTCTAGTTCACCAGGACTGGCGTGAGTAGATTTACTTCACACATCTTTAAAAATATGGAGAATTCTCCCGTATGCAAATTTAAGCAGAATTGGAATTGGAACTGGAGCAAGTGATTATTAATTTAAAACATGCAAATAACTACAGAAAATTGAAGCGTCGCAGATCTCTTTAGTAAACCATTTAAACCATATAATTTGCAAAGACTATTGGGCTCGTTCCAAGAACACGAAAATCTCTATAATTTTTTGTTCCAACACAAATATAAATCTCTATAATTTTTTGTTCCAACACAAATATCGCTTGTGGCCACAGTGTATGCGTTATGGGAGATAAAGTAGATTACCGATGGTTACAGTCATGTAAGAAGTAAAACACGATTAAATTACAAAAGTCAGATGTTAACAGAACAAGCATTCGTTTCAAATCATAACCAAATTCATAATTAATAATGTAATAATACTGTCAAAGATTTTACTTTTGTGCGAAACTTTTCAAATTTCCCCAGTGTTCTATATCTATATTAAATTAACGTTTCGAAATGAAACGCCGCGAACAAAACGTTTCTATTATGAGGTATTATCATGAAATCTTTATGAAGTAACAAAGTGATTGCCTTTATTAGATTGGACAGTACAGTAAGAAAAATTAAATGACGCCGCAAACAAATGTAGGGAGAGGTTGAAACAATCATGGGGTTGTTGTACTTGTGTGCTCCACCGATCGCCTCTATCGATGTCGTTTGCATCTGAAATCTTGCGAGTATCAGGGTTGTCAGTGTACGAACTTAATACTGCAAGACATTTTAATGATAATTATTATTTAACGTTAATTATGACATATTTAGTTAGTTATTTCACTGTATATAGCATTACATTGCAGAAATCAATTGCTACTAAATTTATGTATTTAATATTTATCACGATTCATAGCTTCATACTTTTATTTTGATCAATACAGTTTAAACAAATACATCGAAAATGTATATTTAATGTAAAAAAAATACATGAAATATTAACAAATTACAAAAAAAAAATTGTAATAAAAAAGTACGGATAAGACTATGTGTTATATCTTAATAAGTATAAAATGGTGGAAAAAAAAATTTGGACAATCCAACAATTCCCTAGCATCTGGCAACCGCACGCAGGACTATATTAGAGAGGGGAATTGGCTAGGATCTTAATTTATCGAAGTTTTTATGGTTTAATTAACGGAATTCACTTAAACGAGGGGTGGGCCGCTGCCTCGCCTCGGCTCGGTGTCGACAGCGCGGTTTACGCTGTATTTTATACTAATAGATGTCCTCCTGGGCCACGCTATAATTAGCACGGCGCCATTGAAAGTTTTAATTGAAAAAGCCTTTGTGCAGTTTTGTACTCCGTGAACAATTTTAGCATGCGCCGCGCGGCACCGGCTTTTATCTCGACACTTCACTCCGCAAAAGCGATACTCATCCCATTTATGGAATAGAGCTGCCATTTATGGTTTAGTTTAGGTAAACTTTATCAAGTTAAATCAATAGTTACTTTCACATTTTTATGAAAATTCAAACTTTCACCTAGAATTGCCTGTGTTGTATGTTGCTTGGACATACACAATAGACACATCACAAAGTATACCCATGACCTGAGAATATATGTTACATAAATTTCTTACCTGGTTTGGAATTGAAAGAGTGACCTCAAATTCGGCATGCAAGGATAACCAATTGGCCTACAAGGTAATTCGCGATGATGCCTCTGTTCTGGTCGTGTAGTTGCTGAACGATATAACCTATCGACCTTATATAAAACGATATTTTATGTTATCCAGGTGTTCGTTCTAGGATCCAAAAGGTGGTATGGTTAAGTCTTGCTATGATTGGATTATTACCGAAATTCTATATTTATAAACTAAAATATTAAAAATATGAAATATTCTACAGAACAAATGTCTACCAGGTCAGCTAGATATTCCAGAGAATTATTACACAAAATTAATACAAGTATAGCAAAAAAATATAGCTATATTCTTCAACTAACTGTACCTTACCGACTAAAATCACCTAACAAATACGATCAATAAATTCTTGTTTCTTGTTTAAAACATATTTAAGTATATACAAGTTCGTTTTATTTTCGTTTATTCACACAAATCCAAACGGAGTCTGGTTACAATTAGAAACTTAAATAACGTTCCAAGATCGCCGAACACCATTACAGTATCAACAGTCAAGATTAATTTTTGCGTTTATTGTTGTAACGCAGCTCTTCAACTCACCAAATTAATTCACCCTTCCAAAATTGTAAATTCAAAACTGTAAATTGTAGCCTTCTTGAGTTCCTGGCCCAATTATTATAACATTTATTCTTTACGGGGTAAACAGATCCCTATTTATTAGGGTTCATTATTAGAATTAATTTGTTTGTGTTATGTTGCGGGTCGGGTTGGAAGCGAAACCGAGTGAAAGGTTGTTTTCATATTTAAATGAGGGTTGAGGCTTGATTGTAGCCATTCACCTCGCAGCCAAGGGTCCCGGGGAATGCCAACCATATGTGGAACCCGCAAAACCATAGAAATTTGCTGAATTTATATATCTTAATGTGTTAGATGAGATTATCATACTTTAAACTGAAATATATTGAATAATACTATCAAAAATGATTGTTCAGCTTGCGGTTCTCATTTCGTCATTGATTTTAGGTAAAGAGTGGTAACTAAACAGGCTGGTAATTCACCCTACCACTAATTTTAGTCGGGATTCAACTTTGCAGAAGCCAACCATTTCAAACAGGATTGTCCCAATCCCATAATCTCATCCTTTGTTCAACAAAGTGCTCTAGGAGTATGTAAGAGGTCAGAAGCTTGCACTCAAGGATGGATGCAGTCTTACTTACTAAAACATCAAGAGCAATAAGTATAAGTATTTTTAAAATCTGTTCATAAGTTAATAAAAGCTCTTTTATCGTAACAATTTATAAAATTAACAGCTTATTTATAAAGGTGGTAGACGATAATAGCGGTTTTACTAATTTTTAATTAGTGTAGAGTGGGCCAAGTTGGCAATGAACGCGTCGGGTTCCCGAGCTAATTACTGGTGTCGCGGCGCCCGTAAGGAATATCTTCCCCTTCTCGCTGATCTTTGTTGATGAGAAACTCTAATACAGTAAGCTATAACGGAATATTGGGGTAATAAAGTAAATAATCCTTCTAGAATTAACCATGAAACTTTTTAACAAGTTAAGGTTATAGTATCCTAGAGCTATTTACAAAGTGGTGTCCCTTCTCCCAGTTAGGTCGGAACCGTGTCAGTGTTAGTGGGGACGAATCGTGGACTGGCCAGCCAAAGAGGCGATGAAGCAGTCATATTCAATAACAAATGTTTTAATCGACTTTTCGTTGTTCATTACATTCATTTAGATAGTGACAGATAGTGTGAAACTCGATAAAGTATAAAAATAAGAGCTAAAGAGATAATTGAAGTAATAGTGTAATATTTAAATGGAAAATCAAATCGGATTAAATCCGGGGAATTCCGCGGAATTATAAATTTCGTCGATTATCTCAATCGACTAGACGATGAAGCCGCGAGTAAACTGGATGCATAAACACAGCGTAATGATCAATATTGTTTGCAACAATGACGTTGGTTAAAGGGGAGAGGTTAATCCTAACGTAGCATTTGAATTAACATAATTTAAACAGGATTAAGCCTATGAACTACGAAGAAGTTTTATAGGGTAAGTCAAGTTGTACGATACCGACACAGCAATGTGGACGAAGTCGGAAGCTAGATGTGACAGTTTGCGGCAAAACAGAAGTACTGGTTGTTTTTGTTAAATAGTCGCTAAGCCATGTTAGAGGCTTTTAGGCGACATAAGAATTTGTAACACTTTGATACGAAACTAATATGGATAACCATCTGCGGATTCCTTCAATCACCAGAAGCAATGGAGGGCCTATTGCGTTATTGGGTTTAAAGACAAAGCTAACGCCTATGAGTACAAACTAAGCAACGTAGCGTAATGTCAGTTGTAATCAGAAACTGTTATAGTTTAAAGAAGGAAAGCTTTTAAAAAATTGGCGAAAACTTAATGTTGATATTGACCGTCTAAATTTAAGTTACGGATTTTTAAAATTAATTTTGGGTGTTAAATTCTGATTTATATGATAATATAACAAATTAGACAACTTGTAGAGAAAATCTTTATATCTCTGGGTATCGAGATTACGTAGATTCTGAACCATTTGATAAATTAAGTTTAAAGTTGTTTTACCAAGACGATGGTTCATGGCTTTTTTAAGATCAGATAAGTGTTATAGTAAAGATTTTAACAAATTTTAGTAACAAGCCGAAATACTCCATATGTATGTTTTAAATTGCATATCTCGAAGATTATATGCAAATATATCATCATATTCATGTTGTTTCTTTACGATTATAGGAGAAGCACCAACTCCCAGGACAGATATTTGCCTCGACATGTTTTTAATAAAAGACAGATTAAGGAATCGGCTCGACACTTATATTATAGGCATTGCAAAGAATGTCATATAAGGCGTGTTGCGCTTGGATACATTTTACACCTCGCTTCACGCTTTCCCTAAATCTGTTGTCATTTTGGCACGATCCCGAGGATGTAGGGGCAAAACCCTTCGGATAGTCGCGAGATATTCCGAGCTATTTCTCACACGAGTAAACCCCCACCTACCTTTGCCTACGCGATGCCAACTTCATTGTATCAATGTTTTCGTACTTAGGAGTAGTCAAGTTACCTTGTTTCCTGGATGTAATATCCCCAGTCGGGTAAAAATGGATCCTGTTGTTTGAAAAATTCATTTTCCGAGTACATTTGAGGCTCCGAAAACCAGGAAATATATATTTTTAACAATACAACAACTAAAAGTAAATTTATTAATGAACAAATAATAATGTGTACGTATATATATATACACTACAAGTAACGTATTTTTTTACTAATACAATATTTTTTACAAATACAAATACATTTAACACAATTATTTAATAACATGAGTAGGTATAATTAGAACCATTTCTATATTACGTCGACCCAACATTGTTTGATTTACGGTCCCAACCATCAGTCGGAAAACGAAATTACTCTATTAAAACATTAACAGATTACAAATAAAGAGACCTAAAATATCCTTATCATTTAAACAGAAGTAAGCCGCTTAAACTCTTAAACACTTGTTAGCGGTCTCAATGAGCTCGGGTCTTCATATGTCCGATTAACAAAGAGCTTAACCCCAGTCCACGCCATTTGTGTTTTTCCGTGCAGACAAATCGGTAACAATAAAACTGGGATCCTTCACAATGGCTCTACGCATGGCCTGCTTTTAATTTGCCGAACGTATATCGGATGGCGCGCTTCGGCGGAATCACTTAAAAACACTCCCTGGAAAATCCTGCTGCCCCGAGTTTCACATAGGAATTTATGTCAGGAAAAGCTTTAATAATATAATTGCTGCTACTCACATTGAAATTATTGAACCGTATTACTTTTAAATTAATTATCATTTATCGTTTAACTTCTCTTTACAATTAGTGTCCCTTTTTAAATATACGTACCGTGCAGTCACCTGGATAAAATCGCCGTTTAACAGACTGTATTGTTTATTTACCGATAATGCTATAGAGTCTTATTTATCGTATAGATTAAAAATAAATCTAATTAAACTTCTGAATGACTCGTAAAAAACAATTTAATGCATACAATTTTCTACTCAACAAAATGGATAATTTCATCAAAAATACTCTTTCCCCAGTAGTCAAAATTCGACCACAACCATTTGATAACGTTTTGTTTAAAAAATATATATATATATTATGACACTAAAGCTAGTCAGCTTAAGATAATCGGTCGACAAAGAGGAATAAAAGGCGTATAATATTTTTTCTTTACGTACTTTAAGATAAAGATATTTCATAAGATAATGATCCTTATTGCTAAATTCTTAAGAATAATATTGCATAAGTTGCGAACACGTAAGACATATCAAAATAAATAGTTTTATTTTTTCGTGACGGAGAGTGGTTCAGGCTGTATCAAAACTTTTTAAATTATTATTAAATTATCGTGGATTGATACAAGAAAAATTATGCAACTGCGGTATCTTTTTGCTTCGTACAAATGAATTTAAGTAAGGTAATTTTTTGAAAATTTAAATTTCAGTAAATAAATATAGATTACATAAACCATCAAGGAACGATCACTAACGTATAATAATAACAGTAATAAACATTAAAATATTTACATTTTTAATTTATTACTGAAACACTTGTAGTTGACATATAATGTAAATTTATGCACAGACTAATGGACATGTAAATTGTACTTGATATCTCTGTGTAATCTTAGTTGTGTATCTATTTTACTAAATGAATAAATAATTAAAACTGTAAGTATATAATGTATATGTTATATTTTGATTCTACTCCAATTTTATTGTTGATGTAAATTTCCCCGAAATAGGTTTCCTTTTTTGTGGATGTATCAATAAATCTACAATAATTAAAGCTCTGTCGATTGCTTCATCGAATTTGAGATGATAGTACCAAAGCGGAAAGTAATTAGAAGCTCGTGGGTCGCCAAGCGTACGATGTTTTGTTGATAATTCAATATTCCGAGCTCGATCCGAATCTCCTTCGTCGATGCCACTTGTAAAGCCCCTGTAAATCGCCAAACATCCCCGGGATTCGATAACACCATATAATCGGTTATCTTGTTTTTTTCATTTTCTATTCAACATTTAAGGAGTTTCCACAAAGTTAATAACTCCCGAATATTAGGATACAAATAAAGTTAAATTGGTAAAGTTGGGCTCCAGGTGAGTACGGATGTTGCTGATTACGATTCTTTCATGCGATTTCGAAGGAATAGATTACTTTTGAAGAGTGTGTATATATTCGTCAAAGTTTATCGGATAATTCTAAATGTGAACTATTTATTTTTGAGGCAGACTCAATTGCCTTAAAGTTTTAACGTATATGTTTGAAATTTTAATGATTTTATATAAATATATATTTTAGAGTTTTAATTGTTTTTTGTTAAACAACATTCCATTTGTTTTTTATTGTAAGCATTCGTTTGAAAGTTCTATATGAGTGAAAAGGAAAAAATAGTTGAATTGATTTCATGTATTTCTTCGAATACAATTAATATTTATATGTTTATATGTAACATGGAATTTTTCGTGTCGCATTTATTGTTATTTTATATTTTCGACTAATTTGTACATAAATATCTATAACTACATTTCTTCTTTGGTTTTGTAATACGATATTTCAAAATTTTCACAGTAACGACACAACTTGCTACCAACTTGATACCATTACCCAACCAACCCCCTTTAATTTTTTGTCTGTCTGTCTGACTAGACCTGACTGACCTTTCGGAATTGGGTCTGATGATAACCAGGTAATTTTGACAGAATCTTAGCTAATTTTATATTAGTATATGTAGAAAACCTACCAATTCTCTGATAAGATGTTGATAAACATCAAAATTAGGACCTTATCAGTATTATCATCATTGTCACCATCACAAAATATCTCGTCGCTAGAAAGTGTTCGTCTTAAAAAAATATTTTAAAGCCCTAAAGTTTAATTGGGTATTTATATTTAGTATTTTCTGAAGCTATATATAGAAATTGAAGGTCTGGGATATCTAACGTGTAACCGTAAGGGATCAGACAAACTATTAGAGATATTGAAATACCGCTATAGCAAAACTCATTCAGTATTACGAGCAAAAAAATTTTATATGCAAATAGCCGACAAACGAGTATCTGATAGGACGTGGTCATCGCCACTCATGGACATCGACGCGTAAGGTATCACCAACGCGCTGACAGCCAAGACGGAAACGTGGGATCCGCTTATTACTGGCTCTGCGACCCTGCCACCATCTTTACGAAAATATTTTATGGTAGATTGGTGTTTACAAAAAAAATATTGGTGCTGCCATCTCATTAAGGATGAGAGGATTTTAAGTCAACAGTAATTAGTCTTTATCTAAGTTTTATCTTATTTAAGTCATTTCACTATGTAATGCACAAGGTGGGATTGTAAACAAGCATTGATTTATAAGTGAAAAAATGTTAGAAATGAGAGTTAGCTTAGACTCGAGAATGGATTATGCCTCTTTCACTCTAATAATATCGAAGATCGATAATCGAAAATCTTTATTACTTTTAAGGATCTTTAAGTCAGATCATAAAGTGAGTGTCTCGAGCAAATAAACTATAGTAAAAACGAGTTCTAATAATGATTATGAACGAGTTGTTTATTTTAAATCAATGTAGTGAATATTAAGTTGATACTCTTTCATTGCAACGTGGTTCCAAGTTGGTAGATTTAAGAACTATTTTGGCCGAAGCGAAGCCCGGCCAGTTTGTTAGTAAATTAATGAAACTTACATTCACAGAAGATCAAACATTTTTAATTGCTGCAGTATTATTATTAACAATAGTACTGCTATTTTACTATATAATTTCGTGAATTTTTGTCATCCAAGTCTTATATTTAACAATCTCTCGATAATTCGCTCTCCACAACCTGTCATCCTTTTCCTATATTATTATTAATATTACTTACAATTATAATTTGTTAAAAGTGTAGTCATAAAAAGAGTATATAAAAAAGCGACTGTGCCAGTTTCTGTATCTTCTAAGTCTGTAAAAGAACAGTAAATCTCCACCCCGACAATATTTTGGGCAGATTGCAGGGGCTCTGTTATAAGTGAAAAATATCGTCGGAGGTTTATTTTGCGGGCGGTGTAGGGAGCGTTCACTTTATATGGGGAAATGGACCAATTAATTTAATTAATACTTAAATGTATGCTCGCCACAGGCGCGCCGCTGCAGCGTGGAAAGTTATGTGAACGTTTTTATTAAAACTATGTATCGTTTAAATCGTCCATGGCTTGAATAGATTTATTACACACACATTCTTATTCTGCCTGTAAGAAAAACGATTTATAGAACATTTCAAATTAATGACAGTTATTTTTAGGAAACTAAGAGTATTCCTGATATATTTATACATTAACAATACAGAACCCTAACATACATACGTCCATAGTCCATAGTCCGTTGGACTTCACCGATTTTTTTTTCTTTGCATTTGGTTGTACATTTGTAGAAGTACTGTAAACTTAATTATTTGGTAAACAATAACTTTACAGTCAATAAACATTTACAATTGTACCTTGTAAACAAAGTAATGACTGGATGACAGTATACACAAAACACAAAAAGGACTATTCACCGTAATTAATTCTTCAAACCGGCAATCGACTAATGAATCGTGCGAAGAATGATCTATAAAACTACTCGTGTACCGTCCATTCCGACTATAGCACGCATTAACACATTAGTGAAGTGCCATGTCTGTTCCTTCAATGTAACATAATATGAGTTTAATGGTGCCTAAATAAGGTGTAAATTACTTTGAGGGGGTGAAAGTCGGTCACTAATGAATGAAACAGTCGATGCCTCATGATAAATGGGTGGGAGTGGTCGCGAATGTATGAGTTCGGCCGTAGTATAAGTGGATTAGTCGTACGTCATAACACGTAAAAATTTCCTTTGTGACATTCAAATTAAAACTTTAAATATAAATGTACATTTTCCACTTTATATGACTTTTTACTGTTTCTACTGTGTTGCAATACATAGAAAGTAAATAAATTTTTAGTTAATTATACTGAATCACGTGGCTTTTTATGCCAGTTACTGCCTTTCATTTTGAATAACTGAGATGTTAATTAAATACAATAATCTTAAAGGTTTTTATTTATAAATAGATAGAGTGATTAATGCGAAAGTTTTAGGCGTACGAAGTAAATATGAATTATGTTTAAATCACATGATAAAAATAAGCTATAGTTAATTTAAATGTTCGTCAATAAAATAATATGTTTAACAAAGTGAACCAGTGCGGTTTACTAGTACAGTAATAGAGATGTGACAAGTAAAAGATGCTTAGGACAAAAATAGGGAAAATTAAACAATTTTCCTCTTAACATGAAACTTATTTTTTATGGATTAATTTGGCAGTCACTTTAACAGTTTCAATGTTGTTAAATTAATATAATTGTGAAATAGTACAGGTGCAGACTCTATATATATATTTTATTTCTAATAAGACTATTCTAAGGAATTTTTTATTTAAATTATGGATCGGACTGATGTCTATAATTTTTTTTATCGCAAAAGATCCACAACCTTCTACTATTAATAAAAACGTGGAGTTATACAAAGACCAAGCACTTCGGAAACACTTTTTAGGACTCAAGTACATTAAAACTGAGTCTATGCTTTTATTTTCCCAGTTTTTTTTTGGGCACAAACTACAATGATTCTTTCAGCATTCGGGCTTTTGTTGAGCTTAATCCCAACTTGTTTATCGAAAGCCAGCCCAGTTGTCCTGACGGTACAAACGACTGCCTAGTTGAAAGTTATGCGTTTGCCCGTACCAGATACACTGTGCTATTTGAACGAAAAAATACATTTACCTACCTGTGCCGGATCGACGAATTCGATTCAGTAAATATAACAATAACGTTCGAAAAAATATGGAACTAACTTGGTTATACGGAAAAAGTTTACACAAACAATTTACAAAAGTCATATTACGATATCGCTTTGGCAAAGTGACAAGCAACTTCTAAGGAGAATATTACAATGAGAGAGAACACTTATTTAATATTACACAGAAAAATATGTCTCAATACTTATATTTATTATATACTCAATGTGACATTATTATTATATTACCTTTCGCCATCTTACCCGCGAGTTTTGAATTTAAATTGCGATAGTTAAATATTTGCTTTAACATAAAATTCCTTCACATTTTCTGAAAATCTGTAGTAGATACTATACAATAAATTGTTATTTTAAATCTATACACATACTGTTAAATATAACCAAGTTTTAAGCGAAATTTGCGTACTTTCAAGTGATCAAGTCTAACAGAGGCTCGACTGTAAACAGTTGCAGTCAGGATTGTCTAGCTTATACGACGGGGCCCGCGATTACGATCGGGACCCTATTTCCCGCTCAATCATCCACTCGAGACGTTCTGTTGTCTGCGTCCAGGGATTGATTTTTTGTAAGACTATAACGTAGTCGATTGAAAATTTAAGAGATTTGAAATTCGAAATATTTATTACGAAAAGTTTCTTATGAAATTTTACTTTACGAAAATGAAAACGACACTCGTGTGCGTGATGATATGCGCTCCAGGTCTCCCGGTCATGACGTAATCTCGCATTTGGCTGGCGACAACTTATCTCAATACTGTATTAGTATAAAACCTGCATAGCAACGGTCTCGTAATTACAGAGGCCTCCAGGATGCTTATTTCCACTGCACCAGAGCAGACTAGTGAAAGAATATCGTATTCTTGATTAAAATATGGGGAAAATTATTCTCATTCACAAAATAACGACTTCACGGAGATCTTTTATCTGACCTGAATATGGTGAAAAATATCTTACTAATGTGACACTAAATTATGCAAACAAATACAGGGGTTGTATATCAGTGCTCAAAATTATCAATGAAATCAATAGATACCGGCTTAAATTTGAAACAAGTGAACAATATGTTGGAAAAATATATTGTGTACGGTAAAAATACAAGGGGATTCGACATTGAAAACATGGATGTTCCGTTTTCCGACAATCTCTGGAATTCTAATATTCAATATAAATGCCTTCCTATCACTGGAATGAACAATAGAGTTTACTAATATAATAAGCGTATATACGCGCTTATACTAATATAACGCGCTTGTGTTTTTATGTTGTTGTCAAATATTATTATTATAATTTTAGCATTAACATACTAATTTCCTTGTTTATAAAATATCACTAATATACTAACTATTATTAAATTCTATAACAAAACGTGGTACTTAAAAATATATTTTTTTATTAAAATTATGTTTAATGCAGTTTATAGAGAAAGTGCATTGAATCCTTAAAATAAGAGATCCGACTTCGCAAGCTTTTACTTTAAATCTGTATATTTCAAGTAGTTAGTTTACCACCGAGGAAGATATCTAGGGTTGGATTCCCAGGTAGAGCAGATATTTATGTGATAAATGTTTGGTCTATGATTTTACGTGTTAGTGAATACAAGGAAACTTAATGCAGAAATATGTGTGTAAGCATTTTTTATTTTACTAAGTTACCGTTAAATTAATACCTACTGATTAGAAACATAACTGATTACCTAAAACAATCTTTGAATGAAAAGAAATATAAAACAAGTGATAAATTCGGGTTTCGACTGCGGATCCCATAACGAGTCTTGCTCGGTTGTTAAGGGGCGTCGAGTTTCCCCTATTGATTACCCAAAAAGCGGAAAATAAAATTGTCTACCTCCAGGCGAGACCGAAACACAATACTGCGGCGGGCCGGTGGAAATATATTGCGGGCGAAACTAGTCCTTCTGCTCTCACTCTTCGCCGCCACTTAAATAAATTAAATCTTAGGATTTACTTTAACGATGCTGATCGTTGTGAGGAGATTGATGAAGCTTCTGTTGTTACAATCTGACCTTGGAAGTCGTGTACACGTGTACCGGACGTTATGTAGTATAGGTATTATATTTCTTACAGTATGCTATGGCTTCAACTCATTGTATGCTAATTTAGAGCTTGGATTTTTTCTTCATCATTTTTGATCGGTTAACCATCTAAAGCTACATGGCCACTAACCACCAGGTGCGATTGTAATCTATTATTGATTTATAATAAGTAAAATATATGTTTATAGTTCTTTTTTATATTTCACTTTAGCATCGCATTTCAGACCATATCATAACGAGCTATGCTATGAGTGATCTAGTCACAATAAAAATATTGTTGTCAGTGTGAGTATGACGTCAATCGGTCCAGTCGTTTAGAAGTTACCCAATCATTAACAGAAGTACCAATAATTATTATCACATAGTAAAATGGCTGTCTATCTGACTGAACACGATTACCTCAAAGGCATATATTTTTATGAAGTTTTTCCTAATAGATAAACCGATTTTCGTGGAAGGTTTAAATGGTTAAAACTGATCATTGCAAAAAGTATGTAGACGACTGATAAAAAGGAGTAAAATAATTACTATTTGTGAATGTACCTATCATGTGTCCCGAAGCTTACTATTATAATTTAGAATTTTTTGAGATTTATTTTTTGTGTAAGTTTGATACCTTTAACATTTTTGTTATTATGTATGTATATATACAGAGTGTCATGTTTGTATTTGTAGGATATATGTAATGTTCCAAGAATTTTATGTATCATTCAAGTTCAACCTTCCGCTTGTTTAGTTCCTGTATCTCGAAAGTTCTCGTTGGCAGATTGAAGCTAAAATTGTACGACAAAGTTCGCATCCGCGCAATCTTTATCGAATAAAGCAGTTTACCAAACCGCAACTGAACTGCGCCGCGTGGAAACTCCGACGCCACCCTTTATTATCTGTTTAGAAATTTCATAGACAGAATGAGAATATAACAGAATATTCGAAAGGATATTGCCGATTATTTGAAGCCACCTCTTAGATTTGATTTGTCATGTTCAATGATGTTACTAAGACTTATTTTCTATACGTCGTATAAAATGAGTTAAAAAAAATGTGTCTAGAAGTCCGAGTAATACTTAGCTGGCAAATGAGCAGTTAGTTATACGGCCTAAAATCGAGAACGCAATAGTGCAAGAAGGAAAGTGAATCCGCTTTTTAACCGGAACTCTACTAAAACACGGCAAATAGATAAGTAACAGTAAAAGTAAGATAAGTGAGATAAAGATAAATAAGAAAAGTATCATCGAGACTTTATTCGGTACTGTGAAGTTTATAAGTCATTACATTAAATATTTGTAACGTATTTGTAACAGTATTGAGAGATTAATTTATTTCGTGAATTTTTGTGAATATTGTAATATTAAATATTCGTAACGTGTAACATAACTTTTTCCATTAGGCTTCATAACACCTGTTTGTTGAGTTTATTAAACTTTTCGATACGTACGTCGATCGATGTAGGAATGATTAGATAAGCAGGTACACTTGGGCCAACGAATGCGCTCAGTAATATTGTATCAGTATCAGGAGTATTCATTTTTTTTTTCAAATAAAAATATTTGAAAAAATGTGTGATAAAAATTTTGCTTTGTGTCAAAATTCGTTCTTTATGTACATAAACTACATTTAAAGATAACAATGTGCTGTCCTATGTTAATATATCAGGTTACATCAAATTCAGTCTGATATTTTGTTTGTGATATAAAGACAGACAAACAAACAGTTTTAAATTATGTTACGACTCTAACAGGGCTCATGTCTATAACAACATTTACAGTTTTCATATTAGTAACAACTGCTTGGGAGTTATCAAGGAAAAAACATCTCGAATTAGTTTCTCACTTGAAGTAACAGGAGGGCGCTTGTGGAGGTACTTTTATTTTGGTGTTCATAATAACACAGAGGATGCGACAAGGGGGAGCGTAGACCCGGATTTATTTGGTTTTTATTACTTTTTTACGGGGCCCGCAGAGAATGTTACTTATAGGCTGCTAACACTGGATATGTTATGATCTGTAACATAATGTTCACGGAATGGCAGCTCTCTATTTTATCATAACGTAAAAAGATGAAAGTACTACGATAAGTAACTATAACTTTGATGGTTATCATTTAGTTCCGCGGTTACAGCATAGATGGTTTTTAGAACCTACTTATAAATATCAAGTTTATGATGTCTACTAATTTAAGCGTTGATAATAACTCAGTCATTGAAATAAACAATGTTGGCGTAATACCTGTCGAAAGCTGGTATAACATCTTTCAACTTCAAGTTCCTGTTGTGGATACTTGGATTGTAATCTCTATTTAGTTTAATTATTATTTATACCTACAATTATTATATATAACCAGACCTCTGACATATAAATAAATATAAATAAATAAACGTTTACACACTCACACCCCCGCACTAGGATTCCCTGTGTTGCGGGTGGCATGGACATACGCAATTATCACATCACATATACCCGTGACCCGAGAACAAACATTTATCTGTCACATAAATATCTGCCCCGGCCGGGAATCGAACCCGGGACCCCTCGCTCGGCAGGCAGGGTCGCTACCAACTGGGCTACGGGGTCGTCGATATCTTATAGTTATCTCCATTTCATGTGCAAAAATAAACAGACTGTTAAGTTGACTTTTGTCATGCTGTGAGCACTGTGCAACAGATTTAAAAGAATGAATCGAAGTGTTTTATAAAATAAACGTTTGTATAGTTTCTATTATTTATCTTATTTTACCAACCAATTCGTTATCTGTAACTATATCCACGAGTGACTGAACAAAACATAACAAAACGATGCACTCAACGAAACTAAAGCAAGTCAGAATCGAGGCGTTGTTCTAGGGTGTAAAAATAAAATAATAGCGGTTGTTCGCGCCCAATGGCCGGAACGAATCGCGAGTGTTTGCATTTGATAAGGTTAGGGCGGATAGGGTTACAAGCTGTAGTCATCTAGAGTAATGTATCCTATGGAATACTGATTGAAGTTAAGACGCTTACTAGTCTTATTTTTTGTGTTTTATTTGTGTAATTATATTAATAACGTTTATATTATTTTTCATTGGGATTTTAATGTATAGTTAATCGACATTTAGATAATAGCAGCTGTCATGGTTTTTTCTTTGTACATACAAAACTCGAAAGTATCCAAATCTGACATATGTATGTTATTTATTTATTTAATACTTTATTACAATAACTTTTAAATAAAGGGGGATCCAATGGGCGAACTGTGCATGTTAGTCATTAAATATCATTTATATTGTTATCATTAATAGACATTATTTTATTTATTTAAATTTTGAATAACGTTATAATTATGTTATAACGAGTACATTGAAGTGCTTACTTGTTTATCGCTAATCTCGCACTTAAATCGGGGAACTATTTAACGTAACATAAAAATACCCGCAAAAATTTCACTTCAATAACAAATACCATGGCTTATTTAGCAGTACGTACAAAGACAATTAAACAATTTTTCTAATATGTACAATTTTACGAAAGATAATCAGTCTCATAAAAATTAATATAAACTCGTGAGCTCTTTGACCAACGTTATTAACGCAACGGGCGCGCGTCCAAAGGACAGCGCACCTATTACAAAAAGACCACAACCAAAACACAATTTAAAATAGAATTCTTAAACAGCGAAGACGGTCTTGCAAAAAGACAATTTGGTCCGCCTGGGAGCCGTTTGTCTTTGCTATTGTGAACTTTTATTTCGCCCACTTTTATGAATTATTTTCAGTTGTTTTTATCACCGGTAAATTTAAATGGAAGCCGCACAAGTTGGACGACTGCAATGCTCGGAATTCTCTGTTTGAACTGCAAATCCTTTATTACAAAACTTTGTTGTGGGTTCTTTCGTAGTCCGTTTCTGTGCCGAAATATCACTCAGTATTTTGATTTCAATTGAATTAAAGCAATTACATAATCGATTTTATAGAGAAAGGTTTCATAATTATTTTGTCTCTGTATTTATATAACTGTTGATTTCAAAACTTGTATACGGGCAATATTGTTGAAAAGTATGCAACACCATCTACGACATTCTCGGTATTTAAAAAACGCGTGTCAGGTTTCTATTTAGGTAACACTCAATGACAATGATCTATCTGATGAAAATATGTTTAAAGCAAATATGTGTTTTAAATTATGATTGTATGTATGAAAGTGGATATACGCATTCATAATTTACATTTATATATATCGGATCAAAAGGTTCATTATGCCGAGATTTCTCTTCAGGCATCTTCTGTGGGCATCACACAGGAAAGTGTGAAAGTAGTAACGAGTCGGAGGACAGTTTCTAGACGCGTTACTGTCACGGCGACTGCAGAGAAGTCCCCTCGCCAGCTCTCACAGAACCATCTAGACTCTGTCGAAGCATGAATAGATGACGTCCCTATGACGTACCGATGACGCTTGCGACTCGTTGTCAGACAATACACGTCCTGTAATAATGAACTTTCCGACACATACATATATATATTATCGTTGTGTTTGATATATATTATTATTTAGGTACGCACTAAGTTTGCACTGTACCTTTTAAACCTATTGGATGACATTTCTGATTAGTGCCCTCGTACAAACTTTTTATACATATTTTTTATTTTTGTTTTTTGTAATTTTATTGTATGTACATAATAAATATGCTTTGAAATGTTTATCTCCCTTCGACAGTCCTAGGTTCAAATCCTGCACGCATCGTTCACTTTTCGACTATAGGTATTTCAAATTAGGTTTCACTTTGCTTCGATAAGGGAAAACGTTATGAAGAGACCTAAATACTTGGAGCTTTCTATAATGTTTCCCAATATGTGTTTAGTCTAGTAACTCGTTTATGGCCAACGTGGCTTTACTTGCTTTTATTTTTGGCGAAGACTTAAGCCAAACAAATGGTTTTATGAGATCTATGGGTTCTGACATTGGTGTCTCCTTAAATCCATATTAGAACAAAGTTGGCTACGCTACAGGCTTCCTCAACCTTCTGATGTGGGCAACGAACCAAGATTACTACGCAGCTAAGTTAATGTATTTTAGCCAGGTAAACTTTACCAGCTAAGTTGATGGTGCTGGAAACTATATAAATATGAATTATTCGATGTATAAAAAAAGGTTTTTATATAAACTTGACTTCCGATAGTTGACACCATTTATCGGAGTTTGTTATCTCTGAGAAGAATTTGGACACAACAAATACTTGTGTTGTGTGCGTATGAACTCAATCCGTGAAGTCGTTTGGAACTCACACGATCTCTAACGCTTATATATATAATAATGTGTACTAATTAAATACGTCATCATTATTCAAAACCACACATCACGAAGAGAGCTACTCAAATTAACCTCTTGTTTGTCGGTGTGGGCGCGCTTGTGATGCTAATTCCCGTCTGCTTCCGTGCCTGACAGTCAGGCAACACTCCGGCTTTTCAGCGTAATTGACGCCAGTATGCGACTAATTGAATAGTTTACTGAGAAATTCGATCTGAATTTGTAATGCAATAGTTTGAGGCAAACTTCAACCGGTGGCGTTTCTATGAATTATTATGTTACCTTTCGTCAAATTTACCTACAACTTGAAAATTGTAACGGAATTGTTACGTTTACTTTTGGGTTTATTTTTTTGATAGTTTCAAGTAAGCTTTAACAGTATCATATGAGTAAGTTAAATATTACCTTGCTTTTTTTTAATTAGATAAATAATTCCAAATTATTAAATTGTTATGAAACTTTCTCTCCTGTCCTGTCACAAATAAAAACCAACGGAATTAAAAAATCTCGTCATTTGGACAGGGTTAACATGTGATGCTAAAAGAATAGATAAAATAGTATTGAGTGGTAATTTGAGCGTAATTCTTCAACGCGCTTGTTGATTCTTTTCGCCAATCTCTCAATGAGATCTGAGTGTGACGATGGATATTACTAATGTTTCCTTTAAATACGTAAACTACATTTAAGATAATTACGTATCAGTTATTAAGAGTGTACGGGAGAGCCGGGGTTTCTACGTATGTAGACAGTGACAAACTGTACTTTTCACAGATATTTATTGTTCACACACACCTAGTTAGTATTTATTTTGCATCTTACAACGGTTTTTATACTCATATTATCTAGTCGATTACAGTCCAAAATAATCTTCACATAAGGATCTTGACATGATTAAAATATGTTTTCTATGTGACATACATTAATAATTATTTTTGACATTTTTAACATAACTTAAAATAATGGTGCTAAAAGTGCTTGATAGAATTAATCTAGTCTTAAGATCCTAAGACTTCCCTGTAATAGCAAATTAAATCGAGACAATAATGTTCGAGTCAATACATATTTTATAGTAATATAAATAATTTATAATTATAATTTAGGTAATCTAACTAGAGTAGCAATTTTTGTAGCGATTTCAGATAGGATAGTAATTTGCCTTCATAGTTTCTTAATACCGAATAGAATGCTTAATTATTTGCTGTATAAATAAAAATTATGAAATAATGACAACACAAGAATACGATAGCAATAATACAAATAACTTTTAAATAACTTCTTATATCATCCTCCGAAAGAAGATGAGAACTGCAAATGCAATTGCAGATACAGACTGCAACCTCTAATAAAAGCAGCAGACGCAATAAAAGCCGGCAGAAGAAACAAGATGGCTTAAAAATTTACACGCATAGTAGACTCGCGCTCGCCCGTGAAGAATTCTTGTTTCAAGCAACGAAATAACGGGAACAAATAGTAGGAAGCGTTGACGAAACGAATGAAAAAGAATACCCTCCGAGCATTCTCAAATCCAACAAACGTAAAAGAGATTACCCACGCTCCAACTGCTCTCAACTTGTATAAACAAAAAAAGCTCAATTTGTCTGCTTAAAAATAAAGCGAAATTGCCATAGACTGAGTAAAGACGGTCGAGGAATATTAAAAACGTTTTTAAAAGGACAACAAAGAGCGCGAATGCTAGCTATTTGAATTTATATTGTGACAAGTGACGGGTAACGCGCGAGATGTCGGCGCCTAAAATGTTCTGTAATTGTGAAAAAAAAAATTGTAATCTATAAAACAATTTAGGGCATTATGAAGACGCAACAAAAGGTGAGTCGTTTTTTTTCCAAACTCTTCCATTTTGGATTTCTTTATTTATATTCTAAATATCTATTGTTATTGCCGTATTGGGGCGGCCTAGAATGTTCCCCCCAATCCCATCCTGGTAGAACAGGGTGTCGTAAGAGGCGACAGAAGCCAGCCTGCTTGGTGGTAGGGCTTCTCGTAAGGATTATGTTATCGGTATTATTATTCAGTCATTAATATTATTACTGATATTATTATCTGTCTGTGAAGCCTGCCTAGCTAGGCTACCACCCTCCTGCTTGAGTCAGCCGCCAAACGACTCGTCGAGATCCGGCTGGGGGCTTGAGAGCCAGTACTTTCTTTCTTACCTTCTTCTCATTTCCTGGCCGACAACGCATCAGTGATACTTTTGGTCTTGCTGGTGTCCATGGGCGACGGTGACCACTTACCATCAGGTGGCTCGTCTGCTCATTTGTCGGCTGTTAACATAAAAAAAACCTTAAACACAATTTTAAAATCATGTGGCAGTTATAATTCGCTGTCTTTTGTCATGATCAGTCTGCCTATTAGGACTATTACGATAATGAGCAAAGCCTGTTTTACTTTCAAGTCATCTTTAGAACTAAAAGTTTTGTGCAAAATGTAAACTATTTATTATCTACAAAAGCTAACACCTTCAATTAAGAGAACAATTAATTTAATTTTTAAAACAATGTTTGAATAACGATCATAAATTAGTTACTTTACTAATGACTTACTAGTGATCATATGAAACACTAATATTGAATGTATATACAAATTGCTTAAATAATTAATTACATAAGTTAATATGTAACGCAAAACAATTAAAAATCCTCTCCAATTAAAATGACTCTTGGTAATTAATTGAGAAAAAAAGCTAATAATATACTAAATAACCGTGAGAAAATACTTGGCGCGTTACAGAAGATAAAACATGGACTGGAACATTGTCCCTAATAGAAGATTTCATATCGCGGAAACGCGTCTAGTCATTACCATTCCTAACAGCATAAACGGTTGCGTACCGCAATGTAATAAAACGGGCTTTGGCGTATTTTTGTGTTAAGCTCCCCTCTGTTGATTACGCCCAAATTGATATAAATTGAATTTTAAAGTTAGCCGCCTTACCTCACCCCAGAGGCGAATATAAGACGCGCTGGAACCACGGAAGAGTTATTTGTATGCTGCAGAGTTGACAGGTATAGACAGCTTTTTCTTAGACTATCCAAAGCTTATTAAAAAACTATAAGGTGCATAGGAACCATTAAGTAGCTTACGAAATGATTTTCAAAACACGTATGTAGTAATAAAACATGTTTTTGGTGGAACAAGTTTTGACTTTATAAGTTTAGATCAGTTTTAAAACGATTAGGTGAATCTTAATCATAATTAAAAACATTTACAGCAATAGATAATTATTTGAAGTTAAGACGAAGAACCTTTGGTTTAGAGGGCTTTATAGCAGCACTAAAGGTCTACTTGATATACTAAATGTATGAAAATAAAACAGCAATAAAATTTTCGGTTCTTTTTTTTAGATACAGCGTGTTAATTTGTTTTATTGACGCCTTCCAAAGGACCAAAGCAAGTGTTACGAATCTAAACAAGATATATTTAACAGAAAATTGTGGTTGTAAAGCCCATGGTAGATTAAACAAGTTTTTGACAGTAAAAAATCGTAGAAGTAATAACAATGGGTTGTTGTCTTGCATGTTGTTGGATTTCTTGCACAAAAAAGTCCAAAATAAAATGATTTCTATGACGTCACATGCTATTTAGAAGATATCAATAATCTTTATGAAAATCACCAAGATATTTTTTACAGTACTATCATTTTTAGGAGAAACATAACTATCTAATATCCCTATGCTCTAAACCAGTAGGCCGCTGTAAAGCCAACGTCGTGTTTTATCTTATTATTGCCTTTATTGCTCAATTTGACTTTATTTAACGCTATTCGCAAGGGAGGCGCCCGTCTCGAGCTGACGCCGAACAGATGAGGTCCCACTTCAATCCACTTAGCACTGCACGCCACCTCCGTTCTATCTACCTAAATCTAGTAGTGTTTCGAGAATCACTTTTCTATAGTTTCTTTGGTCTACTTCTACGTTTTACAACGTACTTTAGTATTATACGAACACAATGTCTTATCCTCGATAAATTTGATCTATGTATATCGTCATTTTCATCGTTTTATAAATCTATAAAAGTATTACTGCTAAGCAGCACTTAGTAATGGTACGCGTGGGATTGAAAAAACAGTATGGCGCCAGCACTTGGGCTCGCTTGAGAACTTTTCACCCTCAAGCATTTTGAAATTTCTTCCGGTATACTAAGAATCACACTGGAACTTAACTTTTTTTTATGAAATCCTTATTTTCTTTTAGGGAAAGTGAAGAAGGGACTTCCTAGTTTCTTCACGCCTATGCTGTTTCATTACTTCATTAATATTTAATATTTTACACTAATCATTCTGTATAAAATGTATTTCCGTATTACAGTGCTTATTGCACCGTATAGCATACGAAGATACGCCTAATTGATTGACTAATTAACAAATTTCTGGAATTGATGAATGGGTGATTACAGTTCAATAGCGGCGCACCGCCACAATTTTCGATTCATTGCAATGAAATGATTTCCTCAAATACATAATTGCCAAAATAAAATCCAAGTTTTTAAGTCGGAAAATATATGTGAATAACGAATTTGTATCCATCAAAACAACATAGGGTGTAACCGTCTCAGGCGATTTAGTGTTTCTGTCGACATGATTTCTGGCTTGTCGTTCCTCGTAAGTCAGCGAATTTGCGAATGTGTGAAATCGTTCTTTTTCATAGAGTGTGAACCAGCACAGAGGACGGTATTACTTATTATCACACTCATTTACAAAACTATTCTTATTAGGAACATTAGGAAAGCTCAACAGGAATTAATGTTAGTACAGTCACAATCGCAAACTAATTGAATCATAAAAATGTAGCGAGCTTCGGACAGCCGGTAGTCGTCAAACTAAGTAGAATGTCATTGCTGTGCTCCTTTTGTAAAATTTAAAATAATTATTTGCATGTTAAGCTATGATTGTGAAGCCTAGATATTCAATATACGTTCGTTGCACACGACGTAAATATAAAATGAAATAATTACAAAAAAAACGAAAATCATCAGATTTGGCGAACAGACAGGCATGAAATGTTATAAGGGTTCCGGTTTATCGATAAACTCGTACAGAATCTTAAAAATTTGTAACTCGTTTATTATTACAGGTACCTACCTATATTTGCCAAATATTTTAATAATCGTAATAGATCGTAAATTACTTACTTCAGATGGCATCTGTTCACGCTCTTCTAAATATTAAGTGTGAAATTAATCCTATCAAGGTTTAAGCAAACGAGAATTTGTTATTTCTCAAGTCAGTCTAATAAAATCAGAATTGGACGTTGAATTGGTGGCGTTAAAATACTACTTTAATTACCGAATGCTTAAATTCATTACAAATTTCCGTGTCATTACTGATATTCATCGTGAATAAAATGAGTTAACGATTTCTCTTAACCAAACAAGCAAATTCTTACTTAAGTAATAATTAAATGTCTACGAAAACGAACACGATAAGATCTATTCTCATAAACTTGGCATATCAATGTCAAGGGGAAATAATTTGATACTTTCACGGCGAAAAATTACAGGGAAGTGTAATTCGAAGAGCCGTCGTCACCGAAATTAAACAACAAGGTACGTAAATTCGTAATCCATCAGAAAACGTCACTCTGGAGAGATCAGCCGGCAAATTTTAATTCTGAATGAAGCTCTTAAGGGCGCGGTTTATTGCGGGGTGAAGTTAATGTTTCGCGTGACTCGACTACTGAGATATAATTTTAATTTCACCAGCCCCTTACCGAACCCGCTATCTCGAGGTGTCTCGCAAGCCAACTTTACATATTTTTGAGAGGGAATGAATCTCGCTTCAACAAAAAAGAATTTTGAAGTAAACAGCTCCGGTTAATGGAAATTCGGTTTTAGTATGCTGCGACGGAGAATGATGAAAGAGAATAAATCCTAGGTGACACTTTGATGTGATGATAGATAGTACGTTATGTCTGGCGGCATCTGTTCCAAAATTATAGTTCACAAAATCTACCAGCCATGAAAATTTACCGACATAAAATACAATTTCTGTATATTTCCGATTATATATTTAAGAAAAGAAAAAATGACAAGCACTTATAAATTTTTAAAACTTCCTTAATCCCTTCTATAAATGCAATAACTAGGGTACCAGATTGAACTCCACCAAGTTGATTACTAAGCACATCATAAACCCAAAGTACACGGTGAAATTATGAATATAAAATGGAGTAAAGAAATAGCGCTGCGCACTGTGTAAACGCACGGCGCGTTCTTCGACCGCGCGCGCTACATTCGCGCAACTTTATTATTATTGCCAGCGGTTACAAAAAAAATAATTACAGATATAATTATAGACGGTTTATATAAAATATTAAAGACTTATATGTATCATAAATATGTACCATTTTACCACCGTCTTCAAAAATTTTCGCCTATACTAATTCTGGTATATTCACTTCTTTCTCAATTGTAATAATGTTTCAAATAATAATATTTGTATCCGTATTTAATGTGAGCCCTCGATTGTGTGTTGCCAGTATCATAAATAAAGAATTATTTATAAAGAGATTTTAATACGTAAAGTTTAATATTACTAGTACATAACAAAATTAGTAATTTTCAACTAAAAATAAAAAAATGAATAAAAAAAGACAACAGAAATTCAAAATACATTTATTTACAGAAAATATACTCGTATTTTTGGAAGCGAGCGCAGCGTGTAGGGTTTTTAAAATCATTTGTAGTTCATCCGTTTAGTATTCAGCCGTGGGCCCGCGGCGGACATATTTTATATTTATTACCGCTACACGACGCCGATGACGTGAAATTGCACTTCTTTAATACCCATGCACGTCTTTCCTTTTATGAAAATGGACGAATCATGCGGATAATGTAATGACGATGCTACGCGTGGCATATCTTAAATGTCGTTGTAGAATACATTTCAGCAATCATTCAGATGATTTTTACCCAATAGTGATGCACCTTATATAACATAAGAAGTTACAGTTACAAAAATCCCACACAAGCATAGCATCGATTTAACAGGGCTGACGTTTGTGACAAAATAAAAATATACGTAATTAAATATACATTTAATGTCGTGGCTCATATAATTTCAAAATTTCCTTCCTAATATATTAACACTTATCCCCAAACGCTATTAGAGATCTGGGAATAGATCTTACTCCACAGTATTGACTTGTCTTTAGCTGGTGTTATAGCTTTTGTGGTTTTTGGTGTTTATACTAAAACCCACCCTTGATTTACTTTGGAACACTTAAATTACTTTGTATCTATGTAGTCGACAAACGTGCAGGCGAGCAACCTGATGATAAGTGATCACCATCGCTCATACATAGACTTCGGTAACAACAAAGGCATCACGGAAGTGTTGCCGACCGAAAAGGAAGCGAAGTATTAGCATGATTATTTTAATAATATAATCAAATAAACATGATTGATAGCCGTACTCGAGACAATTGTTACTCGTTTTTATCAGGTTTTATATTTTTTATGCTAACTCTGTCGGTATAAATCCTTGTTGTACTTTTTGAGATTATCGCATTCAAAGAGACGCTAATTAAAATCATTGTTACTAATACCTTTTTTGTGGTAAGATACTTCTAGTGAGGTTCTTTTTGGTTTAAAGCTGGAGCCAGTGACACATATAAATGAGGCATTTGATCTCAGATCTCGATAGAGTCGCAAATCTATGACCGAGTATAAGCAAAACCTTAATTCTATGTGAAGTTATTTTCCACATTATTTAAAGACGTTTACAGACATCGAGTAGCATATGGACTTCAAGTTCATTCATAAGTTCCTTATCGTTTAATCGCATTACAGCACTCGGCAAACGAAGAAAGAAGTTCTGGTATGGTAATTCACCATAATCTACGTACATATGCCACATGAGAGGTGTCACCAACGTGTTGTCCGTCAATATGGAAATGGTAAATTTCTAATCACGGAATCGCCAAAAAACTTTAAGCTTATAAAAAAAACGTACCTTATAACAAAAACATAAAAGTACATAAACGTGAGTCGCAAAATCACGCGTCTAAATATCATAATGAAGGCTGATGGGATCAATCAGACAATAATGAGACGAGCAAACAATGACCCTCAATAATACCGCCAATATCGGGATATCGATAGTCGTGTTGGCACAAGAAATTTGCCGAGCAATATCGAGGGAATCCCTCCGAGGGAATCGCCAATTTTAGGGTAAATCGACGGAGATAATTATGTTTGAAGTTAGTTATTGAGTAGAATCAACACGCTATGAGATTAGCCGCCGCCGGCCTGTGTGAACGCTGATCGTAAATAAGGATGACGCGATTCGAATAATAATATTATCTTATTTCAAGCTGCGATGCTACTTTGGAAATATTTGAAGCATCTATATTAAGAGCGTAAAGGACCATATTACGATAGTATATAATATTATTTACACAATTCTTTTTCAGAAATTATGAGTGCCTACAAGTATCGTTTCAAGTTTTACTAAACTTCTTATTGCGTAATATCATAGTGCTTTTGATTTATGTTCATGTTTTACCAACTTCGCATAAGGATATTTAAGTTCATTCGATATTTACATAATCACACAGATCAACTTGCTCCAAAATTTAAGCTCGGATTTATCGCTAACTCTAAGATCGATAGACAGACGAAGCCTTACAAATTTCTAAGTATGTTTTATTTGTTAATAGGTACTTGCAAGGTGTGCCCTTAGATGTTTGTAAAGTAATTAGTCGTTGCATCGCTGACGGGTAAATATAAACGAGATTTTTTCTCTGGTAGATATAGTTTTTTCTTGTTTGGTGATTTTTATTGTTTTTGCCATTTGTTTTGTGTGGATCCCTATTGAATTAACAAACATTTACCGGAAGGACCAGGTCTCCTTGCCCTTAGAGACATCTGTAATGAACATAATATTTTGGTCTCCATTCATTATGAAGCCCAACTCAATCTTTCTCCTGGTGACCAAGCATTGACGCCCGGCTCTTGTTAGAATGTTATCTTGGTAAATTAAAATCACTCACCATTTGATGTTCTTTATTTTTGATTTTTTGTTTCCAGGTTTTTTCATGTCAAGATGACGACCTGAAACTCTCACCATACAAAGAATTTCTATTTGTAAGTAAGCACTTATAAGTCAGAAAAAAGATGAATGAGAACTTCTAAATGTTAGATAAGATAAAAATAATAATAATGTGTTATGTTTAATCACTTAGTAAACATGACGGTACCTTAAATTTAGCCTACGCTGTTAAGAAAGTGAGGCTCTTAACGGATGTAGAAACATCAAGATTAGTTTATTTTAGCTACTTTCACAGTATGATGTCTTATGATCTGTTGTTGTGGGGCTCAGCTGCATATATTAAGTCGATTTTTATATTACAGAAAATAGCAGTACGCGCTATTTATAACCTCAGGCCTAGGGATTCCCTTAGAGATCTCTTTAAAGAAATTGATATATTAACTGTAGCATCACAATATATTTTAGATAATATTATGTACGTTAAAAATACTCTGATAGTTTTCTTAGGAAGTGTAATGTTCACAATATTAATACTAGGAATAATGCTAAACCGATTGTTCCAAATTTCAGACTAAGCAAAACTGGTGGCTCTTTCATGGGTAGATGTGTAAATATTTATAATAAAATTCCATTAAAATTGACAGAAATGCCATATTGTAAATTTAAAACTCACGTCGTAGGCGTTCTTATGTGGAAAGGTTATTACAAACTTGATGATTATTTTCAGTATAAGACTGCTTGGACATGAGTTTAATATTAAGCCCGTTTAAGTGCGTTCTGTAACTGTGAGTAGGAAAAAAAACTCGTGGGTGGTTCTTGCCGCTTCTTCTTTCAAGACCACTCACGGTAGGGATTTGTTGAAACGACGGCGTAGTTTGACGTTCGAAAAGTGTTTGTAAAAACCAACTTCGAATAAAATATTATTTCACTTCATTTCATTTAATACATAAACTTAAATATGTGTAATGTAAGATTATATTAGACCTATTAACATTAAAGTAGTATTTTTTCCTGAATCAATTTCATGTTATAGTATAATTTTACCTTGTTTAGTTAGCTTTTGCAACACTTCAAGTGAAATAATTGTTACACATCCTTGGTACAAAATTCGTCACATGGCACATTCCATAACCCTTTTTTCTTCGTCATAATTTATAATCGTTCTCGCTCGTCGTATATCCGATACTACTAGAACAAATTTGTAATTACCATATTCATTTATAGTTGTTGTGGATTATTTGTCGCTATTCGCTTTGATGTCGCGTCTAACAGACGCCAAAACAGTTTTCGGCTCCGTGTCACACGTCAAGTAATTTAAATCAAGTTTAGTTTGATTAATGACTCGTGTTAGCTGTCTTTCAGACTCACCCGTGTTAATATGGATTCTGTCTTTGAACGTAACATTTAAAACCTCTTACTTTACATATTCAAAAAGTGTAGTTTAGTGTAACTTATCTGCGGATAGTATTGTTTATTGGGAACTGGTACAGACGATTCTTAATTAATATACTTAAAGAGTAACAAAACATTTTATTAGCAGTATGGGTACTGCCAAAAAGAAGGATATTTTATAGTGTGTGTTTGAAGATTAGTTTATTATATAAATGTAACAAAACATTGGTAACACGTAAGGTTAAAAGTGCTATGCTAATAATAACTAAATAATGCATTCCTTATTTTCTAAGTAATTGATTTAATTAAAGTAAATTTAAAATACCATTTTGTCATAGTTTATAATCAGTACATAGTGATAGATGACAATTAGTTATTTTATATAAACCACATATTACTAGTTTCTAACTTCGTTGTCTCAAGTCGTTCTAAAGCTTTGGAAATTTTGAAATAGAAATTATGGCAACATTATTTTCAATACTACAATATGTCAGACATATCGTATGCTGTTAGTTTTTTAAATATGGAAATGTAAAAACAAGGTTGTAAAAGTATTCCAGTATGAGTACTTGCCAATTTTAAACATTTTTTTTAATGTGAATACAAATTAATAAACCATTCAATGTAAAAACTAATCAGTACTTACTCTTCTTTTTAAAGCGAAGGTCATTATAATGTTCTTATGCTGTTGTAGCAGATACAAAAATCAATAAACATCAAATACGGTAGTGAGGTCGGCTCGCAGCGGTTCTGTCTCATGGCTCATTACCATTTTAATTACCTGCCGTCGAGCAGCCAACCATCTGCGACCCTTGACAACCCCTTGGTTAGCGTCATTTTTGTTGTTAAACTTATAACAGATATGATAAATGGTGCGTCTCTCTTGCTTACCTAGAGAAAAGCTTATTAATAGTGATATAGTAAGAAAGGTATATCGTAAGAATGCTCTTGCATATTTCTGAAGGCAACGAATGAAAAAGGAAAAGGAATGTTGCGAGAGGAGATCACAGTCCAATATGATGGGAGAATAATAATGATAGTAATGACATAAACGTATCATAAGCTAGCGAAATTTTATTTAATCTCGATAGATCGTGATCTGACTATAATTATGAGAATACCTGACCACTGTCGTAAATTCGAAATTAATCGGAATTCTGGAAGGCGAAGATAAATTTAAGTGAAAGATTTCATTAAATATTAATGCATACTCGTAAGCATTAAAGTAATAAAAGCGTATGAAATGAGAAATTGAAACTGAGGCCTACGGAGTACACAATACACATATATATGTTATCAAAAAAACCTTGCATAAAAAACGCTTTAACAATGTATATTTTCTCCATGTGTGTAAGTCATCCACCGTGTAAAACAACAACGGTAGCTGGATGTGTGGTCCCCATTAGTGAAATTTCTTGAGGGCTTCCGTGCTTCGAAAGACATTATCCTGTCGCTGTTTCGTTTGTTAAGGTTTAATGGAAATAAGGCGTGTCGGAGGCCTTCGAAAGAAGAATCGGCAATAAACTCTCAAGGGTATTTTTCCTACTCACAGTTACAGAAAGCACTTACAATTACCTGTAGCTATATATTAAACCCATATCCAAGCAGTCTTAGTCTTTAAACTAATCATCTAATTAGTAATAAACTTAATGGGAATTACGGGAACTAATTTATTAAAGTTATTTTCAAAGTCATTATTATTTTATTCATTTTGCTTGTGGTTCTCAGTATCGAAACGAAAAGGCCGAGTGAAATCAATATCCATCAGATACAGTTCAGCTGGCTAGCCTATCTCGCCTACGCTTAGCTAGCTAGCCAGGCGTCGCGAATACTGGTCTGTCTCGCGCCTCATTACCATTTTAATTACCACAGTCGACCAACCAAGTGCGGCCCTTTTGTTAACTACACTTTAAATTTACATTGTAGAAGATTTTTGTGTAAAATTTACAAATTATGTTGCAGGTGTCTTTCGCAAAAAATTGGTAACTGTTCTTTTCTTAACAGCAGGGACTAGCATATGCGAGGAACGTGACAGGTAAACAAGCGACTTGATAAATGTATATGGTTGTGTGAAAATTTTTCGTCATTATAATAATGATTTTACATAAGTAGGTTACATATAGTCCCATCCCCAGATTGAATAGCATAGAACAAAAGATACATTACACAGACCTTCGTGAACAAACATTTGTTTGTCACATAAATATTTCTCACGGACAGGAATGGATCCAAGACCCTAATTCAGTAGTCAGATCGTCAAAAGAAACTTTAAAACAAACAGCATAAAGGTGGCGTTAGTTTGATGTAAGTTTTGCGATTCATTAACATTTTAATTATGCTCTGGCAGATACGGTTTACAGCCACCAGCAACGTCTTGATTAAATCACGAAATCAAACTGTAAATTATTAAAAATGAAATTTGTAAACGTAAAAAATTAAAAGTAGCTTCAAAAAATTCAAAATGCGCACAAAATTTGAAACTTTAGGACTCGATAAACAAGCTAAATTTCAAACCATGGAGCTGCACGAACTACTGGTTCATAACAAAACGATTACCTTTTTACTTTCTGTAAAGGAGAACAAAAAATACATTTGCACTCTTCAGTTCCCCAGCCTCTGACTGTTGATTTAAAAGGACGATCGTTAAATAACATCATAAACCGTTAGTACAAAGAAATCTTTAAGCTTTTAAAAGAGGTGATTTACAATAACATCGCTTTAAGTCTTTTAATGCACCGGAAGACATACAAATTATCTATCCATCACCGAACATCTCAGACTTCTTTTGATAAAGCTTATTATATGAAAGTTTTATTAGTTCTTCTCCTTTTAAACGAAGCGCCTTTGTACAATGTCGAGATTGGCAGTTCGATTATCCTTGGCTTCAGCAAAAAAGCATACAAAAATTTGCCTGTAATGTTCTAGACATCTTAAGCTCTCCACAGGGAAGCTGCGCGCTCGGAAAATTAAACTGCCTGAAATGCGACTGCTGTTTTACTCCCAAAGAAAAATGATTGTCGCTTATTACTGCAATCCAAATTAAAACAATAACTCATCTTAAAGTCAAGAATTTGTCTAGTCAAATAATTCCACTTCGGCTTTGGCAGGTTATTGCTCGAAGGGATTTCGTTTTTATTAACATGCTTTTATTAGCTTAGGTAGTCTGGTATGAGTTAATGTAATGGATTTTTTCAGTTCCATTTAGATCCACTTTGTTTTTATTTAATTAATTCCAAGTTCTTCACTCGTTATAAGAACTGATGATGGTACAATAATTTCATGATAATAGTACTTAATGTTTTTAATAATAATTATAGAGAAACAAACTTTGAAGGTTAAGATAAGATACATAAATTAGTTTATTTAAGATAAGCAATTACTTTATATTTATAAATAAAGTGAATGGTATGTAAAAAACAAACAATATTTTTCCATTTCAAGGTTTATTCTAGCAGTATTCATGCATGTGAAAAGATCACACAAATCACACGAATAAAATGCGGGTTTCTCGCAATGCAGGCCGTACTTACGACTCGTAATTATTTTAAGTCTTTCGGTGAGTTCCCTCGTTTGAAACTTTCACCTTTTCTCTGGTTGCGGACTAAAAGTTAATTTCTTTTGGTATATTTTAAAATTAATTTAGCTTTTGTGCGACCGCACGCCTCAGGGCGAATTGTAAGTGGCCAAACGGCAAAAGCTTTTAGATATAACAGCGCGGAAAAATGGAGGATGCTCTTTGAACATTAATGCTTTGGAAAATGTTTCATGTGGCGACGCAGGAGATATTTATACTCATATTACGTTAACTGCAATGAAATAGTGTGTTACACTAAGTGTAATCATAATTAGAATGTTACTTTTACAAAACGTCCTGTCAGTTAATTCATTAAATATAATTAGTTTAAATAAGAATTATAACTCGAAAACTGTACCACATGAAATATTTTTTTTACATATGAACATTGATAATTTTATTTCGCTTAAACGGATCTTCTTTAAAATTATTTTAATGATCTGTAGCAGTTCCACTGACCTCTGTGTCTTTACACTATAGACTGTCATTTTGTGCCTCAATATGTCGCACTGCCCATAATACCTTTTAGTAGGTAGTTATAACACTAGTTTGTCAGAATTAAAACCGCATGTGACAAAATTTTCTTTTTCCACTTAAGTTCACCATTATACGCCATCATGATACGCATGGAATAATCACATATTAGTCACCGTTTTCTCAAGTAATAACTGGTACAGTTTTTTTCAGTAAATAGCCAAAAAAAGGAGCAGACGTGCTCGTCTGCTAGGTTGGTACCTGATGGTAAGTGTTCACTGTCGGCTATGTTGGTTGGTAAGACTAAAGCTATCACTGATGCGTTGTCGGCCAGGAAGTATGAAAGAAAATACTGAGTCTCAAGCACCCAGCCGGAACCTGACGAGTCGTTCGGGGGCTTACTCGAGCAGGACAGCGATAGCTAGCTAGACAAGCTTCACGAAAGGATAATAATACCAATAATAATATTAATGACTTAATAATAATACTGATAATATAATCCATACGTAAATCCCTACCACTAAGTAGGCTAGCTTCTGTCGCTTCTTCCCTGTTCTGCCAGTACGGGATTGGGGCGAGTATTCTAGGCCGCTCCAATACGGCCCATATAGCTGAATAGGAATACCCTCTCTCTTCAGGCTCCGCTGAAAATCGGTTTCGCGGCAGACAAAGCCGACCGGAAGTCATTAAAGCGGCGTTGCAGCACATATAAAAGATGCAAGTTTTATGTTAAGTGTCGGTATTTATTTTTTTCCTCTCTTTATTAGTGTTTAAAATTTGTGATATTCTATTTTAGGTCTTTTAGTATGTTGATATTTTGTATTTTTTGTGTATTCTTTTATGTTTTTTTGTTTTTTTTTTTTAATTTATTCATAGGTTTTCTTAGTAGTGCCTTCTTATTGGTAGTGTGTCAAAATTATTTGTTTTTCTTTTAGCTTTATTTATTTAATAAATTACACCAACAAGATAAACACCAAAACCAATAACTTAAAACATGCACTGATTCAAATATATGTGTATGTGTTACCTCAGTTACAGGTGTTTATTTATTTAAACTTGTATTCACAGCGTTTTAACTAATGTATGTTACCCATTATACATATATGAAACTTAAGCCAAATCGAATACATATTTTGTAGCCTATTTTTTTTTATACAATATTAAAAGGAGGGGTGAAGAAATGAATTTAGAAATTATACAAAGCAACGATAGTACATAAAAGCACAAAATAATATAAAAGGTCGCGTTAATCTTACTAAACACAGATTTACAGCGAACTATAGTTTACAATAATGTCAATTTTATAAGTAGCATAATTTAGTACAGTATTTAAAGAAGTTCGCAACTCAGATTCGCAAGTACCTACGCAAGAAACAATACAATAATAATAATACTAATTGTTTGTAGTGTAGTGAATGGTGTGTAGTGTATGTGTGCATGGGAGTGTGAGTGTGTGTATGTGTGCTAGCTGTGAATTTTTGTGATGACGCAGAGCGCTTCATAACAACTCAGTGGTAGGCTCACATAACGGTGCTGAGTATCGGATACATAAATAAATTCATTGATTAAAATTTTATTATGTTACGTAGTTTTCAAGTTAAGTGAGTGCGTTCAATTAAATAGTATATTTTTGTAATAATATAAATATATATTATTGTGGATAATATAATTAATATATATATCACCAATTTATTATCTAATATTTAAGTATGTTTTAATTAATTTCAGAAAAAACTCGGTTAACGTATTCATTAACTTATTTTACAATGGAATCTATATTTATTTATTTAATTATAAAAAAAAAAAATACTTATTAAATTTGGTCTCTTTGTATGCTAATAGTAAGTGTAGTGTATGTAAACAACTAGTGGCGTAAACAACTTTGTTATAAAACACGTCATGGCATCGAATTAAACAAACACAAGAAACAAAAACGTAATCTGATACGTCTTACATTTAAAAAGTAATCAAACAAAATGTTGTAACGAATATATAATTTTACAGGGAAATTCGTCTTAAAATAACTATTGTGTTTGCCAAACAACATTTTTGAATTTGTTTTGCGAGTTAAAGAATATATCGATCGAAGGTAACTTTTGTTGATAGCGTCATGACAATAAATAACGTCAGAGAGAGACATGAGAGTTGTGTGTAATATTATAACTTGTTAATATCCTATTCAAGGGGGCGAAGCGTTCCAAATTAGATCGTGCCCGTTTATTTATAAAAAGTTTAAATTTCCCAAACCTAGGCTGATTTCTTGGCACGCAGAGGTTGATTTGCGATGTCAGAATAATCAATTTGTCCATTTAAAAGTTTATATACAATATAAGAAAGAACATGGTGTCCAGGAACTTACGGCGCGAGACGAGGGAGCTTAGCTTAAATTGTTTTAAGCAATCTTCGTAAAAGTTTAAAGTTTTTGCGAGCTTATAATTATATGACAGACTCCACATAAATCTTTTCTGTACTTTTTCTAGTCGTTTGACATAAACTTCATAGTGTGGATACCAGACAATGCCATAGTACTCTAGGCCGCTTCGTACGAGTGAATTATTTATAGCAATTTTTGTATTGGGATTTTTGAATTCTTTACAATCACGAAGAACGAAACCTATTATTTTGAGTGCTTTCTTGCAAATATTGTCCATGTGAATATTAAAACGCAGCTTACTGTCGAGAACAACTCCCAGGCCACGAATATTGTTACATTATGTTGAATTTTTTTATGAATATTTTTACATTATGTTATGCTGAACGACGCATTAATAAATATTTTTACTTTCTTTTTATTCTTTCTTACATAATGATACTATCAATTTAGTTTTTTACACCACACCTAGTATTTTAAAAAAGAAAAAAGTGAGCAGTGATAAATTTTAAGTGCGCTCTCGCCTCGCACGCTGTTGCATATTCTCCATTCTTTAGACAAACTCAACGTAAAAGAAAGTGGGACCCTTAGGAATGTGAGCATCTAAAGGAGAGTTGAGGATAACACGGAAAGGTAAAACTCAAAATGTAACAATTATACCTTGACTGAGCAAAGTTGAAATAATTAATACTACTAAGAAGCCAAAGTTACAATAGTTGGTACAAATATAACAAATAATAATAAGGAAAAAATATAATAATGGGAATTTACAGTACGAAAGAGACTGATGTTTACGCAATAAGATCATGACCATCAGTAATAGCCGCCGACTATGGCCATATTGGGTCGAGAAGGAATCCATGGACCCAGTCGTGGAAAGGCCCACCTCATAGTACTGTATAAACACCGATGATTCGTTCCATAGTTTGTGTACAACGAAAATCGGATCATGAAAATAATTCAAAGTCAAACGTTAGGTATATTCGTTTACTATTAAAATTGTTTTAAAATATTCCGCGACACCCAACTCTCATAATATGTGTAGAGAATATTATTTTGCAACAATCACAATGAGACAAAGCATCTGGTCGTTATGTTAGTTTTATGAAGGTTTGAAGTATACTGTTACAAGTTCACCATTGCACCACCCGTTCACAATAACAATTGAAAATAACGCAGTGTATTTATTCGGCATAGATGTAAATTGATTTGTCATCCATTGGTGTTGAGTGGGTACAATTGGTGGGCATTTTGAACATATCTCGCATATCTTTGATATAAATAAGATTCCTTCTAATCCTGGTGCTCCCTTAAGACTGGCTTAAAAATAATTGACGGTTTCTAGTAACTGGTGTATCAGGTAAGGTACCAAATAATTCAAATCTAAGGATTTAAGGACGTAAGCGTGCTTTATACGATTTAAATGCAGATTCATACAGACAGAAATATCGACGTAATTTAATGTTAGTATAAAAATGTAAAGTGTTACTTTGCTGATCTAAAATAAGGAATATAAAGATAGAAATTAACTACATTCATTTTAGCATTTAACTTGAACGTTTAAATTTTTGTTTTAAGTGAACGAATAAAATAACCTAGCTTTTAACAGCGCATAAAACTCGAAGCCGTTTAATCCCCGCAGACCATTCGGAAGCGCTAACAGATTTCGAACGAAACCTTCCTTGTAAACTTTAAAAGAGAAATGGTTGAAGTGAACACGGTTATAAAAGGATTTTAATGTACTGTAGACCGAAGTGGACGCAAAAAGTGAACAACTCTCATAAATATGAAAGACAATTAGACGGCAAGCGGGTCCCACCTGTTGCAGCAGACTTGAATTTATTATTGAGCTTTGAATTACTAAAAAACGACTAATCTTTGACAACTTCTATAATTAATTTGTTTGTTAGGTTTAAATAGTCTCCAAAAATGCAAGAGATAAAAGTTTCGGTTTCTTGCGGAATATTAATAAGTTAGGACAGTAAAACCTTAAATTGTAGGTAGCGTCACTGGAAATCAACGGCCAAAAAATATGTAGTATATCTGCTACATACATACATCTAACGTGGGAATCATAATTCTTTTGTTCGCAATTGAAGCTACTGTTATTGCTTAGTTTAAGCACCTTTACCTTTCTCATGAGTGAATGTCCATTGCTAAAAACTATGCTAATATACACTTTGTTTATAAGAATGAGATTTCTCATCTTAGAAACATTCTTTTAAATGATAAAGAAAAACTTTGTTCTTATGCTATGTAGTGAAATCTAAACAAGGAGTATAAAAATAGTTATGTCACGAAATGTAACCTCTGTCTGTGCAGACGATGGATGACGTTCAACCCAACAACGCCAACAAAGGACCTACACAGGTGCCGCCGCCGCCGCCGCCGCCGCCGCCGCCGCCGCCGAGCCGTGGGGATCAAAGGTCTTCGGAACATAACAGAATGAAAGCGATGCCGGTAAGTGTTGAATCAAACCGTTTGTTAAAGATCTATTGTAATAATACTCAGTGCAACGCTTTGGAACCTTTGACATTGTTCTATATAATTTAATTTAAATTTATAATTGTTTCTCCAATATCCAGTTATTGATATGGATACACACGCAAACAATTTACATAATTCCAACCCATTCACAGACTGCAGGGTATGGGTATCACGTCGTAAGTTTGTAAGCCTGTTTAGTCTGTTACGTTATATCAGTAAGGATGGGTGGATAAGTTAGCAATCTGACATTTCATATAAAGACTTAGGTATCAATAGATGGTTTCACTGTGAGAAACGGGAGCACTCAAGAAATTTCGCCACTACTCGCAGCATTCACCCACGCCACTACCCACGGCGACTACGCTAAAAACAAGCTGTCAGAGCAGATCAAATTTACATACGTAAATAACGCTTCGTTTACATTAGTAAAACGTATATTAACTGAGTTAATTATTATTCCTTTATTTTAATTAAATTTTATGTCTGTTAAAATGTATTGTTGAAAATTTCTGTCTAGTTGTTTTAACGAAACAGTATAACTTACCGAAGTTTAATTTTTACCACCATCCTAATAAAAAAAATTCGCCTTTACAGGAATGATTAGAATCAAGGACTTCGCTCCGCTCGCATTATGTAATTTTATAATGTTAATGGTAAATAATACTGGATAATATTGAAATATAATAATATTTAATGATGAAGGTATTACCTCGAGCTCTTACACTTATGTAAATACTTAATCATAATATCTACATACATCTGCAAAAGCAAGACCTTATATAAACATGTAATAGACGGATTATACTGAAAGCGAGCGAAACAGAGCAAAGCTTCGAAGCTTTTGCCAAACGTTCACAAATCTCTCTAAAACACCATAGCCTTACATTTAATCTCGACAATCATGCGTCTGTTTCGTTTCGCAGTTAAATCCGGTGTCCGGATTACACGCCGTGTCCGTGACGGTTCGTGATGCCGCGTGCCTCCCAGCGATTAAGCCTCACTGCCCTCCTGCGCTCGAATCGACGGGTCATCCCCGGATAAATGGAAACGGATAAGTGAAATCATATCGATTTAGTGTCGCGTCTATTATATTTTTGGCAATTCATGTTCACCTCGCATTTAAAACTTTTATTAAGAATATAGAAACTCTAGGTGTGAATATAATTGCCAAATAAAGAAAATTGTTGATAATTTTTAGTTTCGAAAAATATTATATGTTTATATAAGATATTGTAAATGTATATGTTCCAAATAAGTTCTAGATACTCCTGAAAATAAGAGGACGAGCCTTTGTAATAATATCAATACATAAAAAGTATCTTTGTCTTTTACGTATGTAATAATTGCTTACAGATTAAAAAAATCCTAGGCTTCATTTTTCAAATCTTGAGCTACTTTCTTCCAATGCCAAATTATGCGTGATAAAATGAAATATGAAAAAAGAAGATAGAAGAACGAAAAAAGAAGAAAACAACTTCCTTCGAGGTCACGTGTATTCTTGGGGAATTAACACACATTATAAGATGTTATTGCTTGAGAATACACGTAGCTGACAAGGAGAAAATCATCACTGGATGGAAAATATCAGGTTTTCGATTTCAGTGGCGCCACGATTTGAGTTTGAGTTGTATTGTAGTACCCAAAAAAATAAATTACAAATATTCGTTTTTTAATTTGGAGTCATTAAATTTCCTTTTGCTGGAAAAACGGAACACTTACTTGTGTGTCCTACTGTCCGTCTATCGCACCCGATTTAAGCCGAATCTACGTAACAAAATTTTGATACAATTACATAGTCAGATAACATAAAAAAGCGTGATATATAATATTCCAAGCCTTCTCCAATAACGAGAACCAACCTGTATTTCAGTCGGTTACTTACAAGTTGAAATGCTCTTAATAAAAAATATATGTAATTGAAATCAACACCATATCAAAACTTTAATTTTTGCGCTCCGAGATTTACGTAGTGATAAATATGATTTTATCGATCACAAAATTTCAAGATTTCAAAAGATAATTTCATAAGTATGCTTATAATTTTGTTGCCTTTCAGAGAAGTGAAATAACACATATGGAATTATAGAGTTTCAGATCAAGTCACAAAATAATAGTACTTTTTTTTAACAACTATTGGGCTAGGTACCATATTTCAGTTTGGCATATTTATCTTTATTTCTATAAAAACATTTATTTTTGTCTTATCGAGTTTTACAATATATTAAAGTCAAATCGTGGCACGACAGAAATCTTAGTATCTTCGAAGAAAGAAGAACCTGGGACTCCATCAGAAGTATAAAACAATTACTATAAGTAAATAGAATAAATTTGATATTTTACAGGTCCGTTGATAGTAATTCTGCCGACCGCTTGAATAAATCAAGGACTGGGTCGATTCCATGCAAAAATTTAAATATTTGTACCAGATGTTTGTTTTCAGGCATTTTGATGCTTGTGTGCCTCTTTTATTTGTTCAATGCCACCCAAAACATTTATGAGTATAATTTATATTTTGTTCTCCACAGGAACATCAGCGGCCATGTGACCGGTTCCACGGATCAAGCAACACTTCGACGGTGCCAGCAGAATATATACATCCCTAAAACCCTTTAGTTTAAAGTGAAAATATATTCGTAGTTAATAATTCATAATGTGATAGATCACATAATAAATATTGTCAATGATATTGCCATTTATGTTGTTCACTGTTTTGTCTTTCATGAGTGTTAATTAATTAATTAAGATCACAATTTTATAAACACATGTTATAACGCATGTTTCATATAATTTATTTCATATAATTCACTATAATAATACTATATTTATTCATTTACTTTATCCCTTTACTAATGATAAACTGTTGCTGTTAAAGTTGAAATTAAATATTTTTTGTTAAATAACCTTGTTTCATTTAGCATGATACTTACGCAAAGCCCTACCACCAAGCAAGCTGGCTTCTGTCGTCTCTTACGACACCCTGTTCTGCCAGCATGGGATTTAGGGGAGTATTCTAGGCCGCCCCAATACGGCCAAGTTATGATGCATCAAACAATATTACACACACTATTTCCATTGTTAAATGTAGAATATACTATCGTCCTGCTGACATATTTTTGTCATGGTCAATGGTAAAATTGACAATATTATAGAAACGTTCACATTTCATGAAATGGCTAGCTGTTGAAAATAAAAGTATTACTATTATCAATACATACATATACTCTAGTCCTGTAAAAACAATACCATCATTACCACCTCCATCTGAGGTAGTGTAAATCAACTGAATAAAAATTAATTATAATTCTGGTCGTTACATCAATTTTCTAACTTAACGAAACCAGCTTAAACAGGGGTGCTGTTTACACAAGTCACGTGACATGTTCATTAAAACAACATTCTGCTGTTATTTCTTAATTAATCAATCCTATTATATACCGCTGATATTGATTACAGATTACCGCCGCCATTCGCGTGGTACTTATAGTACTATGAGTAGTGAATAATTATTGGATCTATTTTAGCAATAACCTTATCGATCAAGCGTTGAAAAATTGTGAAACGTTTGTAATTCAACAATAAAGTGATTACGATTTAGTTTAAATATCATTGTGCAAAGACTGACACATTAAAAGTTAACGAGACTTAATCGGATCGCCTATAAAATATTGAAAAATTTTTTTTGAGTCAAGATTTGAGTTCGTAGGCCGAAATATAATGCTACCCCTGTCGACCGAGATGAAACGCCTCATTTGCTTCAATACAAAATTAATTGAAAATTTTAATCTGCATATGTTTTACAACAGTAAGTTGACGAGTTATTTTACTACTGTACTTTAAGTCTCAAACAGTTGCCACAATTCAATTATTCCAGTGGGCTAAGGTCTTCTTGCACGATGAGAAGTTAAAGGCATAGTTCAATAAGTTTTTGCGCAGATTTTAAACACCCTTGACAATATTACGGAAAATAGGAGTGCAGATTATTTTACGATGTTTTCTTCATCGAAACAAATGATAATTAATTTCAAATTTCAATTTCAATTTCAAATTACATTATTTCTAAAACTCTCAAGTTGTGTAGAAGATTCAATTTCGAACAAGAGTCCAACATTCCAATGATTCGAATACCATTTCTAATAAACTTTTCTGGAGCTAATACGAAAAGAAGTAACTGGAGTTGGCAATATCCTTTTGAAGGATACAATATCCTTTTGACTGTAAGTAGTAATCAGAGTTTTCAGCTGTTTAATGGCAACTGCAACCCATCCATAACATAAACGTCCTCATTCAAACCTGTAGTTCACATGTAATGAAGATGATAGCAAATAAGTAATTTGCTAAATCCTCGTTCATTTAGGTTATTTAGGTCACCTAGCAAAACTGAAAACTTACATACATTATTAATGCTATCTGAAGACCTCCACGATGGAAGAAGAGTTAATAAGCAAGCTTAAAATTGTCTTCGGAGGCACGCAAGCGTTTGAGAAATTTTGTCACTAGAAGGCATAAATCCAAACAGAGCACTTCCCAGAATACTTACTGATCAATAATTTCATAACAATAAAATTATTTTTCATAATATCCGTCTTATGGAATAAGGGAACATGTTTTTCTCCCATTTTCATTAACATTACATTTTAGCTATTCTATTTCAAGATGTTACTTCATTAGTGTAACCAATGACGAATATTGGGTTGAAACACTTTACACGATGTTGAATACCGTACAAAAAGCTTTCAAGTATACAGATTTCCACACGACACCTTTGATGACCCAAGCCACAGATATTTCTGATATGCACTTATTGTCGAAAAAAATGACCGAAATTCGGACAATCGAAATGATAAGTTCAATATTCTCTAGTATAGGAAGTCTGGAGATTTGTAATAAAATTTGAATATTCTTAATAATAATAAAACTAAGTATTAAGTAATACACAATTTTGAACGAAAATATTTAATGCAATAAACTAAATCACTGAAAGAAAAGAGTACGTATGACAATTTTTCGCGTTTGTCTTAAGCTCATTCAAAGTAACAAATTAGTTTCGGTACAACACAATAAAATCCTAATAAATATCCATAGACTTCAATATATATATTTATTCGCTGTGTAGGCAGCCTCTTAAAAGTGTGCTTAAACGGTCATATTTTTGATGAAATAATGTTGACACACATTGATACCTAGAAAAAGCAATATTATTTGGCAATACTATGTACAAGTAGTCTGCCGTACTTAATTAGTAATAAGTGGCAATACAACATCTCTCAGCAATAATATACATATATCGGCAAAGTAAGAACATTTGTAACAAAAGGAATATACTTCTAGCATAAATAAACGAAATATTTATTGTCACGTTAACATATCGACGACTTAATAACTAAGACGTAAAGTTAAAGTAGAGAGACATGTTGTTCATGGGATAGAGTAAATATTGCGGCAACATACTTCAGAAAAAATACGACACATTTAGAAGCCTTATACTCTACAATCACCGTTTATAGGATATTAAAATTTACCTAAAACATTTACGAGCACTACTTATACAGTATTTTTATACTGCTTTATATATAGCGTAAATTGCTCAATATTTCACTGCTTGTGACTAAAATTTTAGACAGACACTAGACATTTAGCGGCCAATATAACCGGTCGTGTGGCGATAAGAACTTGTCTTTTAAATATATATAACTTCACAAATCTGGAATCGGATTCTATCTGAGTATTACTCAACGAATTTTGACAATATACTATAGATAAGACAAGATCTTATCGGGTAGATTTACCACAAATAAAATATTAGGACCATTTTTTAAAACCTCACAAATCAGTCCCAATTTTACCATATCAGCGCTGTGAGAAAAATGTTAATTGTACTAAGAGCAGAATTATTAACGAAATACAAATGTGTTCTAATCAATAAGCAACAGTCTTCCTGAATAATTGATGCGGGCTATGGCAACTAAAATTGATTGCATGGTAAAAAAAATATAAATATATACATAATTATATGTATAAATATAAAATAATATTTAATAATTATTATGGTTATATACGATTATCACCAAAAACGGTATATTCTCACTGCTTATTATTAAATTATGAAGCAAATAGTAAAATAAGATATGCAATTTTAATTACCCACTTGTACAATAGCAATCCCACTGTTAATCTAAATTTTTAATTTAAATGAATAATTAAGAACAATTTAATTGAAGGCAATTGAGAGGCAAGACGATATAGATAGATATATATATAAAGAACGAAGATTCAATTGAACATTTATTTCTTAAAAGAATGCCACTTATTAAAGTTTTACGAGTTCTAGGATGTAACTGATTGATACATAATTAAAACAAAGTCGCTATCAATCTTCAGCCTCGGGGTTAACTCTACAAGCAAATCTTGCCGAACCTTCCTTGTCAGTTGGCGGGGGATCGTCGTCAGTCAACACCAAATTTTGATTTCGTCTGCGGTCTAAAGTGGTGCTTTCAGAGTCAGCGTTAGAAACACTAACTTTGTCAGCATCAGCACCACTAGGTAATACATTTTCACCATTACCAAGAACTTCATTAGTTGAATCAGTATTGGAAATGGCTTTAACGTCGGCTTCTGATTTTTTCCTTTCGATTTCTTCAATCTTCAAAGAACCGCTATTGGTCCTAAGTTTTGTTGTACTGTAAGTATTAGGCTTGTTTACTTCTTCTGCACCCGGAGACGCAACAGCCGTTTCTTCGTTTTCATTTATAGAGGTTGTATTGGTACCGGTTGCAATAGTTTCAGGTGGATTAGCTCTTGTACTCGCAACGTCACCTGTATGTGTGGTATTCGTCTGTGCTGTAGACACAGAAGGCGATGTTTGGGTAGTAGACTGGACTGTATTTTGTACAGTCTGTGTGGTGGATTGGGTCGTAGGTGGTGTAGCTTGTGTACCTGTTCCTGGCGCATCGTGATAAGCAGCTCCACTTGCCAAGGCTGCGATGCCGGCAAGTCCCATCATTCCACCCATTCCATGGTGAGTACGTAGAAGCAACTGCTGAAGCTGGGCTTGTTGTAGTATCACCGGTAACTCGTAATGATGAAAGAAGTATAGCATGGAGTGCTGCAATAAAAAAAAAAACAAGTTTATTCGAATCTCCAATAAGTATCGTTAAGTAGACATGTAGTAAAAATACACGGTAAAGAGATAAGCTGGCAATGGAAGCGGTGGCAGTTAACGACGTCGCGACTCTATATAACACTGCAATGTTCGTGGCGCATTATGAGACACGTCCGTCGAACTGAGTAAAAGTCCTTTAGACAAATAAATGAGTGACTCGTGACAGTGCCGCAAGTAGTCGTCTCGATTTTATTTATTTATTTCTGGGTCAAAGTTCTCACCCCTAGTGACGCCCGACGTAAGTTTTAATTAAGAAACTTGTGACCGCTCCGACTGAACTTTTATTTGAAATTATATTTTCTGATCCCCTCGTTTTTTCAAATGTACCAGTAACGTGTAACGGGTTGCGGGTGCAGATAATTCAAGAAATTTTTTTGATTTATTATTTTAAGTATCCAGTGTGCCGTAGCTAATTGAAAGAAATTTACAACATCCATCAAGTTTTCATATCGATTCTAAACTGTCACACTCTATTTTAAACTTCAAATATAGTGGAAAATGTAATATTACTAATATTGCTAACGTTAAAAGAACTGGACATCTGTCTCAGTAAAACAACAAAACATATTTTTCACTAAGTTTGTTGCTTGTAGATTAATTATGAGTGGAGCTAAAACATGGAATAAAGATTTTATTGTAATACTGTACTAAAAAAAGGATTTTGTCTTTTGTAATTGTTCCTATTTATTGGAATGACAAAAATATTTAATCACTATTACTGATAAACCACAAATTGAGGTCCTCTTTTCTTTTGTCCAAATAAATCTACTACTCTTCCTTTTATTAACAAGCAAGTTCTGTCAGCATAGTTTATAAAAGAAGTAAGGCACTTCTAAGAAACTACAAAGAAGACTGTAAACTGTTTCAATACTTAGATATGGACTACAATTATAACATGATTCTATGTGAAACATTAGCTACAAAGTCGTAATAATAATTTAAAACGGCGGTAGAAAATACCAATCCAATAAAGTTGGTAAAATATTTGTATTGCACGTCTGGGGCACAGACCGTAATGGAAACGTTGCCTATGTTTTGGTTATAATAGGACACTATTACTGGCAACATCAGATCACTAAAGCTGTGGAAATCGTACGTGTTCATGTAATAACTTTTTTTCAAATGATCTCATCGAATATATTTCGCATGCATTTGGTTAAAGGAACTCAATCGAAGGACCTGTATAAACTAACGTTCATACACTCACACCCCCGCCGCACTATAATTCTCTGTCTTGCGGGGTGCATGGTCACACATAAATGTTTCGTGATGTCATCATCATGAATACACATGACTCGAAAACATTTATCTACTACAAAAATGTTTGCTCCGGGAGGGATTCAAAAACGGGATTCCTCGATCTGCAGGCAGGGTCCCCGCCAACTGGGCTATGGGATGATTGCACGAGGGATTAATTAACGCGACCGTATCTGTTAGGCGAACAGCGTTAAAGCAAATATAAAAGGATCAAACGTTGAAAAAGGTATTTAATGGACAGAAATGATGCCCTTTTATACGACTATTAAAATCGGCCGCTTTGAGATTTACCTCAACCACTGTTTGATAGGTAGATAGATTTGTGCGTGTATAAAAACGGTGGCTTATTTTTTATCAATTTTATGATCGTTTGCAGCAGATAGCTTCCGTTTTTCGACGATGTTCCGAGGGATGTTTGCTTTTTGAGAATACTATCTTGATGATCACAAAGGGGATGTTGAAAAGGATTTATTTTCCTGTGAAGCTTTACATTGACTTTTCAAGTAAAAGAACTTAAACTGTGAACCGTTTAGAACGTACAGGTGTAAATGTGATTCAGACGCGAAATGTGCGAGCTCAAAAAGGTTTGAGAGTCGACTTAACACTTCAAAGACCACTACTACACCTTGTAAGATACTCGTAAAAAAATACATTTAGAATCAAAATTGTCATAAACACTTCGGGGAAAGTATGTTAATTATTCCAAAATTGTAGAGAATTTTCGCGAAAGCGAAGGTATTTTGGTTTGAAATGTAAAGAAAAAAATAAGTAGGCAGCGAATTTTTGCGAGCAAGCCCTTCGCTGAGCGAAATTTTTCTCCAAAAAAATCCCTCTTCATTTAACTAATCTTGACGCAAACAAAGAGGCTACTCTCAACTTAAATACGCACATATAAATTTTTTGATAATCGAATTATGTTTGATAGCTTTTTGTATTAAATTTTAATTTTGCCTAGATATAATTTTTCTTATTGTAGGATATTGTTAATCTCCTATTTTTGAGATAAATATGTAAAAAGTTAACCATACACAATTTACTTTTAATTTTTATAATTATTTCACTGCTTCGCATCGGTTTTGCTCGCACATCGAGGTTAGAGTAATTAATTAGCACTATATTCGAAACAAGGACGTTACTGTGCTAAGTTTACTTTAAATAGGTTTGTTTTTATTACCATCGTACTTATTTTTCCTTTCAATTATTTTTTTTTATCTTCCATTTTGAACATAGCTTTGGCTGTACGACTATGTAATAAGAATCAGGGAAAAATAAGAATGAGCCTTATTTGTTTCAATAGCCACGCAAGATAAAAACGAAGAAAATAATCATTAAAACAAATTTTTCATTTAAAAATAACACGTTACAAAAACGGACGAAAATGTATAAACTAATTAATCTCACACGAGGCTCAATATGCAATAGTGCACGAACTGAGATCGGTCAAATTATATTACAATTTCAAATTGACTACTAGCGGCCCTTTCAGAATTATTTCGGGTTGAACAATTAAATATAATATAAGTGATTATTCAAAATTTTTTATGTTTTTTGGCTTGATTACACATCTATAGGTTTACTCATATTTGATATAGCCTATCATTTGCGCAATCACATGTTCTCACTACATACTAATTTTTATTAATATCAGGTTAAAATCACCTGCGGTTTTATAATCATAGTACACTGTATTGATATAATCAACGACGTTCTGAGTCAAAGTTGTAAAGAAGTTTAATAATTTAATAGAGATCTCCCAGGTTTTTTGTCATTCCGCTTGAATATGGCGCCTTTGTTGATTTAGGACTCACGAAGAATTAGAATGAATCATTTTTTACACATAACAAAACGACGACAGTCTATCATATCGATTCACAAGTACGTTGAGCGCGTTAGTTTATTCATCAAAGAATACAGAACGAAGGTTAATAGTTAGCCCAGTTAATTAAATTATATAATATTAGCTGACTTGGCAAACGTACTTCTGCAATATACGAAAATTTTTTCCATAATTGAGAAGAAAGACTTTGTTAATATCATTACTACAGTCAAATAACAGACGCACCGACGGTTACATATATATAACCCGTATCGATATATTAAATAATACACATCGATATTGTTTAATACGAATAAAAAATTCTACAACGGATATTTTCGGCTCCAACAGAACCAAAATAATCGTGCAAACTTGCTGTGCGTTTATTTAACTATGCCTTCGTCTAAAACCTATTGAAACCCACGTATATCTTATTCAATCGCGTCTCTTTGATAAGCAATATTTGCCAGAAATACACTACAGATCCCTCTTAACATAACCTCAGCATGTTGCAGGGGAAAACAAGGTATGTAAGTTTAGAGAGAATTGGTTGATACTCACCAATAGCGTAGTGTATAGATATGTAAATAAATTATAATGTGCATTTTTTTACTGAAAGCTTCGTACATTACGTTTTCTTGATAAACATTTTAATTTACAGAATTACTAACGAGCATAAATTTTTTCCCTAATCCTAAAGTTCCTCTCGAATGAGTATACTTTATTGAGGCATAAGAAATAAAAATAATAAAGAGATCTTTACATGTAGGAATAAGTTTAAGCCTTAATTGATGGAGTTTCATTCAATTTATGATTTTTTCTCTCCTTCCTTTCCCAACTTCGTTCGGGTTCGAGGTCTATTTTAGTAGACATTACCTAAGTATAATCCATAGTCATTTCTAAATAGTGTACAAAGTGAACATCAACATGACTCTAGTTAATTTGTATACATGGTTTTATTTATTCCATCCGGAATAATTTTGCTTTCAAATATATATTTATATATATATATATATATCCTTCAAACGATATCTAATAATTTAAACTGTAGTGTATTAAAGAAAAGACTGACGATCGCAAAATGACGTTTACTGGTTCACTGCATATGGAGGTGTAACAAAAATAAATTCTCTAAAACTACCTACTACAAAACACAACAATGTCACCTGTTAAAAATATCGTATGGGCTGAGAGTACGCAGAAAACCTTATCTAACAAATGGACTGTCTGGTTACCATGTGTTTTGTAATATTATTCTTTGTCGGCAAAGGGCGAAGTCAAAAACAAGGAAGCTTCTCGGAATGCAAAGTGGGGGCCTTATCTTGTAATCATCGAGCGCGTCAACTTATTAATAAAAATCATATTTCATGAGGCCACCCGCCGCCCGTCGTCGCCCGCCGCCCATCGTGAATCCGTCCCACCACTGTTACCAGTACTAATAATACTCAGTCATATTAATTTTAAATCTGGAACGACTTGTTAAATTTCAACTTTAAGCTCGTTTACTATTGTAAAATGAGGTGTGCAAAATCACTCACCGGTTAGGAGAAAAAATATCGTTCTAAAATGGAACACTAACGTTTTCAAAATTAGTTTAATTAATTAGATTCTACAAAAAAATCCTGTGGCATAAAAGTTCTACTTTTCCACCACCATAAAGAATGAGTTTATTTATATCCTTAAAAATGGTTTATTACATTATGGTTATTATTATTATATATGGTTAATACAGAAAGATTATAGCAATAAATAAGAAAGCAACGGTTCACGACCAATAAAATTTTATTTAAATTGAAAATTACCATCAATACGATATTTAGGAGTCTCTTCGGCCACGTGCCAAAATTAGCTCAAAACGATTTACGAGACAATTGGGGAATAAGGTTGCTTCTCAGCAATCATGCTTAAATGAGAAGCAGACGTATACAGACAGACATAGAATTGGTCTCTACAAAATATATTGATTTCTAAAACGTCAGGATGATGATTTCGTCATGACACCACAATGACAATAAAATTATTTCGAAAATCGTTCACCACTTATTAGTCTTATTGGAAAATTTTAATAAGCTCAATGCTTTTAGTAAACTGTACTTATTGTGACAGGAGGACTGTAAGTGAGACAGACAATTATGGATTGTAATAATGGTAATGATGGTGGTAAACTAACGTTGTCAGTTTGCTCAGTTACAATATCTAATAAAACTTATATAACATTACATGCTTTAAAATAATACCCATTTCAATTACTAAGGGTTGATATTTAACCGCCTATCGATTGGTCCTCGTTCAAATTCAGCAAACGTATCTGATTTTTGGACGGCTATTAAAACAGAACTGAGTTTTCACTTGGTACGTGGGAAAATTTGTGTAGTTATCTGTCTACATATTCAGAGATGTTCTCTGTTCTATCAAAACCCTCGACACCCTTCAGGCATAGCATAAGAGTGAATCAAATATCAGGTGTCTCACTCCTCTTTCAGCTCTGCCTCGTGAACTCGAGTTGGAGACAGTCCTAGCTCACTTCACAGCATCACATATTCACCTCAATAATTACATCAGCCTACTGTACGTAGACCATTAGGCACGGGTCTCATCACGGTTGTGATACCGTCAAGATTTGTGTAAATTATTAATTTGGTAGAATGAATAACTTTATTAGTAGCCGATATCGCATTGTATTGTAGTAGCAATAAAATATTAAATTTTCTTTTATTATTTCATCGCTAAAATTAAATTAAATTCGCCTTTAAAACAGTCTATTGTAGATAAGTGAATACAAATTGCATCCGTCCTCTAGCGTGTTATTAACTTCCGAACAGGACAACCACCGGAAATCGACTTCAGTCCCTTCCTGTCGGACGCCCTCTGTATTTTCCACATTTCTAATTTTGAATTACGTTGTTATACAGACTCAATAAATTTAAGATTGAGAAGTTTACCGTGAAAGTTTAGTACGAAGCGAGTAAGTGGCTAATTTAGAAACTAAACGCCCTAAAATACTATAATTTTTGAATGTTGGATGTATGGAGTCTTATGATTTTAAACTTGTATCATCGTAGACACTAGACATTTAAACTGTTATGGGTAATGATGATTTTAATATTTTATAATAATAACTTTTTTTATAAAAAGATTAAGAGTACTGATTATAGTTAAAATATATGGCAGTTATGTACACTCCTAGACACAATAAATTGGTAAACACACATAAAGTAGATTTTAAATACTAATATCCCTCATTTAAGATGGCAGTTTTTGGCAGTACAAGGTACAATTTTAAATTTACAAATAAAATTTACAACATAAAACAAAAATCTTAATAGCGATACGGTGTTCAAACCAAAGTTGAATCTTATTTGTCACGTGTTCAGGTTCTATATTCATATAGGTATGAAGTGATGTATGCAAAGCACAATCGGAAATGTAAACTTTAACAACATCATTGAAGTGAAAGCTTACGATTTATCGTGAACGTTTTAAGTACAAACAAATTAATTGAATATGAAGTCTTTGAAGTCGATAAAAATCATTATTATTTAATGTTATATAAGGTTCATGTTCACGAAAGTATATATTTAAACATTTTTTTATTATTTTTATCGAATTCTACAGAGTTTGTGCAATACTTTAGATGTTTTTGGACATTGATCTGTCCCAATGTGAAACATTTCTCCTACTGCCATTTGTATAATGCGTTCCTTCTTTTTTTTATGTTAGTAGCCGACAAACGAGCAGACGAGCCACCTGATGATAAGTGATCATCGTCGCCCATGGAAATCAGCAAGACCAAAGGTATCACTGATGCGTTGTCGGCCAGGAAAAGAGAAGAAAATTAGAAAGTACTGGCTCTCAAGCCCCCAGCCGGAACACGACGAGTCGTTTGGCGGCCGACTCAAGCAGGAGGGTGGTAGCTAGCCAGGCAGGCTTCACGGAAAGATAATAATACCACTAATAATAATAATGACTTAATAATAATACTGATAATATAATCCATACGAGAAGCCCTACCACCAAGCAGGCTGGCTTCTGTCGCCTCTTACGACACCCTGTTTTTCCAGCATGGGATTGGGGGGAAGTATTCTAGGCCGCCCCAATACGGCTCCTTCAGTGAACACATATGATAATAAAACATCTAGCTTAGATATTGTATTCAGCTATTAGCGCAACATGTAAAATGTGTTACATAAATATTGAAAAGTTACAAAGTTATTGATTCCAAATTACTGTATCAACATGTTTTTGCTAATGTAATATTTGTGCCAAAACACTGTAATAATAGTCACATCCCTTATTAAACTGATACTAATCACATCTTGTCTCTTGCGACATCCTGTTGCGTCGTTATTGAGAGGATATTAGGTATTTTGCTGAGAGTATCGTATAATATGTTCGAGAACCACGTATTATGTGTATATTATTTTATACAAATTACCGTTTTCTATTGACTATAAATCCGGACTTACACAAAGATAATTCAGATTTTATAGCGACTTATTGTCGGCATATCTTTAGAACATAATAATAAAATAAAGAGTTATTTCGTTACAACCGTCAACTTAAATCCAATATTATCAAATTTAACATCCACTTTTCTATTTGTTAATTTTTAATTTAAGCTTTTGGTACCATGTTAATTATAAAAATGATTATAAATTATATTCCGCGTGCTCTTGTGTTCGTGTACTCCACGGTTATTAAAAACTAAAAGGTTAATTCCCATATACGTGACTTAGTAATTCTTTAATAATTAATAACAATAAAGGTCTTAAGCCTATAAATATTTAAAAAGCTGTTTAAGTAAATTCTCGACACTTGCACAAACATTTTATTAAGATATTAATAATAACCGAAGGGGATACTACGCAAGCTAATATTCGCCGCCCAGCCTGCTCACTGACCCGACACGCGGTGACGGCCTGTGCCCGCGGGGTTACTGTTTCAAAGCGTTCTGTACAAACATTGTGACAGGACATTAAATATGTCCCTAATAAGACGAATGAAACATACGCTTAACGCGAGATGAGTGGTTAGAATTCCTTATTAATTATTATTTACCCCAACTTTAATAAAACCGGTCATTAAAAATTAAGCATAAGACTTTTTTAATGTCAGGCAGATGAGTTGTTCAAATGTTTAAGTATTATATAAAAAATAATTGTAACAGATACAAATTACCAATGTTTTTACTCTGTTAACAAGATATAGGTTAAGGAATTCAAATTTTACCAAGGCATTCTCCTTAAGTTATTCTTAATTTTTTCTTTTATATTTAAAAAATTAAGAATTTAATTTTCCTTTTATACAGCACTATTTACGTTAATCCGCATAAGAACAGTATAGCCGAGTTAACTATAGATCGCCTCAGGCGTAACAAACTAGCTTTGCCATTAAAACTATTAAGCTGAAAAAAAAACTTGTTACAAAACCTATTTTATCTTTTATATCCTTATTTAGCGCACCCGAGGCAATAAAGCCAGTACTATTTTTAAATTAACTTGCAACCCCTGATTCGATTACAAGTATAAAATTCTCTATTTTTCATCCGAAGCGTATAGTTTTTCTTCTAATATAATGGAGATTTTCTTCTTATATAATAAAGCTAACTACTTAATTTATAAACGCAAAATCTAAATCTCTAAATATAGACATTTTTTACTATGGCTTAGTTTGCAAGCAAAGGGCTTGAAGCCACTAGCTTCAGAATCACAGTCCTTTTTATATAAATGACCGACAAACCAGTGTACGAGCCACTCCATGATAAGTTGTCATCACCGTCCACGAACTTTACGATATTGCAACCGAAATACATTTTGTTTTTAATCAATTATATTCTTAGACAGCCTATAGGATAGGGATAGAATAACTCGTCTGTTATTGGCACTGATACCCTATGAACAGAATAAATAACAATTATATTCCATAACGGTCCCATTGCTGGTTTAGGGTCTCCTCAAAGTTTTAGTGGATTTAAGGCCATAGCCGCCGTCATCCGCGCCGAGTGCGGCTTAGTGAACCTCAAAGAACTTTAAAAACAACATTGAGAGCTCTCAGGTAGGTATGCAGATTTTCTCAAATTTTCCTGATAAGATAAAATCGATTTTCGAATTTCGGACTGGGCCTCCACTGCGAGAAACCAACGTTTAACCAATCGGCTAACGTTGATTGCAAGTTACGAATTTACTTAAAGCAAATCGGATTTGGTGGTAACGCCCCAATGGTTTTATGTTCTAAAAAAAATACAAAATGTTGTCCAACTTACTTGAATGAAGAGCCAAGAGGTGACGAGCGCCAGACTGCTGTACTGCCCGTTGAAGCGATAGTGATATGCATAGAACGAAAAGTGATACAGGTAGAAGAATCTGTTGACAAACAAATCTGTATTGTAACATTGATTTTCTGTAAGATATTTTTCAAGTCTTTCTTAATTTCTAACAAGAAAGCTGAGGACATTTGCTTGATGTTAAAGTGTCACACAGGTATCTGTTATAAAGTATTGGTCCTAAGGCTTAACGTTGCTACGACACTAAAGAAGAATTATTTTCAAGTCTTTTTTGTTAATATCAATGACAATCTCAAAAGGATTTCACCTCATTACACGATTTGATCGCGCGCACCAGAAAAAGACCTTGTAAGTAAATTTTATGGTATATACAAGACAAAATTAATGTTTATTGTTCATTATAACGCTGCATACCAGACTATCTATATTTAAGAGGAAATAAGAAGGATAATTACAAACGCATGGGTGTATGTCGGATTAAAAAAATGTGTCAGTAAATTCCTGAATAGATAGATGTTTTTAAACTCAGTCATCAGGGATTCTATTTAGACCTTGTCATATAATACAAGAACTTTCTTAATGAAAAATGTATTCATTCACGCACATGTAACCTTTATTAAGACTTCTATTACAAGAAGAGTTTAACATACTACATTACAAAAAAGTTGAATCGGCATTCAGGCACAAAAGTGCTTTCGAACGAGTTTCACGTATTGGAGGAGGAGCCAATCACTCCGCCTCGTGTGTTTCTATTTCTCGTTTCCACCATTAGGTTCGTTATCTGGTTATTTCGGTGGATAAATTCTCAACGCGCGACACGAACGACTAGCGGGTCCTAGAAAAGGGGAAATGTCACCTCGTTATCTGAAAATGTTGCAATTTTATTTGAAATCGATATTCACTGAGAACCATATTTTTCTTTGGCTGCCAAATACAAAGTGTATAAGAATATACTTTTGTAACAAATACAGTCAGTCATAAATGCATACAGTTCTAACATTAGATATATTTATTTAAAGTTTTAACTGCTATTACTCCTACATACTCTTACTCTACTGGTTGTCTATATCCATACTAATAATAAAACGGTACTGGAGCAATTCTATACATTAAATATTTTTGGAAGTTTTAATGTCGGTTGGATTTGTTATCGATAAAAAAGGCCAAAATGTATTTTTATGAATGTTTCTCTTTCGGTTTGACCACTAAAACCACTGAATACATTTGGATAATACTTTTCTTGCCGAGAAATTTGTGTGTTCTTGCGGAATAGGAATTAAAAGTTAATTTGGACATATTCTATTAACAAGGCAGTAAATAAACTTTGACTGCCTGGCTGCATCTAAAAACCCATTCCTAAACAATACGAATAATGCGAACAAGCGAATCAACGGCGTATTACTAGCATTTGATATAATAACTACATAGTATAAAACAGTCTCTTCATCAGTCATGATGATGTTCAGGCCGGTACTGTTAGTAATATAATAGATAAATTGATTCACCAAGTACATTTAGGTGTATGGGGTAAACGTGAAAAAGTTATAAAGCGCCTGATAAAAACGAGTAACAATTGTTTTTAATGGCGTTATACTGTTTGCGAACGTAAGTAAGGATATGTTTCCCCGAAGTGAAGTGTTGCATGTTTACTCTTACTAGTGTTGAATAAAATAAACTAGAATATAATCACCTTAATTAATATGTGTGTTCGTGAAGAAGGATAATATCGACTTGTAATTTAGATAATTTGCTTTGCTACGCTAAGGAATATAGTTGGTTTAAACGCATCGCCTGCTTTAGGTTGAAGATACTTACTTTTACGGTTTTATGTTTGAATCTGTGTAGAAGAAAACGATTATAGTTATAATAATAATAGTTATTTTAATATATTTACGGAAAATTGATGAAATTATGAACGACTAAACGTTTTAATGTCGCAATACACACGTGTACTCGGTCAACAAGATTCAGGCTATTCCTTCTTGTGTCATTGTTCATAAGTGCCAACATTACTTTGTCTCTTTGCATTTCATCAAAAATCGTTAAAATATTTTACTAAGACCAGTAAAACCTGCAATAGATACCTACCGATTATATTAATATTTTAAATGTAATTGCTTGAATCAAGCACATCTCAGGTTTAAACCTCTCGGGTGCTCAAAAACTGCAAGACGTACCTAACAAATAAATGTATAAAAAAGATAAATTACATAATAAAACTTTGAAGTTTTGGCTTCTTTTAAAAATTTATTAACGAAAACGGACTCTACTCATGTGTGATCGTAAATCTTCAGTATGAAAGAACCATTAAATAGTTTATCACGTACGTTTGAGGTGATTCATGTATGTTTAGGTAAACGCTAAAGCGTCAAGCTTAGGTAACATCAAACGAGATCACTACATTAAACATACATGTAAGGAAAGAGCAGCGTTTTCTTAATGTTATTTTGTACATAAATATTTTATAGCCCGCCGGCGCTTGCTTTAATAGAAATGTAAATGACAGCGTGGCTGTCCTTTAGGGGACAAGGATGTTGAGCTCTGGTTGATCTCCTTTAATACTGTTCACACCTCCGGGGAGGCTAAAAGACTTTTTTAGGGTGATTTGCAATTACAATACATATTTATTTTTAATGATAATTTTTTAAATTAAAAAAAACCTTAGTAATACGTGTTTTGATTAGTAACAAGAATGGATATTCTTCGGTGCATGATACTAAGACATGGATTTTAATTAAAGTTACCAAGTGTTATCATCTTATTTAAAACGATTTAGTTGACATGATATTTTTTAATTTAAAATAAGTTGTTCAAGTGTGTACACGTTTGATAATATATTTTTTTTAAGTACACGAATCCATGTGAATTACCCCAGTGTTAATATAAATATATATTCGTTAAATTAACTATAAAACACGTGATGGGTGCGCAACGAAACGCCATAAAAGATAGAAAAATAGGTTATAGTCATTCACGTTGCACAACAGACGTGAACTTGTCAGTGGCGGCAATGAGATAAGTAGATGAAGAAGGAGTGACATAAATCCGCAGCATTCACTGTTAACGGGTCACTGTGGACGAGAAAATAGTAGGAGAATTTTGACGCCAACACTATAAATCAGGCAGCTTATTTATCTGCTACAACGTGTATTATAAGGCGTGAAATTTTCTTTAAAACTAGTATTGACTTATTTACCAATGTTTTACTGTATTCAACTAATACTAGGGGATACATAGGTCGTACTTAAAACTTATTGTCATTTTCTAACAGTCAGTTCAGTACGACGAAGGAATGCATGGTAAATGTACCAATGGAAAGATATAGAATAAACACGAACAAACTTACTTTACAGCTAATCTGCTATATGTGTTTTTGATTATTTAAAATCTTTGTATCGAGAAAAACAGTATCATAACATTGTTTCTGTTGTTTGTGTTGAAATTTACTGCTAAATGTTATGCTTTATTTACTGCTATTGTTGTGCTATAATGCTATGTATTATAGCATTATGCTATAATGCTATGTATTTATACTATTTATATTATATTTATGCTATACTTGCTGCTAAATTCAATTTACAACTGAATATATTTATTTATATAGCATACCAATTAATTTTTCATGAAGGCGGACTGTATTAATAATTTAACCAAAAGATATTTTAGGCCTATTTCAAGTAAGTAGGAGATCCTTAATTTGATATCTCATTGTTTAATTACTATTTACGTGTAATGACAGTTCACTGTTTTATTATTAATTTCGTTTTATGAGAATTCACTAACGATAAACTGTTCTATGTTCACGTGTTATTTGACACGTAATACTAAATTAAAATCTATTGAATCAGAAATATACAGATCAAAATTCAAATGCCCATTTGCAATTTTCCTTATTACATCAAATTATTCAAGGGCCGGATTCAAGGGGCGAAACTGAATCTTGTTGAACTAACTCAGTGCGAAATCACTTTTGCTTCAGCCTTTGATCTCGAATGCGCCAAAGGAATGTTATTCAGTAAAAACATGCAAATTCGATAAAGTATGACACAATATTACCAGATACCGTCGAGGCGCCGTCTCTACAATACTTTGAGTAACATCAGCTTTAAATATTACCTAGTTATGCTGCCGGATGCTTGGACTAACAATTTACAACATATATTTAAATAATTATTTACCTAAATAAAATTTTGAGGTTATATAATTATTGTAAAAATCATTTGTATAATAAATAAAAAGTATAAGTTATTCAATTATTATCTCCGAAATTTCGTCGAACAGCGATTTAAATTTGAATTATTTACAGTATTTAAATTATTTGATGTTTCTTAAAAATAATCTTAGAATGAAGAAATACTTGAAATCAATAATTTGCAAACTTTATACTATCTGTATTAATATTATAAGGAGACAGTGTGAATTTTGTCCGTGTTGGTGTATGCACGGGGTAATCTCCCGAACCACGGCACCTATTTCAAAAATTATTTTACCATTTCAATGGTATATAGGTACATTATTCCGGATGGTTGTTTATTTATAAATCAGCTAAAGTCATGATGACATTAACTTTGTTTTATTCAGAGATTAGTATGAATTATACCTACGGAATATTTACTATAATAGATAATTGTTCCACCAGAACAAAGTAGGGGCAAGCCACGAGTTTATTATAAAACAAAGCTAAGTTCATAATGATCAAATGTATCATAACATAAATATCGACTCAAAATCGGCTTAGCGGCATTCGGCGTTCACATTATTCTTGTTTGTGAATATTTTAACACTTTTAGCTCAACGTCTAATGGATCGCTGAAAAATTGAAAAGAATGTATCCAATTACGTTAGTCTACCTTTCAACAAAAATGTTGTTTAGTAATATTAAGCCTGAATACCCAAATTTTATTGTATAAAGTTCAGTACAATGTGAGAATAAAAAATATATTTGTAGCGCATTTGTTTAATATCACAACCCAAAGCAGAACTGTAATGTTTTTGAAAAAGATTATTAATTTAAATATATGTTCGATACATATAAAAATATGTTTATATCTATCTCCAGCCTTTCATAGTTCACTGCTGGAGATAGGCCTCCCTAATTGGCACCATTATCCTGGGAATTCTTAATCAAACATCTCCCCATCGTTTTCTGTAGGTTACCAATTAAATCCTTCAATATGTCAATATCTAACGATTTTTAAATACTATCCTATAAAAATAATAAATGACCTATAAAATTTATAAACATCATATTTAAAATGACGAGGATTTAGTTTATCTTATACGTTGAGATACACTTCACAAAATAAGGAAACCACTTGATGAAGTTTTAAAGGCGTGAACTTGAACCGAAGTGACGGTATTGCGAGCGGAGTGCCAAATGCGTATCGCCACAGGAATCTGCAACCCGGGCCGGCAATGGCTCTAACAAATGAAATTCCGCACGCATTCCCTGTTAGGGCCGCGTAGTAAAGTTGCCAATGCTACGCCACCGCTACAGCGTAGACCTTTTCGTAGCAGAAACTTTACACTATGGTTACGGAGACATTTCGAACAGACAATAATGTGGTTTGCTCCACGCGAAAAAGGTTAGCATTCCACGAACTTTATTAATAACTCGCCTTCTATAATACACTATACGCTCGATGAAACCCAAATTGTTTGTGACGTTTAACATTGCAGTCAACTAAAGTTTGACAACGGCACGTTAGGTTATTGAAGCGTAATTTTGAGGAAACACGACGCTCACTAATATTGGATAAATTTTGCTATCTTGTAACTGAAATACTCAAACATTAGTGTCTTCTTTCACATAACCCACAATTAACCCAAAGCTTGAGATTCCTCTCACAAAGGAGTAAACATCATTGTCCATCTACGATAGGCAAATGCATATTGATAGAAATTTAACGCCTTTGGAAGCATTACCGAGTACCATCAGGCATGCAGGAGTTTTCCTTCATCGAAACAGGTTCAAACCCGATATTTCCCATGTGGGAAACTTACCTACAAACCACTCAGCTATAATTTCATTATTCCAAATATTTTAAATTTTTCAATGTATTTTAAGAAACAAATAAGTGATCCAGTTTTGTTGATAGACAAATAAATAAATCTGTGACAGCAAATATTCTTTACAAATAATAAATTATAAGTAACCAAATTAACCGTTAAAACGTTTCATGGTTAAGTGATTATAAAACCATACTCGTCGACTGTGAACAACGAGAAGCTACATTCAATCTAATAAATTTATTCTTATACTTGGCCTAAAGTCAACATTATTCAAAATTATTTTCTGACATATCACAGAATATATTGTAACTTTCGACGTCATTCTAGCTTTGTTCTCTTCCTCTAAAGTTTTAGCTATCGATGCACGATACGAAACACCGTTGGCTGCTTCGAATTCTCTATTAGTGTGCAATCTAATTGACATAAACTTGCAAGTCGGTTACAGTTGGGGTTGGTGTTGAACGGAACTCCGACGCCGACGACGAATGCAGTTCAACAGGCGGACAAACTTGTTCGTATATTCACGAATTGTTGTAACCTATTATTAACATTGTGTATGTATTCTAATAGGGTTGACTTGTAAACTTGTATTTCTACTGTACGTTTATTTGAAACAGAGCTGCGAAGATATTTTGAAATCAATATTTGTTCGTAGAATGTAGAAAAGTGTGATAAGAAAAGTGTAGTCGATTGTAGAAGGTTGTGCTTCTTATTAAAATGTACATATATAGTATACAAAACGATAAAGTTTATATAAGCAAAATAAAAGTGTAAAGATTTTTAAATCATTGAAATTACACTTCTTATGGCACGTGTTAAAAAATATGAATGAATTTTACGATGCACGCACACACTGTTACCTATATCGATACCCCAAAATTAGCCGCACAAAATGTAATATGAAAAATTTTAAATTACGCTTGACGTTGAGAAATTGTTCAGTTGTTGGATGACTATAGATAATACGCTTATAAGAAAAGAAAATATGTGACCATTTAATTGACGGTTTATATTGCATATATTCGTAATTTATTATTAATGTTTAGTATTTTTTAAATATCTACATGTTTGGTAGTACAATCATTAAAACGATCATCAAGCGACATCTATGTACAGGATATTAAACTAAACATGTAATATTATAAATAGTGCCCATCTGCTATTTACTGAAGTTAATGCTCCCCATGTGGTGGAATTTATAATACTACAAAATTCAAAATTAAGAAAAATAGGCTCTTTTTTATAGGAAATTGATTTGTTCCCTATGTTTGTGTCACTATAAACGATATCATTTTCACGATATTTTACTGAAATTGAGCAGCCTGTATATAAATGTACAAATGTACTTAGTGGTTAGCTAGTAATTCTTACAAGCGTAGAATGACGAGACGCTGGATAACATTTTTGGAGTGATCTTTATTTTGTTACGGCAAACAAGTATAACTTCTTACGTGCATACATAAGTTCACACACACGTTTTTTTTATGTAGACGCATCGAACTAGTAGATGCTTCGGAAGCTTTATTTAATGTATCGAATCAGTTAACATGTAAATTCAACCAGTAACAATTGTAACTTACTTAACTTTACACTTGTAATCAATATTAATTTATTTAAAATGTAAATATATTTATTTAAGTTAAAACACTGGGTCTAAAATTATAATGAGTAATAAATTTCAGATCACAAAAAAAGTCACTGTTAGCGATAATACAGACATTGTTTTATATATTCTTTATTATATTCTTCTTTCTCTACTTATTATAATACTGTTAAGATGTATTATTGCATATGTCAACGTAGATACATCCATCTCCAATCCCGCAGTACTACCTTTGTGGCCACGCGTGCCTCTCGATCGTGGTAGTGGTAACAACATTAAAAAAATTGTCCGAGTCGGAATTTTTGAAACATATATTTGGTAATGACAACATATTTCATTACGCAAAAAAGGTAAAACATGGAACCGACGGATCGCAACCGGTGTCGGATCTGGGACGCGGCTTGTAATTTCCCCGAGGTACTGCTGTCACATGTCTAAGGTTTGAAAAAATCTCGACTTAATACATTGTAATTACTTAATACATCGCCGTCTGACAGCTGTATCTAATCTTCACCAGTATAAAGAAGAATCACTGTATTGTCTTCCTAAGGCAGCACTGCCTGCTTCACTAACTCAACCGAATGTAACTTCAATATACATACTTTAAAAAGTGTTGGGATCAGAGACGGTTACAACCGGAGCGCTCCGTCTTAGTCTTAGTACAGAGGAGTAGCAATAAATCTGATATTAATAATACGATAGTTTTATTCTAATTCGAGAAACTTGATATTTGCAATTGTTATAAAGTATGTATCTTAGGGTATTAATGAAATCACCCTTATACTAGTTAGTGTATTAAAATTTAAAACATCGCTAACGGGTTCATGGCAAGAAGTGATCACTCGCCACTTTGTCGTGAAGTGAGTACATCCGCATTTTACTCCGGCGTAAATTTTAAAACCCGTCATTAATATTATAAAATATTTATTATTATATTAACTTACTTAATTATGTAACGTAACAAAAGCTGCATGTACGATAGAAGGAGCAAAATAACGACGTTTATAATATTGCATTGCATCAATAGTTACGTACACGATAATAATGAGTTTAGTTTAACAAAATATGTAAAACATTATGATATTCTATAAAGGATCAACTGCAATTTTAATGACGTTTTATTGACTGGTACATACATTACTAGCGAAATAAACCTAAAAATCATAAGTCAATTTTAATTTCAAATGAGATTGGTAGTAGGGAAATTAGGTTTTTATTTAAAAATATAACAAAGAAGACAAATAAATATGAAAGCGGACGCTGAGGAAATATTTGGGATTTCATAGAATGGGGGCGACTACGCAGCGGTGATGATAATAGCATTGCCATATTTTTAGGACTGATACAGATATTCCTATCACAATTGTTTACAATGATTAGGAAGCTGAACTGACACTATTGGAATACACGTAATAGGCATTAAGGTGTATCAACTAATTTCAGCAATCATGGCACTAAGGTTTTCAGGTACATAATACAACACGCTTTTGCTAAGGATTTTGAAGTTAAAATGAAGTGTGAATGTTTTATTTTGGTTTGAAAACCTCATATCAAATATAATGACGGAAAAGCAAATAGGAAACTCGTGCTACAAAATTAAGTGCAGGTTAAAATTAAAGAAGCCATTTGTAAACATTACCAACAACGAGTTCAATATCAATTGAAGATTGCCAATACCGGCTGAAACAATTCTTCCAAGCAGTCACCATTGTCAAGTTGATTACACACACAAAGAATATAAAATATTCGCCCGAAAGCTTCAATGGAACTTAGTTAAGTATTTTCTCCATTCCTAAAGTATTTTCCACATTCCTAAAGTATTTTTCCTCCTGTGCATTTTTGTAATCTGAATTGAAGATTTTAATACGGCCAAATTTTTAAAATTACAAACTGTCCTTAATTTATTTATATAAATTACCAGTACATAAAGTACATACATTATTGCCCATTGATATCTTCTAATATATTCCCGAAAAAAAATATTTTGTAGCCAGACCAGCACTTTAAAACTCTATGACGACCAGATTGTTTTAGCCGTAAATGTTCAAACTTCCATTAGCAGGTTTTGTGTTCAAAGTTAATTCGACGTCGAGAGTTCTGTTGACCAGTAACCGTTGGCTTTTTTAAATAATTTACTATAATACTTTTGCTACTAGTTATCTCTATATAAATATAATTGAAAGTGATGTTTAAAAGCAAACAAAATTTTATTTATATACACTATATTTACATTGTCAAGGCGAAGGTTTATATCTATAATATCGTTATATATGTTAAGTAACAGATTGTTTACTTTAATAGACACATAAATTAGCGAAATGTAATATTATTATTATAAAGAGAGTGCTAATGTTGTGAGTTTTACATGCGGAAGGATGACATTTTATTCTTCTAAATTCTTTTACCCCTTGAAAGATACATTATTCCGGATGGACATATTATGTATAAATTAGCATAATTGTTCAATCCGAACAAAGTCGGGCCGAGCTCCTAGTCGAAAATAATTTCATCAATATACAGACACGTTTGTGATCCCTCCACCCTTTTATGTTAATCGAAAACTTGACATAAAACGGAATACAGACAGACAGATAGACACTTCAATATTAAAATATTTGTAGACTGTTGCTTTACGAAGGAAAAGCTAAACTGTCATGTTCATGAGCTCATTTACGCACAATACTCAAAGTAAGTCGTCTCAACATCCACATTTAATCTGGGGAGCCTATTCAGCGATGAGTATCCGGTGTCCGGCGCTCCGGGGCCCCAGAGTGTTTGGAGCGGGAAATAATGCCATTTCCGATGTGGGCCCGCAGGGCGCCCGCGACGAGATTAGGGAAACAAGACGGGAATTTAATAACACTACTTACGTACATCGGACGCCCCACTTTTTCTACACAGATAAACAGTTTCGTACGACATGATACGAGTAACATGGTCAGTCATGTACAGTCATAGACTTTGTAATCAGCTTTTAGTAAGCAGACTTACCATAAAACTTATTATCACACTCTTCCTTTCTATGTTATGCAAAGTTTAAGATTTCGATACATATATATGACTATGATTATTTTTATAATGCTGGTACTCTCAATTAATATTAGCCCGAACTTGTGGGTATACTAAAATCTTACGCACCGCTAACGGATCCATAGCAAGCCCTCTCTCTGATCACGCGCCACTTTATCGTGAAACGATTTCAATGTACTTCCGCATTTTACTTCAGCGTACATTTTAAAAACCGTCATAAATATTATGGAATATTTAATACACCTACTTGCGTCTTTGTATTTTGTAACGAAAGTATTTTTGCAAAAATAAGGTTAAGTATTTGCTATAAAAAAGCAACGCCAAATTTTATTAACACTTAATTAAGTGTGTAGCGGGTTGCCGATGTAGTGTAGCGATGCCGGCCCCACTAACTAACTCCGAATGGTCTAGAGGAGGATGTCAATGAAACGATTATTCTGTTTGGTGTTAACCAAGTACTGGAGTGGTCTGGTTTATTTATTAGTATCTTCTCTCAGCTGCTACAAGTGATATATTTACTATACTATATTACTGATACATTTTTATTCTAAATGAGTTTGGAAGTAGCTATACTGAGTATATGTTTATAATTATTAAAGTATTGGATACATATGCATTGTAAATTTAAATAATTACAACGTTGGCATTTTTCAATATTATGTTATCAATTTATTAATATACAGACGTCATACCGAAACAATTTTATTACATTCACAGAAAATAGAAACAACTTTTATGACAATACGTTGTTATGATTTATTCTTTTATAGTTTTTTTTTTTAATAAATAAAAAATTATATTACTTTGAAAAGGTGTATTTCAACCGATTCTTTTATTAGTTAATCATTTAGTTCAGGAGATTGAACCGCACGATTATGTTAGTAATTATTACTTTCATATCAGTACAAATACAATAACGGTCTATATCAATCGAGTTTTCTACAATCTGAATTCTCTTGTTTTGTTTTGTGTGTATGTTGAATTCAATGTATGCGAACATTGGTAGACAATTACTGACCTTTTGTTTAGTCTGTTTCAATTAAGTTACTATTGATATGTCTATGTGTAGTTCACACGTCATAATAGCACCGTTCTTTTGGAAACAAAGTAGCCTTTTAAAACATGAAATATTTTAGTATCATGAGTCAATTCTTCGTCCTATGTGAGTATAAAAGCTCTCACTCTCGCACGAGGATTCTTTGTGTTGCAGGTACCATGAAAATCACAAACACCCACGACATAGATATTATGCCAAATAAATGTTGATGATATTACCAGTGTGTTGATCATACATATATGTCTATGGCACCCGCGACTTGGTATTGGAGCGCGGCTGTGTAAATACGATATTTTTGGTTTGTAGCTGACTCACAGTTGGGCTAGGGTCTCTTTTCCGAATGTGAGGGTAGAATACCAAAGTTATTGGTCACGTACAGATGGGTAGATTTTACACTGTTTCGTGCACCGAAACTGGTGATAATTAAATTTTTAATATGCACTTAACTTTTGGAACGGCTTGGCTTATATTCAATGGTCTTTTTTTACTACAAACGTTCAACTGAAGTACGTCTTATGTTACACACTGATACACTTACAGGAATACCCTCTCTCTTTTTCTTTCTATTGATCACAAACTGTATATTTAAGTTAACATTGTTTTAATTTTTTTAGTTCGTTCACTACGAAAGCGTATTTTTTAGTTTTTTTGAACTGTAATTGTTTTAGTTCATATTTCTACGAAACCGTGTTTTTTTACATTGTGTAACAAAAGAACGATTTGAATACATACATTCCAGAATCAGTGAACGCCTAATGTTCTTATAAATAAATAGCCGCTTAAAGTTGTTTGATAGACGATTTTATATTTTTCACGTCCTCGATATATATCGCTATACTCGTATTGTATGGAAAGTTGAGCTCACGTCGCGCCACCTGCAAAAGCTTATGAGGAATAGGTCCTCATAACGCTACGCTTTTATTGTACCACAACTTCCACCCTACAACTTCCGCCCCCGCTTATTGTGCGAACTCCTACTTAACTGTTTCATTTTTTGAAATTCCAAGGATGAAAATGTTTTGTACATATTCAACTACAATGGCTCCTATTGTGAAATAAACGGTTTAATTTTGAACACAACTTTGCAGTTTTAAATTCTCAAACAATACTTAAAATTCTCAAACAATACTTAAAATTCTCAAACAATATTGATACCGTGTTTTGCCTAAGTTATTATTTCGTTTTTAACAATATCACACACTCCCATAATTCTACGTAGTGAATTACTGAAAATTGAATTAAAAGTACGCGCTCTGGTTGTATATCACTAACAGTAGATTAATTTCGATGATTTCCTTGAATCATGCATCATCATGACGTGAATCATAAATGACGTACTATAGAACTTATGAAGTTATAGCTAGTTTTTTTACATTTTCTTAGATTAAAAGCAAACGACGATTTCAAGACTATAATATTTCAGCGTACGTTTTACACAGTTGTGATGATGAAGCATCGCCTTCGAGGTTTAGTTCGTTGAAATGCTTTCGTCGCTTGAACGGAGCATTGTTATTTCTCGGGAGAAGTGCTGAAATATCGTCGTACCGCGGAACAGACATGCGATAAGGAGTACCTAAGTCTAGTGCACGAAAATGATCTTTAGCGACGGCGGTTTAAAGAATTGTGCACTTTCGTATGATATTCTTGGGATATTCTAAAAAGGACGTTGGGGGGGCGGTATAGGGCATATATTTATTGTTGGAGAAATAAAGCCGCAGGTGGCAGCAATCCCGCAAGTACAACGGGCGTGATTCACGCTCGTTGGTGCGCGCCGCATACATCTTGCCGAGCTCGACATGTCACTCCTTGTTGTACCTTTTGCACACTTAACACTTCATGCACTTCACTATACCGTAATGAGGACGACAATACGGTTTTTTTTTCGTGCTGTACCAACGAACTTAGGTTGTGAAGTTTGTAAGAGTAAAGAAAACTCAATCAGTGATTATTAAAAAACCTGTAGATACTATTTATGTAGGAAGAAAAATTTGACAAACACATCTCTAATAATATTTAATATAAATTTGCATAACATTTTCTTGCTGCTCCTATGTCAATTATAATTTAAATATTATATTAATAACGGTGTTCTGATACAGTTGTATTCATAAGTAATGACAAAGTGGTTTATCATCGATAAAATGATGCCCTTATACACGTGACACAGACATGACATGAGATATTGTTGCAAAGGTATCATAACATGCCATAGACATCGGATCCTCGCTCAGGCTACGAGCTCGGCGCCGAGTGTGGCAGTCCATTAAGTTCTCAATGTCACACACAACGTGGACAATGGTCTGGGCGCGACGTCGCCGCGGCCAGGTAACCGGATAACGGGCGACTATGCGAAATATTTATACTCCAAATTGTTTTGTTAATTATACGCCGTTCACTCGCTACGACAGCTTGACGTCATACACAATGCTCTGTTAATGTTTCTCCCACGTACTTTTATTCGCTTGACAACATATTACTGCTTTTTTGTTAATAACACGTGATAGCTTTCTGAATAATAGTTTTGTATCAGTTTCACGTAATAAATAATAATAAACAAAATAGTAAAGTGAGATTTCAAGATATGCCCCTTCATTCGGTAGCGAGTCCCTGTTCAAATAGCCTAGCAGGCGAAGCCTCAAACATATCAGTTTTCGAGACGCACCTCCTGCGAGGTTCTTGCGCAAGCAAATACGAGGGAGGAAGGGTGAAGTAAAAAATGGTGAAACGCGGCCCGAATAAACACAAGAGAAATAACGACATCAAACAATAATTGAAATCATAGCTCGCTCCGCGGCTGGGGAGTGGGTCTAATGCGCCGCGGAAGCCGCTCGCATGCTCCCGCCGCGTGCCGCCCACTCCGCGCTCACAAACTCTCCTCAGACCTTACCATAAAAACTTACCATTTATTTGGCTTCACCATTCCACTGCTCGTATTCAAAAGAGACTCTCATTTCATAATTTCTTAAGAACTTCATGTACCGCTTGGTAACGCGTAGGAAAAAACACGGTTGTAATTAGCTAGTACATCAAATAAAGCGGCATCGCCATTTACAGTGATCAGTAGCTAATACACATAATAGATATTAATCTCGTCAAATCGAATAAAAGCTAATATGGACTCGTTCACCATGGAGGGAGTGAAAAGATTGCCTTCTCAATGGAAAAGCCGAGCCCTCCGCAGTGGCAATAGCATTATTACTGAGTTAACTCAATTTGAGGTATATTGTTTGAGAGGAGCTTAATAACAGAGGCGAGAGGTCGCGAGGCATCGTCATGACAACCCTTGATCCGAGCCCGGACCCGAATTAACTGCACGATAACTACCCGGAGCAACGTACCGCCTTTATGCGCCTTATTCAACCCTAACGAGACCATTGACTAAGTAAACACTGAAACCACATGAAATACGGTTGCAGTTATGTTAGAGTGATAAGTTTTTATCAAGTGACAATATGAACGTATAATTATTAAGATTTTCATGAAATATATTGCATGAATTCCTTAGCGCAACAATAGAATTGTCAGTATTGTGAAATGGATGAACTATTTTCATTCCTTTATGTTAATACTACTGAAACTAGGAAGACGTAAGACGCTATTGAAATTAATTAATTAACCGGATAGAGGCGCATTCGTGTTCCGGCTTATTATGCTCAATGGTCGCAGAGCTAAACTTGAAGTCGGATTAGCTATGCGATGTTGAAATACAATTCCCTAAAATCCCATAAAAACCACCTGAGGGCGAACTTCATTCGAACTAGGCGGGATATTAATCCTGAGAGAACATGAGATGGCTGACTCTTTTAACTAAGACTAAATTTCTATTCGATTTATATAACGTAGAACGGAAACAATCAAAATGCACTTAAATTAATGAATGAATAACATTGAATATGTTATTTTTATGAATTAAGTAAAACTAATGTATTTCTTTATAAACATAATCATAAAAACAATAAAAAATTCAAGCTAATAATTAAGTTCAACTTAAAAAAAAATGATTAAGCTCCCGTGGTGCTGTACCCAAGATGCAGTCAATTTTTCTTCGCTGTATAGCAATGCTATGCAGCAATTAACAGTATAAAGTAGTATTTTTTTATGTCGAACAACAAATTGTAATTTTTATAAGTAACGATTTTTTTTAACAAAATTTATCACAAGTTTGTAACAATAATGTTAGCACAATCAAATAATTTTGAAGCATATGTGACTAAAGCTCTTAATAATTGTAATGAAATGTAATAATAATAATACAATACTATAGTTTCCTCGATGCCGAGAGGGCAACATTATATTTTGCAATGTTGATGTCGAGGGGTGGCCGGATGTCAGAACATCTCGTAGGATTCACATCACACACGTGAAAATCGCTACTTGCAAGTTGCGACGGCACACAAGGGGATTTGTATTATTATTATTATTATTATTTATTATCCTTTATTTGCTCATGAGTTACTTGATGTATTTCATCAGGGATAAAACAAAAGACAAAAGTCTTGGATTATTTCTTTAGCCTAGTATTTTATTATATTGTACCTTCTAAATGTAATGTGAATATCACTACTTCGTTGCTTGAACCTCATATCGATTTACAGACGACACCGGCAGTACTACTAATTACATTTCATTTTACTTATGTATTCATTTGGAAAAATGAGCATTGGTTGTTTTAAAAAAATACTGAACAAACGCGACACAATCCACACTGAAAAAACAATATAAGACTGATTACCGAAATATGTCAGGTGAAGTATTTTCTATTTTTCAAAACATTTTCAAAAAATTACCTTTTTTTATTTATTTTAATTACTTTACAAGCAAAGGTGTTTTTTGAATGAATAAATATAATAGATTTCTCACACACACACACATACATATACATATAGCATAAACAAAAAAAAATCCCTAACAGTTATCATGAAAGTTTGCAATCAAACTGTGTGTACACTTCTAAAATAGTACAATAACATGCATCGAATTGAGGAAGGGACACGAGCATCGACGCAGTGCCGGATGTCGAGGGAAATTGCAACTTCCGCACCGGAGCCGCACAAAAGCTCCGTCTGCTTATTATGAAGTGGTTTGATCCCCAATACGATCATATCGTGGCGTATGAAATGGAACATGGATAACAGAGAAAATTACTATGATACTTTTTACAAATTAGCAAAGATTGTCACTTTATTTACGAATGGAACATTATTTCACTTAGCACTGGTACATGATTAATTATTAGATGTGAATAGACTACAGTAGAAATAAACATAAAGGACTGATTTGGAGATAATTATATCATAATAAGACGATCATTAAGCAAACTTATTTAATTGCTTAAGTTAATTGCTTAGGTCATTAAATCAATAAAATAAAATTTGTCCTATTTTCAGATCAAGGCGCTATTAATTAACTAATTCAATTTATATTGAATATGCACTTAGGTTGGAAGACCAACAAAATTGTGAATTCGAGCTGTACAGCCAATTTCACAATATTTCAAATTAAAAGAATAACTGTACAGTTAGGACGTTTTTAACGACTCTTGATCAGGGTAAAAAGTAACAACAAGATGTATTCATTGTAAATAGCCACGGGGAACATCTGGTACAAAATAATATTATGCAGTGTCGATGTCCTGAGGCGAGCGGGGACGACTACGTCGCGGCGGGGAGCCGGATGGCATGGAAAAATTGCTACTTCCGCATCGGCGCCGCACAAAAGGCTGCCTGCTACATTAATAAATATCAAGGGACCTGACCTTTTCTATTTCCTACGGGACATTCCTATCGATTTTGCCGCACAAATCTTCAAACTGCACCCGGATTTTTTTTTCTTTTGCAATCACAGAAAAATCATATGAGTTTCATGCAGATTTTAGTATATAGTAGTAGTTTTATTAGTTGACTGGAGCTTGATGCGTGATTGATGTGTAATAAAATTTTGTTAAATAGTCTAAAAATAGGTCTTACAAAATTACTTTGTTATTCAAAGTTGAATAAATTTAAGTGCCGCTCATATGTTTGAAACGCGATATTGTCGTATTCCAACTCTATAAACATTTTTATCTCACATTGATTTACATGCAATGCATTGTCAAAACAAACACAATCCATAACTCCATTTTAAATCATCATTGCAAAGTTAATGTTAGTCATACACAACAAACAGCATGTTTCGTTCCGGAAAAACAAAAGCTATGTGTACATTGGACCCATTATCGGTTCAAAACGTGCTCGTACACATCGAACATCCGTACACAATACGAGTATTTAGCGACAATATTAGCATAGCTAATTTGAATGTGACACGGAGCGTTGTTATCCGAGCTGGGAGTGCAACGCGAGCAACGGGAGTCTCGGTTGATACGTTTTCAATTGCAGAGTGCTGTCAGTATACCAATTCCACGGCATTCACAACAAATTACGTATTAAAGCGAGTAGAAGCGCAAACAAAACGGCCGTGTTCGTGACGTGAATTCAGTTTGCCGTGTACATGAAGCTCGACCAGCCGTGGACACTTACAAGACCGGAGCGATTAATGCGAAGAATTGTATAGGAATTTGTATAGAGCTTCCAGCAAATATAACTGCCATAGTAATCTGTTGTACTGAATTTATCACGTTAGTACAGGTATGTCAAAAACCAATCAAAAAAAATCTGAGTCGATTTAGTGCTACCATATTGGTGGTTCTTATGCTTATTACATGGCTTGTACCTTTAATTTTGAAAACGCAACTACAACTAAGAAGGTAAAGGTAAAATTCGAAATGAAGTACCATATTTGCGATTTTCAACCAAAGTGAGTAACTTGGATTAACCGACTATTTGCATTTTACCCAATAATAATATTATTATTACGAATAGTGTTAGCCTAGTGGTCGAAAGTCGACCATAACCATTAAGTTCTATTCCCAATTATTTTCATTGATATTATAAAGCATGATATAAACATATTAAATGCTATCAAGTAAAAAAAAGAATATCGATTGACAAATAACAGTGGAACAAGGAACAGAACTGTTTTTCTCTGACTAATTAATTATATATAGAGAATTTGTAGGGTAAAAAAAAACTTTTATTTTAAGTTTTTATATTGATAACAATAAAGCTTGTCAATAGCTACCAAACCAAAAAAGCACACAGATTCACAAACAGAGTAAGAAACAGAGTGCAAACGTTTCTCTTGACGTTTTAGTATACAGAATTTTCCACAACAATTGTGATATAAAAAATATTACGCTTGACAATTAACTATTTTATACGAAACAAATATGGTTGATATCTAGCGTTTAACTTGTTATTTATTAAATATCTAAAAAACTAGATCAACCTTCATATTATTAATACTATATTCTTATATTATTTTGCGCTGTTATTATAATTTTAATTTTTATGATTAGTTATATAAATAAAAACTATTTAGATAATTTTATCTTTTTGAAGTTATTTAAATTTACAATCGGTTTATAACCGCTATCGATAACCACTATCGGTGCAACTCAACTTACTGTAGATACATAACTCAATTATGAAGTGACAGAAACTAAATTGACACACTGTATGCACATATTTATTTCAAAATCAACATCTGAATAGGGTCTACTAAGTTATAACCTTAATATCACGGTTTTTAAAAACTAAACTGTCGTATGCAGGTTTATTTATCACTATCGAATATTTAACAAGAATCGTCTTAGATATTATTTAAATCTGAAAAACATTAGTCATTTCTTCCAATTTAAAAACGCCAACGATTATCTGCTAATTATTCAAAATCCCAATTACGGCATAATCCCTCTTCTTAAAATAAAACAAACAATTTTATTGCGAGTCTCTTAAAAATGTTTACAATTTTTTTTCGATGTTTTTGTTCCAGGTAGGTACTATAAAAATAAAATTGTGTTTTTCTTCGATAGGGATTTCTTCTAATTAGCATCAACAGAGCGCGTAAAGAAGCTTATATTTTTTCTTAAAATCCTCTTCAAATAGAAAATAACGGCAAAATGTTTTAATTTGCCGAGAAAAATCCGTTATAATCTTTTAAAATCAATCGGGGCCACCATATATTTTTCACGATAACTCTAGCGGCTCGTCCCGACTTCGTTCGGGTTGAAAACAAAATATTATATAGCCTATGTCGATCGGGAATAATATATCTTTTAAATGGCCAAAAAAATTTTTCAAAAAAGTATCGTGGTTCCGGAGATTACTTTCCGCATATAGACAAACTCACAAAATTGGCACTCTCTTTATAATGTTAGGAAAGATTCGAAAATGATGCAGGAAATAAACAATCAGGTCACCTGATGGCAAGTGGTCATTACTACCCTACCCACTTGCGACACCAAAAGCATCACAGATGTGTTGGTGTAGAGGAAGCGGCGAGCTCTCTTGTCCTGTCTCTGGCACTGAACCAAAACATTAAAATCTTATCACCGTAAAATCCTAACAATGTGGAATCTGGCCGGATAAGTAAAAAAAAAACCATGCGTGAGTACTGCCAAACTTAAGCGGGATGGTGTGGTTAAGGAAAAGAACCTTACTCCATTGTTTTGACTTCTATTATCCAGAAGTGTACAATTAGAAGGGGAAGTTACCTGGGAAAACTTCATAGCTTCATCGGTGCCTTTAAAGTATTTGAAAATAGAACCTTACAAGACTAATTAATAGATACTTAATTAATTAAATGACAGACTTTCATTACTTAGTGCGTTCAACTTCTGAGACATCAGCACCACTTACAAATAGTTTACATATCACAATCACGACTTACTCTTTAATTCACAGCTATTAGTGTACCTGTGTCAATTATTGCTAAAAACAACGACAGCATTCATAAACGTAAACTTTGTCTTCAAAATGATGTCTCACTTACTAAAATTGATATCTCAAAAATATATGGCATACAATATAATTTGATATATTAAAAGTATAAATCATCTTTGGAAACAATATTTAAAGATACTTAAATTTTACATAATTGATGTAAGTATATGGTAATCTATAAATAATATATGTGGGAATTTGAACTTACAATGGAAGGAAGCTTACTAGAAACGTGTAATTATGATAGGTTACATCCCCACACAGATTGATATTTATGTTTCCAGCTTATTTTGTCCAGCGCACATTATAGTTTACTTGTAATAATTGACGTTTACATAAAAAGCATCAAATTTTACGACCTGAAAATCACATATAACAACGCAATTAATCGATACATCTGAAAGTTCATTAAGCTTTCGAGTAAATTAAGCGGCGTCAAATTCGTTGCAGGCAATTAATTTTCCCGTATACCGTGTCCGCCGATCGAATGTTGACACGTGTGAAAATATTTTTATTAATATAGCTGGTATCAGTTTAACGGGCTTAATTAAAGTTAATTAAAAGCTCAAACATTAAATGAATATTACTCAATAAATGTAGCTTACTTATGACTAAGCAAAAAATTTAAATGGTGAGAACCTGGCGTCTGGCACAAGAGATAGGTTTGAAAATAACCCGAGTTGCATGTCATCAGTGTCGTCCCGCGGACGTGTCATGTCGAGTTTCAATGTGTGGTATGATTTATATACCTATATATTTTTAGTACTACCTAATATATTATTGTTTTATGTTTTTTTGCAGACACGTAGTGCAAGTTTTATACCATAAACTTAAAAAAATAAACCGACTACAAAATGGCGAATTACAAAATGGTACTAAAAAGCCAAAATAAATTTACAATTAACAACGTAATATTATTTACAATTAACATTTATTATTTACTAGCTGGTGCCCGCTGCGCTTGGCTTCACCAAAAAATCTACCATATTTAATAAGTAAATAAAAAACATTTTGTATTGTTTATGATTTTTTGTTATTCCAAAGTAGTTGGGTATACAATATTTTTGGTTGTGGTAACGTAACTATGTTCGGAGTGGTCATGTCGCCTTTTATATGTATGCAATGTTTCATATCAATTGAGCTAACGGTTCTCGAGTTTTAATGAGACATACACTCACATAGATTCTCTTTTATATTATTATTATTTCATTTGCACTCGGTACCAAGCCAAATAGACAGTTCGTAGAGAAATAGCCACTATTTTATTAGTGTTATATTCCGTTATTAGTTAACGTATTTCAATCGCTAAATATTGTTGTATTTGGGGAATAGCACTAAGTTCGGTATAAAGAAATAAATAATTAAACGTTTAAACACGGACATCCCCGCACTAGGATTCCCTGTGTTGCGGATGGCATGAACATACACAAATATGACGTTACAAACTTCCATGGCCCGAGAACAAACATTTATCTATCACATAAATATCTGCCCCGACCGGGAATCGAACCCGGGACCCTTCGCTCGGCAGGCAGGGTTACCAGCAACTGGACTATGAGGTTGCTAAATATCATTTCTTTATATAGAGCGCGCATAAAGTAATATTTTATTTAAATTTACTTTCGCTTTTAGTACCATTTTGTAGATTTTACTTTTGAAGTGAATTTACATTTTTTAAAAAAGCTTTTTATTTTTCCATTTTCAGTGTAAATATGCGCACGTAATAGGAACGTTATTAAAAAATGTTACTACGTTACGAGACGAGCAGGTCGTGCACCTGAGTTTAAGTACTACATCTGCCTACACTACTTAGTTGTTTCAGAAAACTAATCTCAGTGTTATCCCCTGAACTCTATTCAGTATGGAATACTATTTCTTCTCTCTATTTTTGCTTTCGTCATCAGTTGAGCACTGAGCACAGTTCAGTTCTGTTACGGTGTTGTACTCTTTACCTTCAAAGCCCATCATCATATCCTCGCCGTATTTAACCGGGATCTATTCCAAGTCAATACCTATACGTGAAAAAAAGAATCATCTAAGTCAGTTTATAAACAACGGAGTTATGGCTGGACATATTTAAAAAACTTAACATACATACGAGAGACCAATTACGAACTATATTCTATACAAGAACATAGATCCTCCTCGTTTGAAATCGGTAAAAATGCTGCGTAACTATTGTAAATGATAGAGATTCTGTAGTCAAGTTATATAAAGCTTATTTTTAAATAACAAAAGTAGACATAATAAACATTGCAGAAAAACGTCTTCCGGAAAAGCCGGACCTCACTTTCCCTACCTCGTTTATCAAATAACATTAATCAACAGTTCATTGAGAACTGAATACGACAAACGACATTACTTAAGTATTGAGCGCGGAGCAGACTGCCGGTCTAACCGGCGTCGGCGGCGCGTCCCGCGGTGCAGGCGACTCGTCGTGAATGCCTAATTACGAGTTCGAGTAAATAACTTTTCTATTTGCCGGGGGTCGCTTTCGGTGAAACATTAATCATGATTGAGCTAAGTGGCTTAATACGAGCAATGATGGGCGACGGGGGGCGGCGCCGCGGCGGCGCTCCGCAGGTCGCTATGACGCACGCCGCCCGCTGTGGCAGCACCTACCCCGCTCGTATGCTCAACAGCTCACGAGCTTTATTGGCAGATCTAATATAAGAACGAATGATATAACTAGAATCCGGATAACATTTTTTTTCAGTAATATATTTGCCATCATTATCACTTCTGGAGATTAAGGTCAAGTTTTAATTGGAAATATATGTATTGGAAGTTTTAATGAATTGAATTGAAATGGAAATATCTCAGACAAAACAACACACATTAATGGCTCACCGACAATTTATATTAGAAGCAAGTAATATAAAAAGAATTTTTTATAGTATTCACTCTTCGCAAAGACAATTGAATCAATGTTATAGTTTAACTATCCACAATAGAAAACTGGAATTGACTGGAATGACACGACTCTTTCATTCTTGTTGTTTTACACAATTGACAACGACAATGTGTTTCCAATATTCTCAAGTTTAAAAAAAATTTAAGCATATGACTCGCTTTGGTGAAGGACAACATCGTGAGTGACCTGGGGACCTGAGAGTTTTCCATGGTGTTCTCGAAGGTGACTACCAAATCGCACCTGGCCAGCGTGGTCGATAATGGCCTTCATCTATTTCAGTCTAAGAGAAACTTGAGCTCATCAGTAGGACAATCAATTAATTTACTATGAACTGAATCATTTAAGTGCACACCGAACCCTGTTTGTATTGTATGTATAGGGCTCAACTTATAAGCTGCCGAGTTCGCATAATCACCGAAGATAAACACTAAGCATTTAATAAACCTGATTATGTGTGTAGGAAGGGTAACCTACTAAAATCGTTAATCTTACATCTCAAACGGATGGAAACGTCGTGAGAACGATTCGTAGTCGGCGTTTTGAATCCTGGTTTTTTATATCGGGAACTTATATTTATAAATTACTTATAAGTGATCATTCTATGTATGTATGTATTCTTATTTTCTGATAAACAACACGATTACAGTCAAAACCGAATAAAAACGACAACTGCCGAGAGCCATTTAAAAAAGTAGCTGCAGTGCATGGGGTTTTTGTGTCGAATAAGTATATCCAGTGCGGGTTGAGATAATTGTTTACTTACATAAGAGTAGGGAGTGCCAACTAACTACATTGGCATCATCTACCAGTCAACCATAGAAAGATACCAGGTGAAAAGCTCTTTCACCCGTTATTAATTAAGAGAACATCTACACTAATATTATAAAGAGTAAAAAAATGTTTTTTTTGTATGTTGTTTTAAACTGGTTTCAGTAAGTTAAGTACATATATCGCTTCATCGAAGGTTCCTCATGTTGGAGGTCGCCGGGCTCTAAATCCTAACGTAACTAACTAACTGGCTCACTCCAATTCTCCTTTTATTATAAACCGGGAAACGTTTTTTGTTTCGGTTCCGCTGTCGGAGAGCTACGTCCTCCTACATTTCCTTATCTGCTAACGCGTCGATAATGTATCTACGGTAGCTTTGGTGTTACAGATGTGTATGGGCGGCAGTGACCAATGTATATCAAGTGCCCTATGTGTTCGTTTATCCGCTCACGTAATCAAAAAATATACACAGGCGTACGAACGTGATATTGTCCGATTACACAACCACACAGTTAACTGCTGAAATAGGAAGCTCAGTGTGAAATGTCCTAAGTATAGAAATTAAGCCCCGATAGCTGCTAAATGGGAAACACAAACATCGATTCGAACACCGCCCCGGGGCAGCCGCTCTGTTATTGTTTGTACACCAAAACTAATACGTAAAGGAAAGCAAGCCCAGGAAACCGTTGAGAAACTTTAAAAGAATCCCATGGCATAAATCGTAGGTGGTTGGGGAACGTATCAATTTTATAGTTAAAATTTTCTGAAAACTTGATGTGAAATTTGACCGTAGAGCGGTCTACACCTACCTATTTATATAACCGATAAAAAAAATGTAACGTTGCGTTGTCCACCTATATAAATACTAAGAAAATAAACAAATGGATAAAATATAAACTGTATCATCGATGATACAAAAACCTAATTCTAATTCAGTAAGTTCCATACAGTACACGTTTAATAATATCTGTCATCCATTCATAAACTGGCATATACGAGTATGCTAATTTTATCTATCTACATCTATGGTACATATTGTATGTCCGATAATAAGGAGCATTCAGTTAGTTGTTATAAAAAACATCATCCGTTCACAAATACTTATATAAGTATAATACAGTTTAGTGGCACAGCCGTGTTATTCAAAAGAAATTATAAACTAATGCAAGATTATGTGTGTACCGTTTTTATTTTTTAAGTATTATTATATTATATAAGTTAGTATTATAATTCCATCATCTAATTGCTATGAAAAAGCAATATCCATATTGCAATATTTAATCCCCTTGTCGTATTATGGTTTGCACTTCAATTAGAATCCAATTGTGTAATAATATTATCATATTAGCGAAGCCAAAGACTTCAATGTTTATATAAAAGATATATATTATACCACGAATGAAACAACATAAATTGTATACATTTATGTAGATTTCATTTCTGACATTCCAATACATTTTAATGTATTAAATTTTTACCACGCCGATATTTATCAAGTCATGTATTGTATCCGTCTTAGTTTCGCAGAATCCTGAAACCCAAAGTTTATCTGGAGTAATAATAGTTTTCCTATAGTAGCATTACAGTCATCAAACAATTGCATGGTAAGCTCGGAATATTGAATATAAACACATAAAGAGGTGCATAGTGGTGCAATTCGCGGAATATGCCGGTGAGCCATAAGAGCTGCTCGCCAGAGGGGGCTCTACCACAAGAGAGCTTTTCCGTGTCGCCTCGCATAACAGTAAACGATAACTCCGATACTGGGCCGATACTCAGAGCTTCCGATCCTTAAACGGCAACAATCGTCGTAAGTCGCCAGTTAATGGACCCAACGTGAACTGACGAACCGTAAAGAATTTCACAACCACGGTTATTTCTACACATTTTTCGCGTTCGACTGAAAAGGAAACGTGGAAACCAAAAATAATTCCTTTGTTTGAATGTTTTCTTTAATGTTTCATGACGTAAAATATGATTTTACATGTTTTGTTACGAATTTAAAAGGTGATTTGATTACGTTCGTGATTAAAGTTTAATTTGTTCGTTAAAGCGAAGTCAGTGGCCGCTTGCACGGTTTCTTCCAATTCTAAGTTTATATGGATTTATCTTTCAAATTTCGTATCAACTACGTGACAGACATTAATAATAACACATTTGTAACCCACTCCTAGGCTCCTATGTTTCATTATAATTCATGATTGACGCAATTGACTCACAATGAGGGAGGTGTAAAACTATAGTCCGCCATGTTGGCCAAATGCAGATTGGCAGGCACACAAACTTTGGTCTTTGTTATGGAAATCTCTCAGGTGCACATGTTTCTTCGCGATCTTTTCCTTCACCGAAGCAACCGTGCATAATTAATTTGTAATATACACATAATTTGAAAATTTTAAGTTGCGTGCAGGATCCGAACTCGAGACTCGCACCCGGGACACCGACGTTCGAATCACTACGCTATCACCGCTATCGTGTGTGTTTTAGTGATAAAATGTTGTTTTCAAGTATCGAATTATATTTGGAACCAATTTTTCTATAATGGACCCCAGACGAGAATGAAATAAAGAATGGAATAAGAGTACCAGTACAAGTACAGTAATAAAAGTAATAGAATGCAACACTCGCGTCGGTTTCTGGAGTTCGCGTGTAAACATTCAGCACTCCCAATCACCATCTTCGATTCCAATTTGAAGGTAATTATAGAACTATTCGACGGAAACATTGCCAATTTAAAAAAAAAATTAAAGATTTCTATATTTAAAACTATATTTTTTTTAACGTTTAGAACAATCACTTGTAACACAGACTTGTAAGTAATAGTTCATAGGTATTCAATTAAAGATATTTAAAGATTAAAAAATACCATAAGAGAATATCATGTATTCGTTTGTTAATTATCTATTAATGATATATGTAGGTACCTACGGTGTCGTTTCGTGTCAACTTTTACAAATATTATATTATCAACATCGATATTCATATTTTATCATAATTTCACAACATTTAACATCTTGAAACCTAAATCTGCGTTAAATAAAACACGTAGGTACATAGTAAATGTGTATTACACTGATGTACGTCGCGTTCACGATAATTGGCATCGCGAGAGTGAGCTTGCTCTCAAGCGGTGCGTGCATCCTTCGCTTAATGAGGAACTGCGCATTACACGCCGAATGAGCATCGCATCTTTCAATAATAAATATGTCTTCGACGTTTTACTCCTGACATCCCTCGTAACTAAAGCGACAATCGTATTAGAAATTCTAGGAATAAATAAATAATCCGCTTGGTATTGTTGACAGGAAACTACACATTAATTAGTAGGAATTATCATGAAGGTACAAATGTTATATTATCACTTAATTGTGTTTATCTGGTATAATGATTTAGATATATATATATATACACGCTATATGATGTTTTCTTCGTATTTTGTAATGTTAATACATTGATGCAAGTAACCGCAGTACATCAACACAATACATGTCTGTCCAACTGGCCTAGTTTTTTAATTTTAAACCCAAGGAAATGACGATATTTCAAATATGCATGATAAAATGTTATTCTTAATCGACTTAAAATAAATTAAATTATGTTTCATCGATAGGCATCTTAGTGTTTTCACGTATGCTCATCGGTTTCTCTGAGATTTTTGGATCAATTTGCGTAATTATTTATTGTGTTCTAAGTGCATACTAGCGAGATCAAATAACATACGGTGAACATTTGATCACTTAGAGATTAATATTACTTTGTTTTCCAAACTAGACAGAACCGACTTCAAGTCTATTCGATCGTACATTCATCCGTATACGAGGGCTGCCTTTTGAAGTTGTGTCGTTTGAAATAAGTACAGACAATCTAATAGATTATTACCATTTATTGTTTTTCAAAGAATTCTCCGCGGTACTTAATATACTTTTGCAGGTGTTGGAACCAGGTTTTTTAAACATTTATTCCACTCCGAAGTGCGGGTAGTCAAAATGGCCGATTTGATGCGTCAACGGCTTCTTCGGGTGAACTGAAACGTTGACCACGAAGACTTTGATTAATTTTGGGGAACGTAAAGAAATCGTTAGGGCTCAAGTCAGGGCTGTAAGGAGGGTGATCTAAAATTTCGACATTTTGGGTGCTCAAAAACATCCTTGTTCGGCGGGCAGTGTGCGAACTTGCATTGTCATGGTGCAGTATCATACGACATCTTGAGTTGGTTTTTCGAAACTCTGTGATGACTTGTCGCAAACAAACAGTGGTATACCAATCAGCGTTAACCGTCTTGCGATCTTCTAGTACAATAGTGGCGACGTAACCACCCTTGGCCACAAACGAGGCAACCATTTTTTATAAGTGCTCCGTGAGCGTATGACTTTGGTCGGTTTCCGCTCGTCTTGGAAGACCCAGACAGTTGACTGCTGCTTGGAATCTGGATCCTAAGCACAGACTCGTCATCACTAACCATATCATAAACGTGTTTTGACTCGCCGCGGTTGAATCGTTGCAGAGTATTGCGACACCATCTGACGCGGGCTGTTTTTTGGTCGTCGCTAAGCAAATGTGGTATCCAACGAGAGATCAACGTTCTTACCCCAAGTTCTTCGTGCAGTATTATTTGGATAGTAGTCCCTGAAATGTCCACGGATGCCTCTATTTCACGGTATGTCGCATGAAGATCTTCGACGACCAGCTGCCGCACGGTGTCGACAGTCTCTTGCGTCACGGCGGTTTTTGGACGACGTTCACGTGGCTTGTCACTGAGGCTAGAGTGTTACAGTCCCAAGACATAGTGCTGCATCCTTGCATCCCTAAACACAGAAGTGATCTCCTCAAATCACTGAAGTCGCGTTAATCCCCTTCGAAGGTTTTAGCAAACTGTCGCACGCATATTTTCCTTTGATATTTCCATTTTTACAACCGACTTGTCACCTTTGAATAGACGCCACAGTAAAACTATTCGACTAATCAAAAAACATTCTTTTGTTTTCGAATTCTAAATTCAAAAAGATGAAAAAGATGAAATTTTTTTTATAATCGCGGGAGTTTTGCAAACGACACGACTTAAAAGGCTGCCCTCTATCATTAAAAAAATTAAAGCATACATTCAAAAACATAACAACAGAAACGAACCGGTCTATTGAAGCATTAAACGTCTCAGACTAGAGAATCGCGCCGCCTTCTGATTTTACGTATGATATACTAAAACTTATAACAAAAAATAAATGATTAAATAGGTCGAAACTCGTCTAAAAATGTATTTTTATTTTGTTATGCTTTCAGTTCCTAAATTAATAAGCGCATGGCATCGTAATATTGGTTCGGCAGTGTATTACACAGTTACGTATACTGTGTTCGTTATACATTGTTAAACTAGATTTCACATATCTAGGTCACACGCAGGTCGTATAGGTTGTGTTCGTGGAATCCTGCACCTAGTTATTATACGTTATGCTAAACATTTTTGTGTCCTAATTTTATTAAGTATGTGCTAGCGATAAAGACAGACAAAATTATTTCCTCTTAATAGAGATAATCAGATAGCATTTTTTAAGTCATATCGGATGAGTTTGGGTGGCGTGAGAACTTCCGACACATGGGTTGGCCACCAATCCCTCAACCGAATCGCTGTAAAGCAACGTGGTGTGCTAAGCTCTACGTCTCCTTAGTAACGAGAAGAGCCCCCTGCAATGCAATGTAGGTTAATAGGTGGAAGCCAATAGAGACACTAAGATATAGGGAATGTCAATGTGCCCGATTATTTCTTGACTCCATGCCGACCCGCTCGCGGTACACCCTGCTGAACAACACACTGGACGAAAGCGCCAAGAAGTCTTGTTGAGGTCGTTGAGCTCTGGACCACCTAGTTCAATCTCAACGGTACTAGGGTATCGTGGAAATCTTTACCTGGTTAGTTACAATTATTCCAGAACCAATCGCCAAACATTTTAAACTTGTTTGGGTTGCATTCTTATAAAACTAGTTAAATTCCGAGTTCTGTGCTAACTTTTTAGTCGGCAAAGCGTCTATAACATGTAAATGGATTCCTTTTTTAATGTCTATTAATATAAAATTCTCATAAAAACTTCCAAGATGAAACCGTTAATATTTGGTACGTAAGGAACTTACACGAGTTTACAGGTTTATAAACTTATAAGAAAAGTTTTAAATGTATACAGACAATAAATAACATTTTTGTACGGAACATTTATTTCATGCGAGTCCGATTACGATTTGATTTCTTCTTTAAACTATATATTATAAATAACACTACTAGGTTACTAACCAATTACTTCATAAAAAATACGTCACATTTGCTTCAAATTAAAACGTTGAATAAAACATTTTTCCGGGCATCTCGAAACTGTTTCCGCGCATAAATCTACAGAGAACGTGATGGCATAAAAATCTACGTAACTCAACAACAAATACTATCCGAAAATGAAACCAAACAAAATTCGCTTCGGGTGGGGATCGGAACGGTGTGGATTCCTGGCGAGGGTTGGGGGGCAGGGGGATCACAATACTGATTGAAAACAAATAATGAAATCATAGGGAATGAAGCCTCGGCCGCACCCGCAAATACTGGAAAAAATGTGAAATGCATTGTGAAAAATTGCACTAGCGCTCCCACAACAATGAAAGCACGGATGCTATATTAAAGGGAAATGAACAATGAAATAACAATTTCATTGAAAAATTATATCTAATCTTTACTGGCAAGCCCGGCAGATGTAGCATGTTCAAGTAACATAATAAATAAATTCAAGTTCATAAAATTGATGTTATGATTATAAACTAATGTCATTGCGGAATTTATACATTATTATGTAACGGGTATTCACGATACGTTTTATTTATAGCCAATATTTCGACCCAGTTGCATGGATCGTGGTCACGGCGATACTGCGGTGGCGGGGAGAAACCGTCGACAAGCTAGTGGTACATTAATCTATCTACCCTATGTCTAGCTCGTTTTTCCTTTTTAGATATCGTATCACGACACACGACACTTACTATGTTTTCACGCACTGAACTTTGCACTTTATGTGTTTTACATAACTAACGTTGTAAGTTAGCACAAACGTTACATAGTAAAATTGATGTTATTTTCAATATATATACGTATATATATATCGTTATACATAAATTGTAATTTTATAAATAATTTCTTATGTCTTTAAAATTTTCACAGGGAAAACAAAAAAAAGCACAAACAATAAAACATGTTTACATTAAAAACGTATATAAAAAAAATTCTAGGTAAATTTGTAGTGAGGAACTCCGTCCCACGGGAATCCGATTCAGACTTGAAATGAAACAAAATCATTTTATTTTGTCAGAAATTTTACGGTGTCGATTAACCTGAACTGACAAAAATCGATTGAAACTCGACAACGTTACTCTACATCCGACGAAATTATAGTCTATACTCGTTTTCCTGCCAAATGCCCATCTGTCGTCACTTCTTATATTAAGTGACAAAACTAAGGGGAAGCAAATGTCACAACATGGCGTGTCAAGCACCTTCGACGAGACCTGGAGCACCCGAGCGTGTTGACAGGAAGGTAAGATTTTAATGGTTGATATTTTCATCTATAATATTATTCGTTGATATATGTACATATCTTCATACATTCGTACAATAGAACAACAACTCTCAAATATCTCTAAATCTAATGTAATAACTTAATATCTTTAAACCTGCATCTGATAGATTATTCCGTAATTTTATAAATGTAGTGGTATTATATGGTGGTAGGGATGGTATAATATTTTTGTTTATACTTTATGGTATGCCTGTACTTTTCTAGAATAGGCAATATATAAATATTTTTTGGGAAATATAAAAATATTATAAATTATTATTATATTATTCATAGAGTTTTTGGTTTGCAAGTCTGCCTTCCGCACCAGAGAACCGAGGTTAAATCTTGTACGAACATTTAATTTTTAAATTAAAATGCGTAACTTGCTCAAACAGGGAAATCAACGTGAAAAAACTCAAAAGTCTGTAGGTATATTTATATAAAGACTAGCTGTGCCCGCGACTTCGTCCACGTGGAATTGAACAAAAAAGTTATTTCGTAGAAATAAAAGTAGTCTAAGTTACTCCTTATTACATCAGCTACCTGACAGTGAACGTCCTGTCAAAATCGGTCCAGCCGTTTCAGAGATTAGCCGGAACAAACAGACAGACAAAAATTGTAAAAAATGTTATTTTGGTATATGTAATGTATATACATTCATATGCATGTAGTAAAAAGCGGTTATTTTAAAATTACAAACAGACACTCCAATTTTATTTATTATTAGTATAGATAAAACAGTAACATTTATATTTGAGTCAGTACTTCATATTCAATCAAGAGTGAATGATTTTTATAAAGTAAATGCATTTTACCTCATCCATATTCATCCTGTCACATCGCTACCTAGGCGGAAATGTAGACAAGAATTAATTTCTAAATAAACGAAAACGATTAAAACAGCGATCTCCTGAATTTGATAAACAAACACAATGTAACGCGTATCGTGAAAATTTGCGTCGAAATATAGTATTCAATATAATTTTTAACAACATCATACGTCCAAGCTAGGTCAAATTGCTAAAGAACGGTCTTTCATATGTCCGGTAGTGTATAAGACGGAGGGCCCGTCAACATAAAGAAACCGGTCAAACACCAGCGACAAACACAGGAGCGCCGCGCCGCGCCGCGCCACTCCCGCGGTACGGCAAACAAACGAAACAACACTTGACCGATTATCATCGACTAATATCGACTTCATTTATAACGACCGTGGTGTTCCACGTTAAAGCTATAATTTTTAATGAAAATGTTTTTCGGTAGTGTATGAATGTTTAGTTCACTTGCCCGTTCAATTGAATAGGATGTACCTAATTATAAAAAATAGTAAGATTTAATAAAAATACAAAACATTAAGTACGCGAAGGAATCGCTTTAGTGTTAGGAATTCTTTTTACGTTTCACCTAGAACAATTTAAATACATTCTTTATAATTTACATTGAAGCAAATTGATTCAAATAACCTTGTAATTCGGTAGGTTATAATAATTAAGGGCCATTAGATCTCAGAGATATACCTGGGTACGAACTTAATCTATGGGAGAGTGGTATTAGTGGTTTTCTAATGTTGGCCAAGGTCTGCATTAGCCACTTAGTACCAGGAATACCCACATACTTAATACTTCGATGACAATAAAAAAAATATAATGAGCGATGTTTCCTAAGTGCGTCAAATTGACTCAGTATCCAACTGCTCGCACGACAAGCGGACTGAGGTGCAGCCAGTCGAGCGTGTAGAGAATGCGCGATGACGGCCGTTAACAAGCATTAATTACGCCTGACCGAGCCGCAACACCGACTTGCAAACAACTCTTTCACTTAATTGTGCACGTTCAACATCAATTAAAAAAGTAAAACTAGAATTAAGGCATAAAAAGAAATAAGTTAGATATCACGATACCAGGCCCCGTGAAGGTAGGTTTTTATGTGTTTATCTTGAAAATACGCACAGATTCTGATTTCAAATTGTCCTCAACATTTTTAAGAGCTAAACTGAAATATCATGTTACATTGAAACGAGGACATGCGCTAGGAAAGTTGTTGAATATCCTTTTTTATGACTTCAAATGTTGCCTAAATCCTGAGGAATATTTCAGAATTCAGATGGCATTTATAGAAAAATGTCTTGTGGTAACCGTGAATCACATGTATAACAAATTTAAGCGCGGAAGTCGAAGAGGTTACTTACGTATTAAGACATATTATAGTATATAAGGTCAAATGTTCCCGTTATAATTAACCCAAGAGCGTTCAGGTGAAAAGAATAGTGTTTCGAAGTTCGGGTGACTCCTGACCATTGCTCAAATTAAGTTCCGCTTGGAATGGTACAACGTTAAATGAATCATGTTAAATTTTTTAATGTTCATGAAAAACGTCCACATGTAAACTTGTGAGTGACGAGCCCATGAGTCTAGCGGCGACGGTGTCAAGATGCAAATGAGGCGCCAGAGGCGGCGCCACCTCGACGACACCGACGCTATGGTCGACGTCTATTCGACAATTTAGTACTCCACACTAATTTACATGCGAGAACACATATTCCGCCATCTTTAAGCTACAGTGTCGTTATCCAACATCTCGTATTTAGACTTTTCACCATGGACTAATAATCTGAAGAAAACATTTGAAAGCCGTTGGATTTGAGTCAACGACTAGAATTGGTTCAGAATGACGCCAATTAAACAATTTCCAGAACAAACGAACAACTCAACGAAATCTTTTTGTCTGACACAGTCATGAACACAGTTACTGAACCGAACACGGCACGTGGACAGAGTGATGGCGAAACCGTCGTTATATGACTCAACACACGGCTACTCGTTTTACAACGGAGTGTACAAGTAGCTAGAGGACAGAGGCTATGGCACGACGCACATGTGTTTGAACCGTGCGGGAGACAAGTACCTCTCTATTAAGAACGGTTACATGTTTCTATTGTGATCTAGTTAATAGTATCAGGCGTTACTTTGGAGAAATTCATTGTTATTAAGTTAGTATTAATTTACTTTGCAACAATCCGCAAGCACTAATCATCATTTCTTTTAATATCATTGACAGTGAATTCCTGTGAAAACGTTAATTAGGTCGAATTACCCATACATCCGCCCGCGAACTTGACGCCAGCAAAGCTGTCCATCATTCGACATATTCATAATGTAGATATTCATATAATGCACATACGTATATGAAACGTTCGTTATTCAAAGGTAATATTTTTGAATATTATTTTATTTACTTTATTAAGCATCAATAAAATTATATAAAATTGTAGTGTAGATATAGCCAAAGCATCTTCTGCCTGTCGTAAGAAGCGACTAATAGGGGACTTCCGGGGTTGCGGGCGATGAGAGTGGGAGCTCGAACCGTCCGGCTAGCAACCCCGGGACGTACAGTCGATAAGATCGGATGGTGCGGAACGGGACATGTTGTGCCTCCCGGGTAGAGCCCGATAGGGGCACCGCGCTCAGAGAACTCATGTTACGTTCCTATGGAGATCCCGGCGTCCTCTACTTAGCACTGAGGAAGGTCACCGGGGGTTTTAGTGCGGTAAAAATGTCACATGACCCGGCGTCGCTCCCACGGCACCGAGTACCTTTTGAAGATTCCCCCTCGAAAACAAAAAAAAGAAAGGTATAGCCGAGAAACTTAAATATAACCAAGGTAAAAGTCATCAGACGCGTCGTATTACAAACTAGATTGCTAATAAAAACTATTAGACACAATTAATAACTTCTATGTTTCCAAAACTCTAAATAATTAAAACATGACAACACTACAGTTACAGAGCATTTGTTGAATTCGTGCATCATCTCACCGATTAAAAGTTATTCAATCTCAATTGCAAACCTAGTAATATTCAGTCGTGAGTAAGTGATTTAGTCTTCATTATAATGCAATAAACTTAAAGTGGAACGATGTTTTTGTGACGGGAAGCGAGATGACTCTCGAACATGAGCGACATTGTTTAAGCGAGCAATTACATTAAATAACGTAATCGCCGACCGGCCTAATGAAGTTAAGCGTATCTGGCGACAGATCACCGCGACTACGCCCTCAATTAAAATCTCATTACGAACGGTACTCCATAGGGTTGATTAAGCACAAAGACACGACGCTAACAACTTGATTACGAGTGACACTCTATTGATGCGAAAATTTCGTTAGTTAAGAAGCTTCATTTAAATATATATTTTAATATTACAAATGTAAAATAGGATGTAAAACTAGAAGTAAGTGAATTTTAAACAAAAAAAATCGATTCCAGAAAAAATCATATATTTAAATAGTTTTTTCGTTCTTTACTGATAATATGTGCAAAACTTAAAGGTGGTGTAGCACTGAAAAGAGTTGATAGAAACAAAACTCAATGTACAATGAGTCTACTACTGTACAGCAAGCAAACAAGTATTGCCGTTCACTTGCACCAGTATTGAGACAAGTAGGTATATCATGTACTTTCTGGTAGAACTACGAACTCTTAATTTCATTTAATTTCACTAAGATCTTGTAGCTTTTTCGGTAGAGACATGACTGTATAGCGAAACATCTCGAGTACCTACGATTACCGCCTGCGGCAGACGTTTTTCGCATGTGTGGCTTGGGCGCACCTAACCATTGTACACTGCGCTCGACTAAATGACATATCTACATAATTTCATGGTAATATTGACTTTAACTTATAAGCCACTCACTTCCGGTCATGATTTATGCGGCGTAAGGGGTAATTAAGGTGACCCACCGAATTGCCGAAAATTCTGTTGCTAAAGGCCTCTGACAATATTTAAAAACTGCTATTTATCGATAATAGCTAAGGCTGATGGTTTAACATTCTAGAAATTTCATTCATCATACTTAAAGCTTTGTAAAGCTGCCAGAAGGGCAGACAAAAAAGCAAACTGACCATCTGATGGTAAGTGGTCACCGTCGCCTATGGACAGTTGCAACACCAGAAGAGTCACCATTACAACGCCGTTATTCCTCAGGAAGAGAGCTCTTTACACCTTACACCTTTTTTTTTAGGTTTACTTTACACCTTTTTATGTTACCATTTTTGAAAAACTATATCATAGCACTCCGGAAATGTTTCAGAAGGAAAATCGTTCTACAAATTGGCATGTGCGTGGCGAAAAAGATCGAGTGAATCTGCCCGTAGAGGAATGCCACGAATCCAGTCGGTATGGATGGAACTTCATTCTTGAGCGGGTGGTGCGATGATGGCAGGGCGACATGGGAATCAGATTGTACAGTTCCTCGTAGCATTAACTCCAACTCCGTTGTAATACCGACAGAGCAGACAAAGGGAACCTATGTCAGTCCTAGAGCTTATAGCTTCAAGTTTGTTTGATTCTTAGGGCGTTGACGATTCGCCTTGCTGTTTTACAGCATTAAATGGTTGAGCTAGTACTTTGGCATCCCTGCCCAAAAATGAGTACAGTACCCCAGGAGAGCCTGACGTGTGCTTTGTAAAGCATTAGCAGGTGACACGCAATGAAGGATCGCTTTGCCCTGTGCAGAATGCCGATTTTTTTTGGAACTGGCTTAGTTTAAACTTCCAAATGGCGCCGGTTCTGCACATCATTCGAGATATCTGCTTCCAGAATTCCAATACTTGTGCTAACGGTGAACGCTATTCCTTGAAACTGAGGCGCCATGATAAATGGAACTTCCGTAGCGGAACATAAAGTATAAGTGAATAAAATACTGTAAAAGTATAAATAAATAACTATAAATAAGCGTTTACACACTCACACCCCCGCACTAGGATTCCGTGTGTTGCGGGTGGCATGAACGTATACAAATATGATATTACCAACACCCATGACCCGAGAACAAACATTTATCTGTAACATATATTTCTGCCCCGGCCGAGAATCGAACCCGGGACCCCTCGCTCGGCAGGCAGGGTCACTACATCCCATAGATCGTCATAACTGCATAAAAATTAAAAGTAATCTAGACAAACCTTCAATCTAGACAAACCAAATTGTCAAGAAAATTTATAATTTAAAGTACAAGCTAATAATTAAATAAGAACATAATATAACTAGCCTGAACCATGAGTAGTAACGTAAGGAAGCGAATGTATACTAAACTAATAAATTATGCAAGTGTAACTCGTATCTAATAAGAGTGCGAAGAAACAGGCACGTCTAAGAAAACTGACCTCTGCCGAGTGAATAAACCTCTAATCGAAACGCGTCTCAGCTAGGGCTCGGGGCATAAATCAGGCTCCCCTCGCGATGATGCTTGCCGGAGCCTTCAATTTGGCACATCCTTAAAATGACATACGAGAAGCGCCCTCTAACGACGCCGCATCAACTCACTGGCTTATAAATAAAATAGCGCACACATTATCGCCTCGAATTATTTAAGTCCCGCGTCACTTTCATTTTATGATGGGATACTTTCCTTTTTAATAGAAATAAAGGTATTTCATGTTCAAATCACGGGCGAGTTGACGTGACATAATTTACACAGTGAGTGATATCGGAATACATGTAAAATTTATCAGCAACGACTCAAATTATTGATGTTGCTTTTATTCAAATTTATTTATCGAGACTTGTAATGCGATTCTAACTGGTTTTGATTCCGAAGTAACAACAACAAAAATATTTCACTATAAACTAGTATATAAACGTTAACGCACTCATTATATATTAATAGTAGACAAATAAATTAACACTGATTTATACTAGTTAAATGAAAAATAAAAGTTATACGGGAATAAATTAAAAAAATATATAGATATATTTTATTTAAAGTCTCTTGACCTGATTTCCCTTACCTCTAAACTCTGTTCATACTGAATTAATTTTAAAATTCATTCTTTATTAATAACTATGGCAAGTTTTATAATAGTGAAGAGAGTGAATTATAACACTCACAGCTCACGAAATACCACGTCGTACATGTATAGAGCAAAAATATACCTATGCATAGACAAATGCTTGTAAACACTCGTAAATAACGAATGTAACTACTCCGCATCGAATACAAAGTCGTAACGTACGACCTGTAGGAAAAATGTCGTGACCGTCGGAATTTCACACTTTTTTAGACCAGGCTTTCATTAGTTATGTTTCTGCCGCGTAACATTTGATAAGTAACTTAGTTTCGTTCTTATTAAAAATATCTCATGAAACCCTTCAAAACAAACCGGCTACAAGAAATAATTTTTGCAATGATTTAGTAATTGTCCGCAACTTTTTGTTCAGTCACTTCTTAAGTATGAGTTTTACAAATAATTACGCTAATTTCAAATGGGTGGTTACAGCAGAATATAAGGCACATAAAATGAGGGTCCAAAATCCTCAGATTTGATGACGCAAAAGCACTAGCACTAGCAAAAGCACCCTTAAAATTAAATTACCTTAGCAGATCCTAAAGCCATAGCTGAATAAAAGAAATATTTAATACAATGCCTTTGCATTACCGATACTGAGGTCCTGGATACCTATTTTTAATGACAAAGAACCATCTAGATGCTCCTGAAGCTAAATTGAAAATCAGTAGATCCTACAGCACATATTATCTATGCTTAAGGTTCAGCGCCATCAGTTATGATAACTTAATTTCTTTTTTGCCATTACACACATTTCACACATCACATTTTTTTCATACAATTTATTCTACGAAAAATATATTGTATGAGAGATTTAAGTTTTTCTTTAATTATTAATATATCTTTAAAAATAAAAGTAATTCTACGACTACGTTTCATCGAGCTGAAAACCTTTAGATTGGTATTGTAACTTACAGTACGTATATTTAATTGATGTCTGTCGTAAATCTTCGATTTTTCATTTACATCAAAATCACGACAACCAAACAAAACACGAGGAAAACGAATACTAACAATAGACAGTAACTTTTAACACAGTATTAAAGTAGAATGTCTTCATCTTGCGCCATAACTATGTATTAAGCCAGACCTTACGCAATGACTGTTTGTATTTAAGTTATGTACCTTCTATGGTTGAAAAATTTTCTCTCAACATTGTGGGTCATCTAAGCATAGCAATCGATTCGTTAAGGTCGAGAGTGCGTGTCGAGTGAGAGCAATCAGGGCGGCATCGTAGACAAACTGTCGGGGCGGGCCTTAATTGGCGGTCGGTGAGATTTATGCGGGAAGCCGCTCGTCACGCGGCCGGCTGTGCCCGCGACCGCACCACAAACCCGACCCAGAGACCTGTTCGCGGTGTTAACACTCATTTGTTCCATTACCCGATTCATCGAAAGAGAATAAAATGAACCGCGTAGGATCTCATTTGATTTAACATTAAAAGGATAATTCAGAAAAAAAGACATGCTAAGACTTTTACCTTAATCACAGAAAAGAAGGTAGGGGGTTTCCTAAATCGGATTAGGAATATCAAGATGTAGATAACGTTTAGCGAGACACATCTGATGTTACGTGAGAAAATTACGAAATACTGGGAGATAGATTTTGTCATAGCCTAGTATTCTAGTCCTCAAACTTAGAATTAGAAGAAAGTTTGTGTGTAATTGTGATGGTCGAGCTACTTTTAATCAAAATAATAAAAAAAAACTTCAAATCTAAGGAAGCGGTGTAATGTAACTTGTTTGCTTGGATGTTTCTTGATGGAACAGAAAATTTTCATAAGATATTCAATGCAATTAATTAATGATCTCTTAGGAGATATTTTTCCTCGAACTTTAAATATCCGTAAACATTTTAGATTTTCAATCTCACGCAACTTTGTTATAAGGACAATATAGCCGCATGCTGTTTATGGTTTCATATCATTATGCCAATATAATAGGTAAAAGGAATAGTATATTAAACAGGATGAGCACATGAACAAAGTAAAATTGACAAAGGACCATGACATAACGAAGCCGAGCAGCAATACGTAATATGGTTAAGCGTTTTTAAAATATCAACCATTTTATACTCCACGTAAAAGGTTTCCACGTATAAGTAAACAGTATGAAAAATTTAATATTCTCCATAAATCAAAAGTTTTCCTTTGAGCTAATCAGTCTTTGTGGATGTGAAAAGGATGGTCAAATTATATGAACTGCTACATTCTTCTTGCGATTTTTTCACGTATATTTCAGCTGTAAACTTATTCAATTAAACTAGAAAAGGTTAAATTCAACAAACGAAAACTCTGTTTACTTATTCAACAATATTCAATCGTTTAACGGTAAACATATTTATTTCTAGCAGCTTGGAAAAATATAGCAGCGGAGTGAACCACAAATGGAAAACTTTATATGTCTGAAACTATAAATCCAGCATTCGATACACTAAGTTAAAATATATGTGGCACTTAGATGAGGCAGAGGTCTCGGTGGACAGCAATGCTGTTGTTTTTGCGGGGTGCGGTCGAGGGGTCGGGAGAGGAGGGGTCAAACTAGCCCCCTATCGAGAGGGGGGATCGGTGCCGTTTTCAATTTGCTTTATTTGCGCTTGTTTTAATAGTGCTCGCTCTCCTTATTGAACGAACGGGCGACCAACCAAATTGCTTCGTGCCCGGACGCCTTTTGATTAAGAAGGCATACGCGTTTCAAGCCGGGGTGAAAAAACAAAGTGTGTCCACTGTTTATTCACTACTTTCTGGGGGAACGATCTTAAGAGGATAAATTGTAAGCAATAAAAATATAAATGTAATTGCAAATCGAACGATGGTAACAATGAAATTAATGTCTTGAAACGATAAAAACATAATTACGGAACGTTACGTAAAATTATATGTGTTATAAAAAACAGAGTCTAACATTAAATATTCAAAAGATAATCCGACAAAAGAAACAATAAAATGATTGATAGATATGTCTACACGGTCCTGAGTAAGTGATTCATTATACTACTTCATTTATTATGCTACTAGTACATTACTAAATAAATAAACATAAAAATAGTTATATCCGTCCTTAAGAGAATAGAGAAAGAGAATCATATATATGAGAAAACTATTATTAGGGGTCTTTATTAACGCAATAAAATCCAAAACAATAGTTGTTATAATTTGTCTGTTTGTCTGTGCGTTTGTGCGTGCTTCAGAGAGAAACAGCTTAACCGATTTCGTTATAGTTTTCACTAATGTATTGCAGTAAGCATAATTTAATATTTAAAGCTCGTTACATTTCAATCCATCGATAAATAAAAAAAAGTTATATGTACATATATCTCTAATTCACAGAACGAGAAAAACCCAGTCTAAAACAATGCAGGTACTATTCGTAAGCGTAAGGTGTAGTGTTTCTCAAGCGAAGCAAGGACGGTTCACTAATAAAGTGAATAATATTTTAAGACATACAATTTAGTTGTATACAGTTATTGTTTCCCAGGGCAGTATTCTCGGGCCAGTTATGTTACTGTGATCTACAAACAGTTAATTAATCCACATTGTTATTATGTTATAACTTCTGAGACTATCGTATTCCGACAGAGAGACAGTGATTTTTGATTAAAATAGGTCCAACCGGAACAATGTACCTTTGGAATAGTAAAAAATTTTTTCAAATAGTTGTCGTGGTTTCGGAAATTTTGCCCCACATGTGTGTACACATACTCACAAAATTGTCACTTTCTCTTTATTATATCAATATAGATATAAAATATTTTTAGTCTATTCAAAAGCTATTCGATTTAATTTTAATTTCACCTCTCCAAGTTTTATTTTCTTAAAACACGAAATATATATATATATATATATATATATATATATATAAAGAATACTTTGTTAAAAATAATATTTAGAACTATGTTATATCTTTGGTAGTTAAGGACTTTTTTCAGGTTTTCAGGTCTTTATTAATACCTGGCTAATAATTTAAAAGCAACTGTGAAATGTTTATAACGTGCTTCATTTGCAAGCTTGCAGAGCCAGTTAACAAAGGGGTCATTTCGTTCCCGATCGGTGAGACATCAGGGACGCCTCTGGCATTATGAACACCAATCGGCCAAGTGAATCGGCTTACATATGTTTGTACGTACTGTCAAGTGGACCATTAACTTCTTTGTCGGCTATTAATAAAAAATATTAAAAAAGTATCGTAATAAAAATTGTGTGTAGTAGTTACCAGACACAATCTTCAAAGCACTACTGACGTCATTATACTAAATACTCAAACTGTCATCGAATAAAAGGCACACCCGCAAAAATGCCCGTAGGTATCGCGCGATAGATCTGACAGATAACTACTCGACAAACGATGACGTGTGTCAACAGGAACCCACGCGGTGTATGAAATAACGAGCTCAAAACAAACACCTCGACAAGATATGAACAACCGTCTACATACATACGACTACATAGGTAAAATGATTGGCATTTCCTGAGTAGAACATCGTATAAACAAATAAAATGCCGTTCAACTAACAGTAACAGTTTAGACATATTTAGCGTCTTTTATGTTCAGACTTACTTTAATTATTACATACGCGAAGTTTACAGGAATATGCACTTGTAATTCATTTTTTGTACGTTTTACCTCTAATCCTATATCGCCAATCACCATCAGATGGTATGGTAATAGAGCATCGGCTTTAACACGTAAAAAATATTTGAATGCATCGATTAATTGATTTCATTCTCGGCTTACTGAAATAAAATATTCACTGACCTTAGCCAATGGCGCTTTGCAATAGAAGTGTGACAGCAAATCGCATCGTACTGGTCGGCGATCCACACTATCAGGATTATGTAGAACGCTGTTGTCGTGTCGTTGAAGAACTCCGACATTATTGCCTCCATTCCTGTGAATAAAGTGAAACTTCGTAATATTTCAAGAGAATATCATTTTATAAGTAGAATAACTTATGATTTATCTAGACGCAAACCAATTGGGTTAATACATCTAGGTTAGACAATTCCACGAACTATTCCTGTTTGATGTCATAAATATTCACACGGCCCGTGGCGAAAGCTGCTATTCGAAAATGGCTATAATCTAGGAAACTTAATCCCAAAAAATGAATCTGTTCCCGCAGAATAGGAAATAAAAATTAATACGGACATTGTATTAAGAGGGAAGTAAATAAATGTTAAACTACCAGACTGCAATTATTAAAATTAATTAATGCATTAATTAATACAACTAAAAAAGCGTTCTTAAAACAATGCGTTTGCTATTTGTTAACGTAAGGCGTCGGTTTTCTGAAGCGAAGCGAGGGTTTTTTACTAGTTAAAAATATGAATACTTGATGAAGTCTCACAAACGTAATTTTATCAATCAACGCAAACGCATCTATTTGATCAAATTTCCAATACAACTTCACATCGCACAGCATACGTATATCAGTGTCGCGGTATTGAATAACGTGACACCGGAGTCGCGCGGTCATATCGCAGTGTCGCTAATTAGCCCCGGAGATCGCCGAGCTAACAACCGACACCGGAGCGCGGCAACCGACAGCTTATTACACGACTCCGGCTACACATGCACACTCGGATGGTGCTACGACAACTATTTATCATGTACATAGCTCTACTAGTTGGTACATATGATATTTGAAAAGCTTTCAGAAATATTCGTTCTGCTTCGTTTCGTATTCTTTGCGTTTTGGCTACAATCGGTGCATAGAAAAATAAGAAATTCATCGAAGAGAAAAACTTTCATTGGTTTAGAATATCGAAAGACATGAGGTAACATAAGAATTTTGCTGTTATAAGTTTAATAAGAATCGAGGAAACCAGACACTTAATTATTTCAATGTAGGGAATATACTTATCTATTTATTTCAAAACTAGTGGACCGCTCCGACTTCGTTCGAATTGAAATATCAATTACATTTTCATGATATGGAACGTTTATTTTGAAAGTGATGTAAGTCCATTTTTTCATGTTTCGAGAAAATTAAAGGTTAATATGAAAATGTAGGCAAATTGTATGAAGTCTGGCCATGTTTCTACTGTTTTATCAATATGTAATTTGATTATAAATTTATTTTAGGCCTATTTGACTAAACTAATGTATATTACGGAACGCAAATGGACTTTACACCTTTTATAATTAGGCAAATGTAAAAATTGTTTGTTTTCAATTTTGAAAAATCAAATATAACTTAAAATATACCTCATATTAATCCAATTTTGTTTACATATAATGATACTATATAAAATAGAAGTAGTATTTTTAATTTTAGACGCTAATTATATTGTGAAAATTACAAGATATGGATAGAATTTACTTATGGTCTGCATGTGGTAGTATTTCGAAATATGTACGATGCACCGGACTTATATAAGGCAATAACTGCTTGATATCTTTAAATTTTTACAAGTAATAGACCTAGCAACTTGGTACGAAGGTACGTCTTGCTTTATTTCTGTGTGAATTTATTTAAAATAAATAATATATGTCGGAGATGGTCATTAGTATTGACATGAAACGAAACACAGCACGATATCCGAGTGCTGGCAGCACCGCCGCGATCGATACTCGGCTAACATCGTGCTACAACAGAGCCTAGCTAGTGGAGTGAGGCCGGATGGAGCCTCAGTTTACATTCTGCGGTCGAAGAGTTCGGTTCCTCCGCACTGGGAACTATTACTTTTTCGTTTGCTTGGTGTGAAGTGTTTGTTAACAATTAATTAAAAGTGTTAAACGATTATACGCCCACGCTATGTTCGACAATGCTGCTAAAACTACTGGCATTTGACGACATATAAATATTTTCAAATGCTAAAAAATATTGATTTATCATTTCTTCTTACCTACATCACTATCTCATGTTAATATGAAGTTATCCCTTTTTGGGAAAAAAATAGAATAAGTAACCTAAACTAGTAACTTCTGACATGTAATGTGACACGTAATATGACACAAATATAAAATAACAGGCTACTAATCGGCAACCATCTGTTAAGCCACCTACCTCTGTCAATTGGACTTACACCACTTTTATAATCGGTGATTGTATAATTTCATTTACCGACCAATTTTAAATTTGTCCACAAAACATGGGATTTTTTTTTAAATTAAACACGAACTACGTACATTAAAAAAAATTAAATTAAGAATGAATTACAACTTAACTTTCAAAATAAACGGTCCATATGTAGCCTATGTCTCCACTAGGAATAATATAACGTTCAAATGGTAAAATAATCTTTATAAGGTGCCCTAGTTCCTAAGATAACTTTCCGCGTATACATACAAACTCACGAAATTCGCACTCTTTATAATATTAGTATAGATTCCGGGGAAACCTTTTGAATGAGTTAAAAAAGGACATGTTAATAGTAACATAACGAGAAAGCATCGCACTACACAACATATCAGGATGTCTACACATAGCTTGTAAAAAAGTTACAAACCGCAGTTAGACTGCATGACAATATACATACATTGGCACAGACTGGGAGGCTTCGATGTCGGTGGGATTGACTGATTTCCTCTTCTCAGCTGTATCAATATCGACGACATGAAGGTTTAATACGATTGTTACATATGTGTACAACAAACACACCCTATCAATACTATATCTTGGTTTACTTCTGATATCAGAGACGTGACGGCTCACAGAAACATAGCAAAGCGTAGATTAAGATATGCCCCTCTGAAACGAATCACTCTGGTTTCAATATTTTACGAAATAGTTACCATCATCTGTGTCGAGATGCCAAAAGGCGCTATTCCTGTAATTCGCTAAATAATCGGATAGGATGGAAGATATGAATTGCAATGGCATTCATTTCAACAGGGTCCGTCGCGACGCAGACACAACCCGCCACGCGGCAGAAATGTCCGGCGCCGCGGCTGCCCCTTGTTTGCATTTTGATGAGCCCCACTGACGCAATAAACGCGTTAGGACCATGCGATACGAAGAGCTGAAGTTTCTCAAAATCATTTCGCGATATACTTTATTCATGTCACGCACTGATATTACACACATTTTCAAAAAAAAAAAACAATTTACAACTCATTTGTGTCAACATCTTCATAATTTTTTTTAAGTAATTAACACAACCTTTTGGGACTTGGAATTCTTGACCGGTAGTGTAATGGGTACAATGACAAATTTCTGTAAAAATCGGTTAACATAAAATGTTACAAATGAATTTGTTGAGTTTTTATTTAAACATGGCACCAATTGTTGTTTTTCAATAATCATTTAATCTACTATTTTGTGAATGACTTCAAACTATATAACATTATTCAACAGTAAAACAAAAGTACCAAAATGCATATCTACGTGAAGTATATTTTTAACTTGACTGTAATCTATAAAATGAAAAATTATAAATGTTCCTAGTATCACAGATATGTTCCGATAAAATTTAAACTACTACTTGATCAGAGCATGAGCAAATAACATTGCAATTCCTACAAGATATCAAATTAAAATTATACCGGTCTCTAGGCGCGACAGTGACAACGTCAAAATAGCCTGCGACTTTTAATTGTATCCCTGTAAGTCATAACTACGTTCGCCCAATTAGGTATCTCCCTTTCCGGATTATGCACGTTTCATGTCCTTTCGGACCAGGACGGAAACTTGTTACGTGAATTATGTGCTACATGTCACAGGACAGGCGTTGAATCAGTTCGTCGTACTTAATTGGACTTAAATTGTTTATATGAATATATAATTAGGAAAATTGTCCTGTGCTTTTTTCGAAAAAATAGGTTTCATAGCAGTTGGGTACATTCAATGAACTAACACACTAAAAATGTATGAGTATAAAGAAATAATGCTTATTAAACCTTTAGCTTCTCTCTCTCAACTTTTTGATAACAATAAAAACTCTCCAAAAATAATTCCAAAATTACGTAGTAACTAAATCCAGCGTCAGGTATCGAAAATTGATTATTCAATGTGCCTTAGCTGTTATCAGGACATCCGTATCCACGGGGTACTTGATGAAGTTTGGAATGATTTACACTGTTCGTTATGTTTGGCGCGCGTGCCTCGCACCCATCCTCGGCGATCTTCGACTTGGACCAGAATTAAAATTAATCGCGTACAACGGGCGTCACGTAGTAGTACACCCGTCCTAGCGAGCTTTAGGGTTGGTAAATTTAGAAAAACTATAAAATAAGTATGTTGATTTCCTGAAATTAAATATTTTACAATTTTCCTCGATTACTGTTTGTCCTAACGGAGAAGAAATTTAAAGTTTTTATTGAAATTATAACTTATATAATTCTAAGTATGAACGAATAAAATCAAATGGAATTCGATTGATACAATTTTGAACCAATGTATCTGTTATGGAGAGTTTTTTTTTCACTAGCTATGTTTGCGAAATAACCCTTTATAGGTTGATGCCCACGACAGACGAAAAACATTTACTACGTTGTCACTGTAACATATGGCCACAAAACCTTTTCATTTCATGAAGTGTAGCAGACGTCGCACGACCTTATAATAACTAAAGTTGATAAATTTGTTTGATAACCCTACATGCGGCCCGAATAATTTGTTTACTCGTCTCACTCAGGATTATGTCGCATGCTCCGTTGAATTCGCAATAGTCTACGACTCGTAACTATCAACCGGTTCGAGGCAGCGTGTCAAAAATCATTGAATGGTTAAACATTACTTATCTATACTAATATTATAAAGAGGAAAGCTTTGTGTTTTTGTATGTTTGTAACGAATAATCTCAAAAACTACTGAACCGATTTTAAAAATTCTTTCAACATTAGAATGCTACATTATCTCTGATTAACAGGGGCTACATTTATTGATAGAAAAAAATTAGGGATCCTTGCTAAAACTTCAGTAACATGAAGCAAGGTATAAAAAAAATTTGCTTAAAAAATTCCTTCATCGCATACGCTGCGGAAACTATTGATAAAGTACACCCGCGCGAAGCCGGGGCGGGCCCCTAGTTTTATATATTTCGTAAACTTCTCACCCTATTCAATATATTTTTTTAGAGAGTAATTTTAATTTTACTGAAGAGTAATTGAAATAAGGATCGTTATCGATTGATGGCGAAATGTTTATGAAGACAATACATATAATAAAATTGTAACTGATCGCTTTCTGTACATTAAGGATATATGAGAAAGAAAAAGTACCATTGGGGGCCTTTATTAACGCAATAGAACCCAAAGCAATAGTTAGAATTTTTGTTTGTGTGTCTGCGCGTTTGTTCCCGCTATTCTCAGAAACGGTTTATCCAATTTTGTTACGGTTTTCACTAATGTATTGCAGTAAACGTCACTTAATATTTAAAATTCGTTTCATTTTAATCCATCCAGAAATAAAAAAAAAAGATATGAATTAATATATGTATTTATAATTCATAGAACGAAAAAAACCCAGTCTTAAAACAATGCACATGTTACTTCTAAGCGTAATGTAGTTTTTCTCAAGCGAAGCGACGGCGGTTTCATAGTTAGGAATACAATAAGAGTAATAATAAATAAAAACCTTGACAAGAAGAAAAAAAACACTGCTAGAATCTTCTTTACTTCGTTCAAAGTAAGGATTGATGATCTCAATACAGAAAAAAGACAGCCTTATTAAAATGCCACTGATGAGTTTTACTCGACGTTAAGAGAGTTCGTTTACACTGTAACCAACTAAATGTGAAAAATATTCTTTTTTCGTTTACTTGTAACCGTGTTAATATTTAAATTTTCCAGTGTGACGTCACTTACACGTCAAATTAAGTTTTTTCACTATGATTTAAAAATAAGATTCAAAGAAAATTATAGCGTGTTTCATCGTGGTGATATTTATATGTTAACTTTATTAAGTTTCAAGAAATTTATAGAAATATTGACCCGTTTAATCTATTGTCTTAATTGCAGTTATTGATCATCGGAAATACATATTCTGAGCAAGTTCCTTCTCGAATTCACGAAATATTTTTCAAGTAACACATTAGCTATATATATACATCCAATTTCAGTCCATTTGTACCAAGACGATGATGTCATTGATTAATTACATTAAACGATCGACTAAGTAGCTATTTCAAATCCATCAAAATAAAACATAACTAAAAAGTTGCCATATTTACTCATAACAATGCAATTCATTTATAACGAACATACTTCAAATTTATACAAAAATTAGCTTAAACTTAATTTAGAACAATTTATCTAGGATATACTATGTTGGGAAACACCGTAAAAATAATAACATCATTATTACCACATACGCATACCTGACAACGATTAACTTTCTGTTCCGTCGCGATATTAATTAATTTATCAGAAAATTTGCAAACAGATAATTAAACCGTAACTCAATATAGGACCTGGTAATCAACTTAATTTATTTCAATTTATCACGGCCCGGTATTCTCAATTACTTTTCACTGGCAGATGAGTCGAGCGTTATATCATAGATTTACATGGAAAAATATACTCGAATAGATAATAAATAGATAAGGTAAAATAAACGTATAAAAAAATTGAAAAAAATTACGTTAAATGTGTTTAAATAACGGGTGTCAGCCGCGGGGTACAGATCACGATTTCGACGGACATCGCAAAAATAAAGCGAACAGTTTTTTATCTACTGTTCCATTGTGTACGAAAATTATTAAATGACCCAATCGCCTTTAGGCCATCCGTAGTAATTTTTAATAATTTGTTTTATTTTATGTAAAAAGTTATATGTACTAACATAAATTATGTAAAATTGTGTGTTTGTAGTAGTATTATATGACATAATCTAACAAATTACAAAGTAAATGGTATTTTTTTTAAACTATATATATAATCTAACAATAAAAAATATGGTATTTGTCGATTAGATATAAGTTGTAAATAGAAAATGGAAGGTTGCTATCATTTTCTTTTTCCTTTGACTTATACTAAGACAACTGTACTTTTCAACAATTTAAGAAGAGCAAGAAACACACTGATATATTTTATTTCTTACTACCCTAGATTTAATCAAGAGCGACACCCGCTGCACACGCTGGCGCTTTCTCTAACACGACACAAATTGAGAATAATGGTTTCTTGTAGCCGGTTTCACATTCATACATACATTTGCAGTTTGAATTTCTTAATTCCGTACAACAAATACTAAAACTAGAATGTAACGAACGGCGTGCGTGTCAGGTCATGCACTGTACAAGTACATAAAAAAATGAAAATAAGTATTTAAATTAAATAAATACACACACTTTAAAAAAGGTCACTGTTATCCAAAATATCATAAAATAATACACTGTAAATCTTAGTGTCACAAGTCAATATTATAAAAGCTTTTTTCAAACACTACCGCGTCAATTTATTATTTTCCATCCCGTCGTTAAGGATAGACACAATTTTTATGACTTTAAAACTCCATATTTTATCAACAATTAAATTTATTATTATAATTATAATATTTTATTGTTGACTATATAAAAGTAGAAAAAGTCAGTTAGAAATCTATATAATTTTTAAGCTCTGTCCATCAATGTCCAGGTTGCCTTGAATTATTTTATAGTCAAAAACGAGCAAATGTGCCAATTCATGTGAAATGGTCAAAACTTCCCATGAATGCTTGTAACACAAAGCCATCATCGACTCATTGCCGACCAAGAACGAAGCAACGGTTTTTTAATTGGCTCTCCAAAAATGCAACCAAAGCACATTAAAATATTTCACGGTTTATTCTAGTATGTACCATCAGGATTAATCTAGGAGGTACAGAGCCTAATAACCTCCAACAGGAAGGCCTTATAGCTTTACCGTCATCCGTTGTTGATGTATGGAGACCTTTTTATTATTATATTAAGCATTATTAGTTGTTTTTTATTGTCTTCAACACATTGCCAGTTCACCGCTGCGCACTGGTCTCTCCTGGTAAGGCCACAATGACGCCTAGAACATGGCGCTTCATATGAATTATATTATTTTTGTTAATTCATGTTTGCTGGAAAGTAGTGCGATAAAATCCTTATGTCATTCTAATATCCCTATGTAATTCTTCGCAACAGTAGCAATAATTACGAAAGTTACAAAATGATGACAACACATAAGCGAACGGGATCAACTAACTTATCATTGCACTTTTTTTCTTATTACTAGCGGTCTGCCCCGATTTTTTCGGGATCTGCAAGTATATATGTGTGTATTTGATATATGCCTATGTCCATCTGGTATAATGTACCTTTTTAATGGTAAAATATTTTTTTAAATAGGTACTGTGATTCTGGATATTAATTTCCACTTATACACAAACTCACAAAAATATAATATTAAGATAAACTAGTAACCCGCCCTTGCTTTGCTTAGGAAAATTTCGCAAGAAGTTTTATTATCAGTTAACCCATTGACTGCCAGCTACGAGATATCTCGTATTAAACGTAAAACAAAACGTATTAATTTTCAGTTTTTATTATAAAAGTTAGAACTTATACGATTAGATTATTACATAAAATTTTATTTATATAAATGTATGAATAAAAAAAAATAACCTTGGCACCCAGGGCAAGACGCTCTAAATATGTCTGGCAGTCAATGGGTTAATGCGTATAGATTACTGACAAAACACTTTTATATTCAATAACTGTTTAATTCTTTACCGCGGAATATAATCTGGAATGAAAAAGGACATGCACACAAATTGTTACTTCTGACCCGTAGATTTAATCAAGAAGAACACCCGCCGCGTCCGTTAGCGCTTTCGCCAACTTCGCGCAAATTAAGAATAATGGATTAGTTACAATGTTTAAGGGTTCATTTACAGCCTGACATTGGAATGTCTAGGTATGCCAGTCCACAGATACAGTTACTGCTTCATTGTATTTACATGTGCTTTGTTCTGTAGTCCGGAAGATAAAAGGAAACATATCGAATGGTGAATTACGTTCTCATTCTTAACAATTTGAATATCTTCTTTAAAGGAGATGTACATTATACGAAAAATTTGTATTGAATTCTAGATTTATTAATTAATTATTGTTTTTTAATTATTAATTTTTATTGATTATTAATTAATTAACTTACGAAACACACACCAAAAAGATCGTCATAGCTGTAACGTAACAGATAAATATTGTCAGGTCACATTTTAGTCACTGAATGACGTTTAACATATTTATTTCTGTGCGGGTTATGTCCTCAAATAACGATTCAAATAAAAGTAACTAAATATGTCAACTTAAATAACGTGACAGCTGACGATTTTCTGGCGATGTGTTTTAGCACGGAGTAGTTAAATAAGTATGACTCCATTCTGAAAATCGATGAAAATAATAGATAATTGAGATTCAAGTATCGCAACAGTACACATTAAAAGTATCTTTTCGAATAGCTTCCAAATTCTAGCGATTATTGACGACATAATGAGTTAATTATATAATGTGAATGACCTGTTATTACTCAGGGTAGTGTCGCAGACTGTTTTGTGTCAATGGATATATTATACCATTAAAAATACCGTTTTAAAATTATTAATATATTTTAAAAATCTGGATGACTTGGGCAGTTTTGGAATATCTCCTGTATAGTAATTCACCTAAAAATAATAAAGCAAAGTTGTAAGCAAATTATATAGGTTCATAAGTTAGGGTATACCCGTGTAGGGTATGGTCGACTAGAAGCACGATGAAACAAGATAACAATCCTTGCATTGTAACCTTACCTGCTGTGGAACTGTGATAGTTACCACAATCGCAAGCGAACATTATCAGATTTTGTGTATTCAGGTGATAAACATCTACAAAGAAATTTTAACAACCGTCGTTGAAATAACAACTTAGTTCACATAACTAGCTCAGTTGTTGTCGTAAACATTAACGTATCTTATCCATAATCCAGCGATATGTTCAATAATATAGTAAGTAATAAAGCGCGATAAGTTCCTCGACTAAAAGTGTTTCGACATTCGGCGGCGTTTATTACACCTAGTTCGATCATACGAACGACGGCAGCAACGTGTACAAGCGAAGCGGGCCGAACATCTAGTCTCCGGCGTTCCACCCGCGGTGCTTATGTTTCGAGCCTAAGCCGATCCGTGCATTGGTGATCCGACTTTACGATCTCGTTAGTGCCGGTAATCGCGACGTTGCACGGGCAGGATTACGCCTGTGCATTATTAGTGTTTTTATTGATTCACTCGGGTGCCGTCGTAAACTGAGATTATTATTCGCGACGCAACCCCCGCGTCCCGCGTGCCCCACCCGCTCCGCAGCCACCTCCGACTGAGTTGTTTTGTTGCTTAATCTCGACGATAACAACATTTAACGACGGCTAGGTGACTGGCGAAATTTCGCTTCGATGTTTAGTGCTCATTCTATTTTCATTAACCATTTACCCACTTAATGGTTTAGATCCTATGGCACATTAATCCTATGTATCAGTGCCCATAAATTAAACTTTAGCATGACCCGAATAGTGAACGCTGTTTGAATACAATGTAAAATTAATATTAAGCGGAGTATAAAAGGGTACTAATGCATAAAGCTTAATGTCTCAAAAAACAAACAACTACATTTTTGTATGTATATTGTAATTAAAAAAGCTTCTTTGACGATCATGTTTGTTTAGTTTTGAATGACACAAACCAAATACATCCATATATGATCACTGTCAACCAACGTTCGGCTAGCTCTGCCATCTAATGCTGGTACAAAATAAATAAAATGCGTTTAAAAAAACATTTTATACGTATATATATATAATATATATACAAATCTACACTAACTATGAAAACATTTTATATGTATACTTTTATAATCACCCCACGAGTAATAACGTATCGTATCGACGGTTATAATCACATCATTGTCTATAACATAATTAAACTTGTGAAAACCTCATGGAATGTATTAAAATAAGTTGTTTATAGGGCATATCGTAATTTTAAAAGCATGATTATAATGATAAGCGTGAACTCAACAAATTTAACTCTCGACGAACTCAACCTCGACGAATTGACCGACATAATATTCTCGCTTTGATTTGTTTAGTCGTACGTCTTAGTCACCATCGAAATACAGAGTCTACCACACTTTGATGTCCTGTGTAAAGACTACTTCATAATACTCGTATTGTTTATGATACGGTATAATTTGATATATTTGCTGTGTGACTGTATGTGTCTGTCTGTTTTATAGACTACATAGAAAGTATATATGTTTTTTTTATATCTAACTAAATAAAATTGCCGAACATCCAATGATACAGGCAAAAATCTATTTATAATTCATATTGGGTTTATTTCAAACTAACAAACCGCCTTCGCTTCGCTCCAGAAAATCTACGCATTACTTTTAAAAATAGCACCTCCATTTTTTTAGGACTGGGTTTATTTCATTCTATGAATTATAAATATAATAATTTTAAACTGTTTTATTTATGGACGGATGGCAATGAAACGAACTTTAAATATTAGGTGATTTTTACTGCAATAGATTAGTGAAAACCATAACGAAATCTGTTAAGCTATTTCTAAGATTAACGCGCACAAACGCACAGGCAAACAGACACAAATTCTAACTACTATCGTTTTGGGTTCCATTGCGTCAATAAAGGCCCCTAATAATAGTTTGTCTCATATATCCCTCATGTACAGAAAGGGATCAGTTAAAATGTTATCATATGTGTAGATAGTAGTAACATAAGTAAAACTTTGATGTTGCTGCAACTTTTATTATTCAGATCAATTGATGAAAATATTTTTCAATAGTTTAGCACACCGATACATTTATAATATCTTGCCTTCCATAGCTTTCACTGCTCAGGATTTATTTAGCATACGTTTTGTTGTCTACGAAACAAAAATGTACTCAGTGAGGGCTACACATTGTCCTCGTGCCCTCGAATATTTTTTTATGTGTGCAGTAATTTGAAAATATATCTAAATTAATGAATTTTTACCAATGATTTTAAATAAAGCGAACACCATTACAAGCGAATGTTAATGATGTACACGTTGATGCTTTTAATAATTAAAATTACGAACAGTTTTCATACAAAGCCCTTAATAATCCGCATTGAAATTATTCCTTTGTTTGAATCATAAGATCAATGGGCGAGTTTGTAGGACTTATTGGTATATAACCTCAATTTAATGGTTTAAAACAAAACTTGTACAATCACGACATGGCTTCAAAATTGTTTCAAAAACTTTTCATTTTCATAGAACTTTGCTATTTTAAAACAATATTATTCAGAACAAAACCTTATTTAACCAATTATTCATACTAACTTTAATGTTGTTTACACTTGTTATAACTGTAGAAAAGGCAAAAGATGCAAAACGTTTTATTATAAAAGATCCAAAAATAAAGCTATTCGGTTATTTCTAGAGTGCAAAAAAAAATTGAAAGAAAAAAGTAAACTTGCTTATGTATCCACTAGTTGAAGCATATTAAAATTATATAAGTAGACTGCGATTTCCAGGAGGAACATTCATTTGAATACGAACTTTCGAAGATAACATCAAAATGAAGAAAAATAAAATTAGAGTTTTTATTAAGTACCTTTATTTGAAAAAAAGGCCTATCAAAGACACACACACAGCTACTTTGAAAAGTTGGAGGACTCTACTCCTCCATATTCCACATTGGCATGCTGGAATTAATGATTATGATTGCTTTCAGATCTCGTGACGTGAACACCTGAATGACAAGTGGTTAACGCCGCCCATTCACGACTGTAACTTCAAAGGTATCACCGTCACGTTGTTGGCCATCATTTAAGCGTGTGTCTCGCTAATTACTGGCTGAAACATGTCATAAAATTTGGCTATTGATGCTAGAAGGAATATGGTAGCTAGCAAAGTCCCTCGTCTGTGGGAGTATAATGGACACACATCCTTGAGCCCATTGAGAACCTCTACTACTGGTGGTGCATTCTGTGATGGAAGAGACGATGGTGAACAGTTCTTTCAATTAGGAGTCACAGAGCATTGTATCATCCCGTTCGATCCCGTTGGTACGCGCGATGGTAAGGTATGTTACCTGCTTTGCTAGCTACCATATTCCTTCTAGCATCAATAGCCAAATTTTATGACATGTTTCAGCCAGTAATCAGCGGGACACATGCTTCAATTATGGCCAACAACGTGTCGGTGATACATTGGAAGTTACAGTCGTGAATGGGCGGCGTTAGCCACTTGTCATTCAGGTGTTCAGCTGAATTGGTCGATGGTCGACGACAAACATATCTAATTATACATACTATTTAAATCATCAGATGGAAATGTTGTTAAATGTATGGTGCAACCGTGCATCTGCTGGGGTCAGCATTTCCGCGACACAATTTAGTTATAATTAATATGGTTTTAGTTAGTTCGCGATCAGCCAGCAAAGGCCGCGCGTGCTCGTTGCGTTCACTGCATTCTTACTCATTATCTTTCATCTAGTTATACTTCGAGTAATACAGTCTACTGATATAAATACGTGTATTTACTTTCTAATAATATACTGAGTTAACAAGAGTTCATACATTAATAAATGGTCTTTTTATTACGGATTTACTTTACTTTAAGTTTTCCAGCAACTAATCCAGGTTCAGTTTTGAAAGTTTCGAAATATATTAATCTATTCATTTAAATAGAGCTAACATTCTTTAGTGCAATTTATATTCCTGCATAAAGGAAAAACCTTCTAAACAACAAATTCAATCACCACTTGGTTTTAATATCGAAGCTAGCGAAAATGGATGCTGGGATTGTAGGTAATTAAGGGTTGAAGTTTAATTAGGGTAGCGACGCAACAGCGAAAGTGGATCAATGTCCATCGTCGCGTCGAAGCGGACACGACCCGCGGTCGAATCAACATTTGCCGATGGATCGAATTACGGCTCGCCATCGCGTCAACGTAACGTAATTGATTCGCCGGCCGTCCGTCGGCCACCACGCCTTATTCCTCTCTCGGATCCGGTAGAAATATGCAAAATCCACGGCTAATTTGATATTTTTAAACACGTTTATGGTGGGGTGCAATACTTTTTTATTTTTTCTATTTACTAGAATATATTTAGTCGAATTTCATACTACTCTATTAAATTTTACTGTTCTGTTAACTATGAATCTCGCCCATAGCAGCGCAACGCCAGACAAGTAGCATAAATATTGAAATATGAATACGGTCGTATAATTTAGCAAAAATGTATCTTGAATACATTGAATGAACTAGATGTTGCTGGGCTCAACACTACCGAACTTAATCCCGTCGGAACCTACTCATGAATGTTTGGAAGATTTTGAATTATAAAGCCTGTTCATTTTCTTCTTGAAGACTCTTATATCGTAAGTAGACAGAAACACCGACGCGGACAAGTTATTCCAGCCCTTTGCAGTGCGCACAATTATTATTTCGTACGATACCTGCGCAAAATGACCCTATAGAAGATCGAGAGGCTGGCAACCCTGCGCCTGTTCCAGATCTGGGTCACCAATGAGCCTCTTTGCACGCCTCTTCATCGAATCCATCACTGATGACATTTGGGAGATTACTATTATTTACGCTTTCATTGGTATTATTTACCGTTAATTTGAATATTTTTCGCCAACGTTGCCACGTTTTGCATATTATTGGTATTACCGAGTTTATCATCAACATCTTTAAAATAAAATGGTTATGTTAAGTCCATATCATATCAAAAATTTTGAAGAATCTTTCGCGGTTTAATCCTCTATACATATAATAAAATTATAACTGATCGCTTTATGTATATTAAGGATATAGATCAGAAAAACTATTATTAGGGGCCTTTACCCCTTTACTTTATTTTAACGCAGAAGAACCCTAAACAATTGTTGTTATTATTTTTGTCTGTGCGTTTGTTCGCGTTAATCTCAGAAACGGCTAAACCAATTTCATTATAGTTTTCAATAATGTATTGCAATAAGCATCACTTCATATTTAAAGTTCGTTTCATTGCAATCCGTCCATACATAAAAAACCTAGGCCTAAAACAATGCAGGTGCTATTTCTAAGCGTAAGGCGTAGTTTTTTCGAAGCTAATCGGCGTTTTGCTGATCTGTTATGTATAATGTCAAGAATCAGGAACCGCAGGTTCGTGAAATGCCAAAATAGTTCCGCAAAGACTTTATTTTACTTCCACAATCGCAGTCGCATTAATAGATCGCAGGTCAATTTCGCTTTGTAGGGAGAACTCTACGCTTTCGTATTCGGGATCCGAATGCTCCGTGGGCGACCCTGCCCGTTGTTTATATTGATTTCTGGACCTGCCAGACTTTTCTACACCTTTCACGCAAAGTCAATAATAATACCCGGAAATCGATAGAACAGTAGCGGGTCAGGTAAAGACAGCCGTACATGCCATATTCGCCTCTTTTGCGCGAAGCATAAGTCGCATAAAGTATTTGAGGTAGATGTTATTACTACCTGGGTTTTTTAAGATCTCTCCTTTCGGCCAACCCTTCGAGAAACTTCTGAAAACCACCTGTACGGGGCAGGTATAATTTTAGAAATTAAATACGTTGAGTTCGACATACGTGTACTGTAGATAATTGCAGAACAGTAAGAAGAAAAACAGGGTAGGCAAAAATAAAATTCGCTAATAGCGCGCGATAGTTTGAATCACCAACATGCCCCCGCGCGTTGAAAGCTTCTCTTTCAACCACAGACTTACTTTTCCTCGTCTTCTAAAAACAGAGGAACAATCTTGCTGAAGGATCTTCGTACAACACCGTTAGCTGTTCTGATGTCAGCCACGCGACTTATACCATCTAAGTGACCCGGATACACGGTGATGATGCGCCCAAGCTTCCACTTAAGAGGTGGTGTGTGGTCTTACTTTAACAGAACAAGAGTGTTCGGTTTTAGGGAGTACTTGCAGGATCGCCATTTAGTTCGCTGTTGAAGCTCCGCTACGTATTCCTTACTCCAACGCGTCCAAAAATGCTGGCGTAGCTGCTCTATGCGTTGAAACCTGGTTAATCTGTTGGAAGAGTATCCCTCAGGGTAAGTCTTCATAGGTAGAGCTGTGAGAGGTCGGCCGATGAGAAAGTGACCAGGCGTAAGCGGTGTCAAGTCGTCTGGGTCCGATGACAGCGGAGTCAGTGGTCGAGAGTTTAGAATCGCCTCGATTTGCACTAAAGTTGTGTTAAGCTCCTCGAACGTCAAATTACAATTTCCCAGCACTCTATTTAAATGATATTTAACGGACTTAACACCTGCCTCCCAGAGACCGCCGATATGTGGACTATATGCAGGTATAAAATGGAAATGTACGTTCTCTAAAGCAAATTGCTCAGCCAGAGTGTCACAATTGGATTTTAAAAATTTCGACAAGTCATTATATGCGCCCACGAATGATGTGCCATTATCCGAATAAATATGAGATGGCTTTCCCCTGCGTGAAATAAATCGACGTAATGCTAATATGTAATTATTGCTTGTTAAATCGCTCACTAATTCTAGGTGGACTGCCTTGGTTGTAAAACATACGAACATACATGTTTTTCTTCTTACTGTTCTGCAATTATCTACAGTACACGTATGTCGAACTCAACGTATTTAATTTCTAAAATTATACCTGCCCCGTACACCACCGCCCTTCTCTTTTCTCCTTTTCTTCCTCTTCGTAACAATAAATAGGCCGAGACAACAGTTCAGTACCATTTGTTTGTCAAGCGTTTTTTTATTGCTTTTGTATGGTTATATTGATAAACTTTAGTGTTTGTTATCAAATAAAAAAATAATTAGAATAAATAAAAAATAAATAAACGTTTACACACTCACACCCCCGCACTAGGATTCCCTGTGATGCAATTGGCCTAAAAATATACAAATATGACGTTACAAACACCCATGACCCGAGGACAAACATTTATCTGTCACATAAATATCTGCCACGGTCGGGCATCGAAGTCGGGCCCCACGCTCCGTAGGCAGGGTCACAACCAACAGAGCTATGGGGTCGTCAAGTCATCAAAAAATATTATTCAATGACTAAGAACGAATTCTGATCACGAGGCGAACACTGTTAGTTTAAATTAATTTATAAGAATGGGACAGAAGAAGAAGCTGTATTACACAAGGAATTATTAGATGGGCATAGCACCATTACAAACAAATATTCCAAGCTTACTACCGTGTGCATCGTCTACGTACAATTGAACACCACCCGATGTGGAAACAGATATCGTAACGGTCGTAGGTATGGCAACGTTCACCACTCGAAATGAGAATGTCTGTACGGAAAACGTGAACGCTAAAGGATATTTTGTTTTATATTCGATACTGTTAGGCGGTGTGCAAAACTCGTAAACGTTACGTTGTTACAGATCAGTTGTGTCTCAAAACAATGCACCGATAAATCAAAAAGGCAACTAAAATCTTATTTAATTGCAATGAAAACGTTCTAAATAACGTATTATATAAGAAAAATATAAAAATACTGATAAAAGGTGTCTTGCAACATATAAATTAAGTCAAATTTAACTTAGATACGAAATATAATTTTCACCTTCAAAGTTTACGTAAACTCATTATAATTTATAAAGATGGCCGTCCGATGATTTTTAACACATAGAATATCTATACGATCAACACGTCTAAGTAGCAAAACGTCCAAATGTTTATTTAAAAATACGTCTAAGTAGTAAATTGCCTTTATATAAAAAGATCAACCTATTAAAACGTCTATATAGCAGAACGTGTAATCAAAAAAACCTTTGAAGAAAAAATTCTTAATAAAATCTGCACACTGGAATGTTTCTTAACGTTCCCAAAAAGAAATTCTAGTTGCCAGCGTTAGCCAACGGGCTGTTATGATAATGTTTTCCCCTTTGAATAACTATATGTCGGAGACAGTCATAAATACAGTTGCTGAATGGAACGCGGCATGTGACACGAGTGATGGCAGCACCGCAGCAGCACCGCTGTGACTTAACACTTGGCAACTCGTGCTACAACGGAGCCTAGCAAACAACGCTACGGCAGGCCTTACTTTTTCTATGGTGCCGGAGACGTGCTGCCTCTCTGCTAGGAACTGTTACACGTATCGTTTTGTAATTATTATTAAAACCGCGACTTCTTGTAGACACGTTACTCTGCTCGAATTACCAATTATCCACTCGTAAAGAAGTTCCACATTATCTCCGACATATAAATAATGAAAAATTATTTAATTCAAAACGCAAAAAAAATATAATATTAAAAGTTGTACACACTACACAGCTGCGGATATTCACGCTATTCACATGACCGCTGGCGTGTGACGCCAGTGGAACACGGACGGCGTCATATAATCAAAGTTGTGCGGGCGGCTTCCGACCACGCCGGATGTTCCTAATTTAGACAACACCAGACCACTTGAAGGCTTGAGACGTAGATGGCCTGATTTCCTTAAAAACCTATGTAGAATGCTTTGAAAGTAAACCTGACAACGAATTGAAGAAGAAACGTTGGATGACAAGTTACACATTCAGATGTATTTAAAGATTAATAGTTTAACATAATGTCGATTACTCAACTTTAGTGACTAGCATTCCTTACGAAGCAAAGACTATTTAAGATATGGAGACTGGTATATCATTGAAAAATGGGGGTACGAGCGTCCGAAATGCCACGAATTTAAGTGAGTCTCTAAATAATGAACGGCGAATGTCCATCTATAGCTGACCTGGCCTTACCGGGTGATTATTCTAGGACTTATAAAAAAAAATTGCAGACTAAAGCAACTAAGGGATAATATTGGAAGTATCTGAATTTCTAAATTCATAGTGGGCTTTGAAATTTTTAACCACGCACCATATTTCACCGACTCCTTCGAGAAGATGTGTTTAAGAAGACAATTACTAGCAATAAAAGAAGTTCCATTGTTCGCATTTCCTTTTTATGTAAGGTAAAATATTTATCTTTAAAGGATACATAAAATTATTGAAAGATGTACAAGAGAGACAATCCATCTAGCCTTTCGTATAAATTACACCCTTCACACACAAGCACTCAACTCACATAACCCGACCATAAAACTAATTGCGCCTCGAGGCGAGCGTACGTTCTGGCCTAACTTTGAAATGAACCAAACTCTCAGTTGGCTATCCTGAGGTCAATAACGGAACTATTGACTTCGATAGTAATTTTGAACATTTATCACGTACCATGTACATATCCTCATTTGACTTTCAGCAATCCCGCACCCGCTCGATAGTTTCGAAACTAATCGCTCAACGGTCATAACTTTTATCTCTGCAAATTTAAAGCTGCTTAATTTAAATCTCTGCAAGCGGTTCCGAACTTCAAATAAGACCGTTCCTTGCTCAAGTCGTACACTTTATTTACACAAAACTTGAAACGGTTTTGCTGCTCTCTTAGCGGAATATCTCCACTGTTTCAGTGCATTTTGTTCTATGCAAACAATCAACTGTAACGAGAACAGACCAAACACTATATCGTTTTGACGACACGAAATTCTTCATGGTGAAGGTGAAGAGTATCTGTAAAAATTCAACCATTGGAAAGAATGGATGGTTACGTGGTACCTATAGAGTTAAAAACAAAACAATCTAAAAGGACAAATTGAATTGAACTATAAAAAATATTCTACATCGTCATGAATATACTAAAATACTACCTGAAACCGATATACATATATACTATACTAACAAATAATACCGATACACAAGATCCACTAGTTCAAGTTCGGGAACGAAGAATAATAAGACAAACGCACCATTTTTCTTTTCCTATATACAAGACTCTTCGTCTAACGCTACTAAGCTAATCTAGTCCGCAATCTCACTGGGGAAAACAAAATGTCACATCTAATCAACTTTATCATAAACAATTCGTTATTGCTGTATCCACTCGCTAAGTTGCATAGTCGGAAATTGGATTTGCATTTACATGCTATATTATAATATACCTCTCGCTTCGCTTCGGATAACCCGTTTTCTGATACCCGTATCCGTTCAGCATTAAGAGGTTTTAACTATTTGAAATGAGTGGCGAATGTATCGTATAGTTAAGGGTCATATTCAAAATGCATGTTTCATAAATGTAATCTTTGTGTTCTGAAACTAAAATGCTACATCTCTTCCAGCTCCCACTTCAAAAGGGAGAGTGCTATTCGCCAACTATAGTTTGACCTGAATAAAAACTACCATCGGTTACAAAACTAAATTGCTACTCCAAAATTATAATATGGTAGTCTAGGGTGAATAGTCTAGTGTAAACTCAGGTGTTTTCACTAAACGTGATTGATACCGGATTTCCAATTGCCTAAAGCGTATCAGAAAAGGTAGCAGGTACCAGGCCAACCGGTAACATTAAATAATTATTTAATAATAAATATTTAATTTAATAATAAATATTTATACCTAATTCAATAAAAACCGATTTATCACAAAAACGAACCATGTTCAGCTTACGTAGGTGTGAATTCTTTGGACACTATTTATGATAAATTAACGCATGTATCGTGACGAGTGAATGATATCACCGTTATCAGGTTTTCCCAATTAATTAATCTTCACAGAGGTATTATTACCCATGAATGGAGGCGAGCGCAGTGGATCCGGCTGCAAGTAATTCACTTAGTCAGATTAAATTTAGAGGTACGATAGCTTTACACCTCGGGATGCGAGTCCACTGCACATAAATGTGAACCTTAACGCTGGCATTAAATCTTAACATCCTATAGAACATACTATAAAGTTTGTCGAATATGTTTTAAAACTGATTTGGTATTTAAAGCATACTCATTGTTGTGTATTGTGGATGTATTTTGAAAAAAAAGTAAACAAAATTATTATACTAACATTTATGTTATTACGTAAAGAAAATATTAAAAATATAAGTAGTAGCTAAAAACACTATACACAATACTGATAAGACTACGGAGTAACCAAACTAGCTTGTTAATAGCTTAGAGTGGAAATATAGATTAAAGGGTATCCAAAACTACCACAAGTAAGTACAAACCTCATATTCATGAACCAAAGAATTCACCCTTAATTACCTACACATATGCATACTCCAACGACTAAAACTTAATCCCTTAAAATACCCGTCTAAAAATTAAGTCTTCTCAATTAAATGCCGAGAAAGTACATCCGAGAAAAGTTTTAAATTTCAGTCGAGATAAAACCGCGTCTGGCGTAGTTTCCATCTAACTAGGATTAATAATAAATGGGGTAAGTATTGGCGCAGATTTAGGATGTCTTGAACTTATGATCTGAACTTTAAAGATAGGAAGACATTTAAAGAATTGAAACAAATGATATTAAATTTTATATAATGGCGTAGGGTATGAAGACGGTTTTATCAGCGTTTTATGAAATCAGCGGTAACCATTTACCATATTCTGATTTAAAATAAATTTTAAATATGAGTATAAAAAAACATTCATGCACCCAATTCAATTAGGTTTGAAGCTGATGTGTGAAGTACCTCTCAAAACAGTAATAACGAATCTACCCCAACTATCGTGATAACGCAAACTACATTTAAAATACCGAAGATGGTATTGATCGAGATGAAAATCACATCGGGTTCACCAATGTAGTGGTCGAGGTTGGTGTCCACCACTATTACTGTCTCCGAATGGTCTAGCGGAGGAAATGAAACAACAATTTTTTTTTTGACCACTTGGTAGGGACGATCCCTGCCGACCTAGGGGTCCCGGGTTCGATTCCCGGTCGGAGCAGACATTTATGTGACAAATAAATGTTCGTTCTCGGGTCATGGGTGTTGGTAATATCATATTTGTATACGTTCATGCCACCCGCAACACAGAGAATCCTAGTGCGGAGGTGTGAGTGTGTAAACGTTTATTCATTTAATGTTTGTTACCAGTCCATTCCAATACTACAGTAAACATCAATCTAGAATTAATCTACCAGTAGTAATATAAAGCAGAACAATCTGTCGCAATAGCACAATATAACGACAGATTTTTCTACACTTACAAATACAGTATTCCTTACTAAAAACTTCAACAAAGATACTGTGAGACAACTTCAAACTTGACGACACAAGCCGATGCGAACATAATAAAAGAATCAGTAGCACTCGAATGCATCCAGGTATAAGCAGAGGATGAAAGAAGAAGCAAACAAACATTGCAAAAGTTTACAAACTTTAGCTAGTCGACTCGTTGCCTATCTAACTAGTGTCTACACTAACTCTTATTACAAAGCGAAGGACGCTATTTGATACTGAATACCGAAGTTAACAGTGGATAATTGTGGAAATGAAGTTACATCAAATAATCTTTTTAAGGACTGAAAAAAATGTTCTATAATAAATCTGTTGAAGCTCTTGTTTAAATTTTAAAATGTCGAGATCTTATACCATTTGTAACTTAATAATTCAAGTGAAGTCGAAATCTATTAAGACATATTCATAATCTCAGAAAATTTTAAGTATTCTTATTTATTAAATAAAAGGATAAACGCTGGATAAAATTTTAATTTCAATTTAGGGTACATACATAGCATTTTCGTATTTCATACATCAAAATCTTGGCCGCCGATATCTTGCTAAAAAATAGATTGTCCTATGTATTTGGGTTAAAACACCAATTACAGTTAAAATATAGCTTGACGTGGGTTGCATAGTGGATTTTAATTTTAAAGTGAAATGACGAATATTGCTGTAGAATTTTGTATTACTATTGAAATGTAAACACGACATAAAAGCCACAACATAAATGCCAGGGCCCCATTACCGTATCGCACTTTTTAACTGACTCCTACTTTGCGTAATTATACATATCATACAGAAATTTATGAAGCATATCAATAAAAGGAAACCTTTAACAGTATCAACGCTGCTGTTAAAATTTTGTAAAATTATGTATTAATCACGGCCTCGATAAATTAAAATTCAGCAGGTACGAGACCGACTGTATAATCCATACGAGAAAACATTGTCAGCTTGCGAGCCGTTTTGCCCGACGGACTTCGCCGTCGACGTCACACCAAATTGCATTTTAACGCCAGCGGCGAGCTTAAACGCAATAAAAAAGCACTCTGCTTAATTTCCTGCCACCGATGGACATCACGACCAGTTGCACGGTACAAGAACACTAGAGCCAAACGAGGTATGGTCCTGCGGTGAGGTAAATTATCGGCGTAGCTCACTGTCTAATCAGATTGGCTTGAGTGCCACCGTTATTGAATCATCTGACATTTTTACGATAGCTGCGATTTTTTAACAAACCGTTGTTAAAGAGTGCCGCCGGTGGTTGTTTCTGTCATATTTTTGGAATGCAGTGTGCATTTTCCACTTTTTATTATCGATATACGAACTCGAGCTCAAACATGATTCAATGTCAGAACCCGAGCTACGCTGACCATGTTATACGAATTACAATATACAATACGACCCGCATATCAACGATACCGATTAGAAAACTTGCAACGATACCTCTAATAATACAACTTGTTTCCGGCAAGCAGGCAGAGCCAGGGATATTGCTCAAGATTTGAGGCACATTAAATAAGATAAATAAACGTTTACAAACTCACACCTCCGAATTAGGATTCCCTGCGTTGCGGATGGCATGGACATACCCAAATGTGAAATTACAAACACTCACAACCCGAGAACAAACATTTGTCTGTCATATAAATATCTGCCCCGGCCGGAAATCGAACCCAGGACCCCTCGCTCAACAGGCAGGGTCACTATCAACTGAGCTATGGGTGTATCATACATAAAACGCCTGTAACTTCTGAACACAATTGTGAGAATAAAAGAAATACACTTATTTCACTGTCATCATCTTCACTTCCCATAACCGTTACACTGATGGGCTCTTACAAATTTGAATTTGCGACAATCCAAGCACGTCTAGTGCGGACAGACAAAACTCACACACGCTTGAGAACATTACAGAATATTCTGAGGTACGCCAATTTTCATCATCATCCGACACGTATTGAGCCATAGACGTGCGGCGATAGTTTCCCGATGACGAAACGTTATCAATAGCGATGGTGCAACGCGCTGCGGAGGAGCAATAGTGTCGATATATGTAACTGTAACGTGGCAATACAAAAAAATACTTCTTCAGGAAACGCATGCAAATCCATAATATCAATGGAATAATATCCTATTTTTACATTCCTGCTATTAGATTATACTCTTCCTATATTATAACTTTATTTATATATCTTGTTCAAATTTTCGATCGTTAATACATTTTATTTATCCACTCAAGTCCACATATATTTTTTGTCAACTTGTAGTGGATGACATGTTAATGCGGTTGTTTTTAATATTAATTTATTAATTAAATTTACTTTTAATTACAGCTAAAATTAAGAGTTTAATCATAAAGTTTCTGCGACGTCAAGGTTTCCGTTGAAGAACTAAGTAGTGAACATTAGCACGACGTAAAAAGACATTTGAATGTAAAAAACGTAAATATCACTGTATCTCATATACAAATCCAACTGGATTGTAAGAAATATACATCAAATAATAAAAAAAAATTGATCCAAGTAGGAACAGACTTTTTTTATATTACTTGTTTTAAATCAATAGTCGCCAGATACTTCGTGCTGGGGTTTTTTAAACATGTTAAAGCGAATTTCGCGTTCTTCTTGGCCAGCACTGCGTTCGTAATGCCCGTGAAGTTATAAATGTTCATAGATGGCGGTGACCATTACCATCACTTAACTGCGACTCAGCTTAATCTAGGGTCTTATAATATTTTATGAATGATTCTACATAGAGGGTGGTAGTTTGCCAGGCTGTAAAAGAACCCTAGCACAAAGCATCTGTACTGGTGAATTTAAATGGCTGATTGATGAATTAATCCCCAGTCACCACCGACAGGAGGGATTTGGCGCCCTTACATTTTCAATTGTTCAGCAGAAAACACCAAGAGCAGATAAAGTAGGCTTAGACTCAAGGATGGAAATAATCTCGTACACCACCAGATTGTCATATTTAATTTATTATATTTCCTAATATTAGATTCTCACGTGGAAACCAAGACCTGAACAGCTTTTGGCTGACATGGTAGGAATTGTTGAGAACAAGCCAGGTGCAACAGCTGCAGTATTTCTACAACAATTAGTTTCAGTTTTATTAGGTTCTTATTTTATCACATACGAAAGCCATATTCTAACAAAACTGCAACGTATGAGCACAATGACAGCAAATCGAATGAGTCGGGCAGGGTGTGATGTTCACGCCGCTCATCAATCATCGGCACGGGTTCATTTTAACGCGACGTCATCGCCGTCCCGTGCGGCCGCGCAACGTCACGGTGTCCGCCTCTGCTTATTGTTTCACAAAACCTACACACACTAGCACAGCGTCAATAGTCAAACTTTATGCGAGACAGATAAATATTTAAACTGCAGCCGTAACTGGTCATGTTCGTACGTTAGGTTTAAAGCCAAACTCAAAAAATTACAGCAGCTTGAATGCTGCCTAATAACTATATAAATATTGTTACGGTGTTGATATTTTAATGTATGTACCTCTTGCTCGATTAAAGCCACCAAGACACGTCATGCCAAGGCAGCCACGTATGTATAACAGTGTCTACATAACACTACAATGCATGAGCGTCACGACAGCTAATTTAATGAATCGGGCGCGGCGCAATGCTTGCGCCGCTCATCGATCATCTATAGCGATTCGTGTTCATTTTACTCGATCTTATGCGTCTCGTATAACGCGTATGACTAAAATCACTATTAATTCAATCAATCGTTAAAACAATATAACTGAAAAAACTTCTTAAAGTCTTAAGGCCCATTTAAATATACATTTTCTTTGGTAAAATCAATACGCGCTTATTGTTTTGAACTTGACTCTCTTCATATTAAAGTTATTAGTCAAAATATTGTTACTTGTCTTCATAACGAATAACAAAATTAGCGCAATCGTGGAATCCAGAGCTTTGTTTATTTCAGATGAAAACAGTTCCAAATTCAGTGTCTGAGGACGTAGTTAATGTCGTGTGGTGTGATATGGCTTCTAAGAACGAAAAACAGGATAGAAGTCAAGTTGACAGGTTCATTTGTCATTCGTGGCTATCAAGTGTCATCCGTCGGTCTCTCCGCCACCGAAGGCTCGGCGTCACCATCATTTATTGGGTTGAAATATCAGTAAAAAACACAAAAATCGTGAGTACCCGATCCGGGTTAAATATATTAAGTAATCATTAAAAACTACATGGCAATAAAACAAAATCCTGGCTGAATATATCAACATCGCTGCCAGGTATGATCGAGGTGAGAGCAAACTGAAAGTGCTGCTCCGCAGCGTTTCCACATCTTATCGATTAAGTATGTTATAACAATGTTGCAAGTGTCCACACAGCATTATACTTTTGTAGTCTATTGTTTCACAACGGGTATAAAATACGAAACCTTCAAGATTCTAAAGAAAGTACTACTTCATTCAAAATACGCACTTCATCGAAAACTGTTATATTGAATAACCGGTTACAGAGCTTACCCTGATAGGGTGATACCCTACGTTACAAAGCGGAAACGGTTCACAACGCACCGAATTTTCACCTATTGTATCAAAGGATACGGAAAATTAAACTCTCATTTATGAAGAGAACACAAGGGAGGCATTAATCTATAGGAGCGTCTGCCCCCATTGTCATACGGTCAAGGCTTGCAGCGGGCTTAAGGGGTTCAGAGCACGAGCGGAAGGCTACAAGTTGTAAATTAATAACCAATCACATCGATACTCAACATCGGAACTCGCTATTATGCTGAATGAATAAATTTAATTTTTTAATGGTTGAACTATAAACTGTACTACACCAAAACCTTCCGGTTATATACCGGCCGAGAAACTAACAAACGGGGCACTTGATAGTAAGTGGTCATCGATGCCCATGGACATTTATGACTCTAAAACATCACCGATGCGTTGACATCTTAGAAAGAAGCAGAATACCCACACACTACATACTACATATACCCACATACTACAATACTAGCCCTCCGACACTGCCACTGAGACACGTTTATGAAGATTTATGTTTTTTTCTACAAACATACAGCAATCGAAACTTAACTTCATTTGAAGATTCACATTTGATTCAAAAATGTCATTAAAAATAAACATAATCAAGCCAGTAATACTTTATGTATATAGATGTTTAAACGCTCACAATTCCGTTGGTGCTAAAAACAACATAATCGTCAAAAGTGTATGACCAAATAAAATATTCAATAATTGTATTCGATATCCCCAGCATCTTCTGTAAATAAATACGCACTAAAATAGAGCAGATATGATAACGATGCGGTACGTCCGACGAACAGCATAAACAGAGATGTCCGTCGATCATGCCTCGCGCCATTGCAATGGGATTACTACTCTGAACAGATTATAATTCGACACGCACGCCTGCTATTCTGCATAAGGGAATCTGTGAAGAGATCTGTTGCTTAATTATTTCGTATAACAATTTTGTTGAGTCGCATACTTTTGTCAAATAGCGCACCTATTGAGTGTGTTCCAAAAACTGTTTCACGTTGATTTAATTGTCGTATTATACAATCATTTCTAAGAGTTTCCAATTGGATGTATTCAATGTGAACTAAAATCGTAATTACATAGAATCGAATCATGTGTCTTACCACTTCAGCTGGTCAATTCCGAGAGCTATATCAATAACGATCGTTGGTCTACGAAGTTTATCGTTACGAATCAAGTCTCTTAACGATATACCGAACACAGCTCTCTCTATAGCGCGCTGTGTAGGTTTCAGCTTTCCGATGAGGCCAACAGTAAAATACTATGTCGCGGTTCCGTACGTCATCACAGGCAACACACAATGCTCGAACACCTTCGACTGTGCTATGTAATTGTATTAAAATGTATATAAGTAATTACCAATTTTCTTATTTTTTTCAGTTTTCCACTAAAGAAAGTGCAACGTAGAAATAGGTTCCCATGTGTTTATCTACGAACAAAAGACATTTAAATACCATCCGTCGAAGGTTGCTTTAACCGTATGCATGGCATTTGTGCATAGTTTGATTGGGTATTGTTTCCGACTACGTGATAGACAGTATTCAGCGCTCTATAGCGAATCCAATTTTCGGTGACGCTGACTGAACTCCACTACTCCAGTGTGTAATTTAATAGTGATGAAATAAAAGAAAAAATTAAGGTCCTAAATGAGTAAGTCATAAGTTTTTATGGAACAATCCATAGTGTTTTTAGGTGTTACCTTAGATTGGGGTTAAACTTCAATGGGGCATTCATATATTGGTTCTCGCAAGTGAACTAAGTAGATCTGTTTATACTATTTAAAAAATAACACAGTTTGCGGACGCACAGACAAATAACTATTTTCGGTCTTATGTCTTATTTTGGTATGGTAATGCGGGGTAAAGCAGCTGATATTGATTCAATATTAGTATTGTAGAAAAGAGCAATTACAGCTATATGAAGATTAAAGTCGTGTGAAACTGTGACAAAAATTTAAAGAAATATGTGTAAATTTTTAAAACTAAAATATTTTTATAATAAGACCTGTAAATTTTTTCTCCGAGTCTAAATAAAAAACAAAATTATGCTCCTGAAAATTGATATACAAATTGAATACATACTATAGATCATCTGGTAGAAGCTTCCTAAATATATTTTCTACGATAATCAATCATCATGTATAAGAAGCCAGTATGCATACTCCGTATCAGACAGGACGGTTGCCGCATAATTGAAACGCTTTAAATTTAAAGTCTTCGGAAGATTGAAGTTACTTTTCATTTATTTATTTTAATATAATACAGAGTCTAAGTTAAACTACATCTAAAACCCGACCAGAAACAAATTTCAAATATCATCTCCGGAGACATAACAGTTGACAAGGAAATATGGCAAAAGGAAAAGCACGATAATATCTAGGAAATTTGATTAAAATTTAAACCGGGAAAACATTTTTGAATGTATACTTGCATGAATAATAATGCAAGTAACAAAGGTTGCTTCAGTCCATCACGGGATTCTGTTAATTGGTACGAATTTTAAAACCACTTGTGACCCAAGTATACAAGCTTTTATTTAATAAAAAAAAAAGAATATAAAAAGGCATAATGAAAATTTACGAACAATTTTACATATTTGTCCGGAAACCTGTTTTATTGCATACATTATTGTAGCGATCAATAGTTGCATGGATGACCGCACGTAACAAAATTTCATAAGCTCTTCCGAGCTTTGAACGGAATGTTTAGCCGTTGGAACCGATTATAGTTAAGACCTATCCGTTAAGCAACTAATATTAATGGCATGATGAGATACATATACATATTATACATCTTTTACACACAATGTTTCACAATGTTTTTAGATCTAGTTGTATTTTGTTTGATTGTATTAGTTAATTAGATTTGTTTTCTATTTTTTTTTTTATATCACTGATCGAACTACGCTAGTTAGGGTCGCCCTGAAAACCAGCGGTCGTGGTTTGCTGCTACCAGTGCTGAGTGTGGCCCTATTTCGTCAGGTTCTTACTGTTGTATATTTAATTATAAGTATAATGTAAAAATATTAGCAATTTGTACTACAGTGATTACTGGATCAAATAAATTCTATTCTATTCTATTCTATCTATAAGACTTGTACAAGTACATTTCATCTAAATATAGCATATTCGATACAAATGCATATTATGCTCGTGGTAATTATCCACATTACGTTGTCAAGTTGTTAGTTTCCTGCCGAAGGAAGAGTATGAATCTCGGCCGAGGAATTGGACAAATAAATGTTTACGCTCTAGTCATGGATATTTGTGATGACATATATGTATGTGTACATTTTCACCGCCCGCGTAACATGGAATTCTAGTGCGGGTGTGCGAGTGTGCGAACAGTTATTATCCACGAAAGATTTTTTTAGTTTGAATATACATCAGGATATATCATCCATCCCATACGATTTGGTAACCGTAGGCTTGGATTTTTAACAACATGTCAATAATGGCGGTCTATATTGCAACACGAAAATATAAAATAAAAATATAATTGTCCGTGTAATTGTAAATATAAAAGGATCCTGCTATCTGACCATAGCAACTGGGAACGAGTGTATAGCAAGCACCGAGTTGATTGTAAAATTGTCCAGAACAAATGTTGACTTAGAGTTGTCGGTCACCGAAGTAATGTATGAAAGCACCCATATTTTTTTTTTCACTAGTGGAAGCCTATTCAACTGTAAACCACGCCGGGCGCCGGATGTTAGCGAACTTTGTCAATATCTTCCGATTTACACAGGCCGCAGAGCTATAAGCGCTTTTCAGATCAACGATCAAAGATGTTTGTAGTATAGTGTAAATATAATTAAGTATCAAATATGTTTATTGGTACATGCATTTTAAGCTAAATTATTTGCTGGATCACCCTGCAGCCCAGGTAGTCAACGATCAAAGATGTTTGTAGTATAGTGTAAATATAATTAAGTATCAATTATGTTTATTGGTACATGCATTTTAAGCTAAATTATTTGCTGGATCACCCTGCAGCCCAGGTAGTTATGGCGTTGTCTGCCAAGCAAGGAATCTAAGGTTCGCTCCTGAACGAGCGACAAATAGAAGCGTTTAATATCAATCATGTGTTTTCAATGTAATTAACCTTTTCTTTCATTTTCTTTTGAAATGGTTAAAAATCCCCTATTCGTACTCGTTACTTGAGTGGATACTTACTCGAATATATTATACATTCGAGTATTTTACCCCTCGCGAGGAATCAATCACCTAAATATATCGACATAAGATATTACACGACTTCAAATTATTCTGTGTTTTCATTGGAATGTAAATGAACAAATATTTACTTAGTAGAGTTATCACAGAAGTAATATTAATAATTTGTAATTACTCCAACACTTCTCACTTTACATTAGGTGGATGACTAAACTGGAGACCAGTTCCGAAGTGTGACTTTAACGCGACTACGCCAACGATTTTAATCAGAATATGCGATGCGCGAACATACGTACGTACCCACGCAGAACTTCGAAATTAGTCTCTAAACAAGTGCGGTGTATTAGTGAACTAGTCGTGCGAAAGACAATTTTGAATGCTTTGCTGCGATGCAATTAAGAGTTCCGATTTAGTTTAGTTGCCAATCGACGCTCGAACTGCCTCCTGGACATTTTTATTATTTTTATTCTAAAAGTTTCTGATACAGCAGTGGGACAGTAATGGGTTTTGATGAAGAATCAGAGATTACATATTATTACAACTTTATAAAAAACACGCGATATTTTAAAATTGAAGAAGCGACCGAATGCATGTTAGGCCATGGTTCTCGTGCGTGCGTGCGTGCATGCGTGCGCGTGTGTGTGTGTGTGTGTATGTGTGTGTGTGGCAATTTATTAATATAACAACAATAAAAGAATAAATATAACAACAATAAAATAACGTTAAAACAAGTCTGTAGTACGAAAATCACGGTTACTATTTATATTTTTTTATTATTTACAACACTAATTTTGAGTAAGTACAGATAAACCGACGGAGTGCATAACCTAAATAATAGGTACGAGACTCTAATAAGAAGTCACTTCATTATAACGATTTATTTGTAATTGTAACCAAACCAACATAAGCTTGTGGTTTAAGGCTGGATAGCATAGAAGCAGTAGCTACATAAAATAAAGTGGGCTGCACAGCCGCTTCATATACTGCCACTATTAAATAACAATTATATTTTTATGTCATAACCGCCAAAGCACAGATGGACTAACCGATAAAAAATCGTCACCGCCGACTACGGGCTTCCGTAACGTAAAGGCCTTTCTCATGCACTTAAAAAAAATTACGGTTCATTCTAGTAGACGGATCAGCCAGACAAGGAAAAATGTTGGCACCGTGCCGAGTACCGTTGGGTTATCCTAACTGGGTGTTCATGTAGATATGACAGGAAGAACCAGGTACTATTATCTCTTAACCAGCGTGCACCACGATCAGGGGATGTTAGATTGGCCACAACAATAGTTGCAGCCCCGTAAAAGCATTATATGCGTGAAAACTACACTTGGTCTATTTATTATATTTGGATGGATATTAGTTTTTTAATTTTGACACAAAAAAAATAATACTTCAGTGAAAGGCTTTTTATTTTTATTATAATCCTTTATATATTGTTTTTGTCATTATTAGTATAAGCAGTAGTTAGTAGTTATGTATAAACACCTTTATCTTTATAAAGCAATTAGTTTTAGTAGCAAATCTTTTAGCCGTATTGGAGCTGTTTAGAATACTCCCCCCCCC
>PDGT01000123.1:337887-456976 GCA_003671415.1 Megathymus violae
TCAATGCTTGCAGAACAGGGTGTCGTAAGAGGCGACAGAAGCTAGCTTGCTTGGTAGTAAGGCTTCGCGTATGGATTATATTATCAGTATTATTATTAAGTCATTAATATTATTACTAGTATTATCATCATTCCGCGAAGCCTGCCTGGCTACCTACCACCCTCCTGCTTGAGTCAGCCGCCAAACAACTCGTCGTGTTCCGGCTGGGGGCTTGATAGCCAGTACTTGCTTTCTAACCTTCTTCTCATTTCCTGGCCGACGACGCATCAGTGATACCTTTGGTCTCGCTGATGTCCATGGGCGACGGTGACCACTTACCATCAGGTGACTCGAGTGGTCGTTTGTCGGCTATTAACATAAAAAAAAATAAAAAATCAAATTTGATTTACTGCGTTCCTTCAAAAGTGACTATGTTTTGTGCTCTGACGTCATAAAAAGATTTTCAATATAATAATCTAAGACAATATTGGTATAGTCGATAGTATCAGGCGTTACTTTGCGGAAATTAATTGTTATTAAATTAGTATTAATTTACTTTGCAACAATCCGCAAACACAATGTATGATGGTATACACTTTGCGGTTAACACTCGTAGAGTCTACTACCCTGATGATGCTCTATTTCGGAGCGAAACACGTGTTGGTGACGGTACGTGTGTTGGTATATACTTTTATCATAATTGCATGTTTTCCTATGTGGGAGGGAGGGAGGTTTCATGCATGTATAGAAATATATACCATCATACATTGTGTTTGCGGATTGTTGCAAAGTAAATTAATACTAATTTAATAACAATATTGGTAGTAAACACTCTCAAAACAAAGGAAAAATGACGCAAATGAAATCTTCGGACAAATCAGTGTAACATGTTCCAAAACATAATCAAAAGATTCTCCTTTTTTGTAATCGGTTAAATACTAATAATAATTGTCAATGAATCTGAAATACAAAATGTACGAACGCATTATATGTTTAGCAGCCAATTTTAGCTGTGTCAATTGACCTGACAGGCAACTCTACCTCACTAATAAATTTCACAATATATTAATCTATATATTTTCGTTGGTTTACATGAATTTTCAATGAATAAAATACACAGCTACCCCTCCTATACTTGAATGCGGCAGAGAAACTACAGAGCCCATATTTTGTTGTTAATGACGTTGTTACTGGCAGTGTTTAATAACTTAAAAATATAACAAGAAATTCAACCAGAACTGAACGTATCGAACAGACCGAAAGAGCGTATAACTTCAAAAGATAAATATTTAGAACACGAAGCTACCGAGCAGTCGTTTGATGCACGGAACTCCTAAAATTTTACTACGGCGCCGCGACGTTTACGAGGAAGTCTTCCAGCTCGGTGAGGCGGGCCAAATACGGTTTAAATGGGTCAAAAGTATTGCTAGTATGAGCACCAGCAACATAGCCATTGGAGTGGGCGGCAGCGGCGTCTACGAGGCGCAACAGGCGCCCCGCCCTCCCTCGCGCAACAGGCGCCACGCCGTTACTTGTTGAATCGACCGACCTACTAACGTTTCAATGAAGACGGCTGACACACAAAATTATCCAAGTATAAATGGAAACCGACGAATAGTTACCGTAAACGACAAATGGCGCCCGATTCGGCGATACCGTTTTTCATATGGGACAAGTGACAAAACCAAAACAGGAAACATGCGGAATATTCCTATCAACATATTTACATCGATATAGGAAATATTATTATGTTATATTAGTCTCTTATAAAAAGAAATTACTATTTCACCGACCTATTTTAATGCAAATATACAAAAAGCTACACAAATTGAGCCAAGAAATTTGATCTAATTTGCTTTATCTAAAAATTGGCGCACAGCATGATATCATGTATCTTGATGTTAACATAATAAATAGAGCTCTGATTAGTGAACTCGTATATAATTTTACAAAAGAGTCCTATATATGTAACGATATTTCTCAATAAACAACGGTATTTCTCGTAAGTCTCTATAGCAATTTGGTAAAAGTTTAAGCAAAAATCCCCTAAAACATGCCCGGCAAAGACAACACGAGAAAATTTCGTACCCTAAAGAAACACCAAAGAACCCATAAAATGCAGCGGTAAAACATGTTTCAAAAGTTTCCAATTAACGTGACATTTTGGCCAGTTGAACAATCAGTCACGTTTGTTATGTTCCTTATTTCAAACCTTTTAAAGAAAATATAAACTTTCTATCGAAATTTTACTTCAAAGGGGTTAACAAATTGTAATTGCGTACGAAGTTTTGAAAGGCGTAATTTGTTTTACAAAATAAAAATACTATTTTCGAACAATAACCACTGCAGCCTTATAATTTACGAAAGAGAGGAGAAAACGAATATTATAGATACTTACCCACAAGCGCCAAAATAACCGTGAGAAGAGGTGCCGCCGGAAAAGATACGGTCACGTTAAACTCTAGCATTTGCAGCAAGTCCACTAGAACAAAAGATAAATCAAACATAAAGAAAAGTAAGTAAAATTGTCAACAGTGTAAGGCGGTATACTTCATGGTTTTTTTTTTTGGAATAAAATTGGTATTCATAGATTTTGGAACAAACCGCTACTCCGATCATAGTGTGACATTCATATCTTTACTAACCTTATAAAATAGTAAAAATGTGTTTTTCTATACAGAGGTATCGTCTGGAACTAACTAAAACCTACAACATCCATAAGTAACACAAGGAAGGTATAAATTTCATTAAAAATGTTTTGATTTAAACTTTATAATTGAAGTCTCCACGTATTATAATCGGTAAAAGAACATTACAAAATGTTAGACTCAATAGATCTTAAATAGGTTTAAGTATTATTTTGCCCAAAACAAAACGAATGTGTATTACTACTACCTCATATAAATAATAAGTCATACAATCGGGCGGATTACTGATCATTTGCAATCGATATAAATTTGATAACAAGTTATTGTTAATAATAGAGAATAATAAAATCCACTGAAGTAAGTAAGAAATTAAACAAATCAGATTTTTTTTTAATTTTGAGTAAGACTAATTTGCGACAGCGTAGTAGTTTTGATGACTATTTAATCCCGAATAGTTCATAGTACTGCTTTTTAGTGTAATTATTTATCGACCCGCAGCATCCTTGCAATACATATCAAATCATTTAAACTTGATAGAAAGACAACAGTAGGTAATTGTAACGAACACAAAACAAAATATCCCTTTATAACAAATAGATACATTAATGAACTTTCTTATATGTATAGGAGTTTTTAAAGGTGAATTTTGTGAAAAACATATTAAAAACTCTCTTATAAATTTACTCATCTATACATACGACATATTGAAAATAGAAAAAATGAAATGATGGAAGATTCGAATTAAAATTTTGCAGCATCATAAATTTTAGTCACATTTAAAAATTGGACTTGCAACGGAAATATTTTCGAGAGATGATTTTTTCCGGTTTAAATGTCGCTTTAAACCAGTTGAATCGTTTGATAGACTTCAAATGGAATTTATGGATAAATGTCCTTATATAAAAACGACATGGTTAATAATATCAACCAACGATGTAATTAATTTAAATGTTGTCACTAACTTTGAAAGATAGAGAACTATATGGTCGCCATTTCCCGACTATTACGGAATAAAAAAATATTTAAAAATTAGGTGAGAAAAATTTAGCATATATAATAGATTGTATCGGGAAGCACCTTCCGAGTAAGGAATATAGTTTCACGTTGGGTGTCGCACGACCTCACTAATGTTCAAAACAGGTCCGCGTGGAATAGTGATGTGACATGATTTCTAAATTTTACAATATAACCATTTCGACGTTATTATGATATTATTTGATGAACGTTAGATTTCAATACGATACACATTAAAGTTAAAGTACCGAAAAGCGAAAGAAAGATTTATTTCTATCAGTAATTTTTATAAACTATGACGAGTTTTACGATATAACGTATACACACACCAATAAAGTGTTTACGAAATAGAAGTAGCAACAGTGCCAAACGGTGTACTAACAAATGATTACACAAGTATTCATTGGTATGAATAAAAATCTGTCAAACACCGCCTCCAAGAACTACTGCTTCACTATGACTATATATACTGAACCACACACTTAAACTTTCGGATCACCTCGCTTATAAAAATATTTGGTATTGTCACTCCATTTTACTTCCTTCAATAAAAAAATACTTACCATCTTTCCATAAAGTCTTTCTTAACCATTAGGTGGCTAGTCGGCTCGTTTTTCAGCAAGTTACTTAAAAATAAAGCTCGATGAAGCAGCAGTAACCTAGTGATTTAAACTGTCTTCTGTACGGGTTACTTAAGTTCGAATCCTGCACGCAACTATTTTCGAATTAAATGCCTATTACAAATTAATTATAGCTCGATTCAGGGAAGGTTTTCCTTCGTGAGAGATCGTTAAACATTCTTCATAATGTTCTCAAAGGTGTGTGACATCTGAGAGTCCGGACTTGGCACGCGTGGTGTACTTTAGCCTTAATCGCTCTCATTGATGATTGATTGATGATGATGATGATGATGATAATTTTTTCTTTATGTTATTCTTAACATAGGACATACTTAATTCTTGATTCGAGATGGGCGTAAACTTCTGCTACGCAGCTGTTTAAGGACCATTCAATATTGTCTTATGTTCTGTAAAAATATTTCAGATCTTTAAAATTCGTAAGTATTCTCTATAATTTTGACGCGAACATTAGTTTCGAAACAAGTCATGTACTTATAGTAAGTATCTATACAACAACTACAGTATTTCGGTTGACACAAATAATATTTTGTTTAATACAATAAAAAGCATGGTTTGGCTAGTGACGTCTTAAAAAGTGCAAAATTTAAGGAACCAAATAATAAATCATTTAGTTTTCTAGTAACCTGTTAAAGAATTTCATAATGCACTTCTAGACTCCATAGTTAGATCAGATGGGTACTTCAAAATTATATACACGTACAAAATATCAAATCGACACAACATTTTGTTAAAAATTGACTTCCTACATTGTTTTAGGTATACTCAAAAACATACAATATTAATGTAACACAAACGATAAACGCAAATAAGGACGTAGTTGAATTCTTTTAAAGTTGAAACTACACAGTTCTATCATACGATTCGTATCAGCGGTCTGTGTTTAAATTAAATTTATATCCAGCGTTATGGCACGTTGGAGAGAGCATTGCGAGAGGTGTGCTGTAAGCCATGCTTAGTGTCCCCAGGAGGCGTGCGCGCACGACTCGTCCGCACGTTAACGCGATCAAACGACTGTAATATGAATTTTTCATGTGGCACAAGGAGTAATGGTGTCGCCGGAGACGGCGGATGATTCTTTACGAGCCAACAACGGTAACCTTTAAAAATATATGGTTTATCCAGTGTCTACTCCAACTTTAGTAATACGTATTAGTGAAATAAACGAAACCTTAAAAAGGGATATGCGCCAAAGTCATTAACGTTTCCGTCGCTAAACAGGATTGACTCCTAATGTCGTACCGTTCCTAAAGTTTTTGTAAGAGGCCGATCCGTAATAAGATAAAGGTTTTATCGACTTTTCGTTACCATAGCTCACGTGTGCTCTCAGTTCGTCGAGGCTTTGTGGACGTTTGTTTGCTTACGGCAGGATAATCCGAATATAGTTTCCGTATCGAATATACGACTCTTCGCTCTCTCTCTCGCCAAATCTTTTAACTGAATAAAAGAGGTGATAGGATGCGTCTTAAAATGTATTCGCCTGTCTTTTATAAAAAAATATTTATTATTTATTCAAAGAACTCTATGGGTGTCATAGCGTTCAATAATATTAATGAATGAGTGAATATTGTGATGTTGTTACGAAACACGCCTAACAAATAATATCCATTAATAATGTAGAACAAAGGATTTTGTAAACTTTTAAGCCAAGCAACAGATTTTAATGAGTTTTACACCAATATTTTAATGTCATTCTTCTAGAAATTAAAATGAAGGTAAGATGTCAATGATCTATATTAAAATGAGTACGTGTATCTCACATTCAACAAAGAAAAGGATTTATGGTTAGTAATAATAGTTGTAATAAACATTTTAATCGTAAAGTATTCATAAGCTACCGAAAATGTCGTACCAATTACAAAAATAACTAATATTTCAGTTCTGAGTAAGTAAGTGGGGCGGCCTAGAATACTCCCCCCAATGTTATGCTGCTAGAACAGGGTGTCGGAAGAGGCAACAGAAGCCAGCCTACTTGGTGGTAGGGCTTCGCGTAAAAGTTACATTATCTGTATTATTATAAGGTCGTTAATAATTTAACAGGTATTTTTTTTTCCGTCAAGCCTGCCTGGCTAACTACCGCCCTCCTGCTTGAATCAGCCGCCAAAAGTTTCGTCGTGTTCCGGCTAGGTGCTTGAGAGCCAGTACTTTCTTTCTTCTTATTTCCTGTCCAACAACACCTCTGTGATACATTTAATGTTTCTGATGTCCATAGGAAACGGTTACCATCGGTGGCTCGCCTGTTCGTGTTCGTGGCTATTAACATAAACAAAAAAATAACACTCGGATAATTCAACGGGCTCAACCTTCTCTAATATATCTTGGTACCAACAAAAATAGATTTGTTGCAGCAGATAAGGTAATATAACCAGTAGAAATGTAAATTGCATCGTCATCTTTCATCATTCATCATCTGAAATTAATTTCGCCGACGTTCTCCCGTTTCGTGTTTGGTTACGTACTCTCTGCGATTTACAGCTTTCCGGATTCACATAACCGTAAAGTATTGGTTGCCAAGACGCCGATATTAAAAATTGCGCGACACTATAACACCCTTCTGACGTCAGTTATCATCGATGTACCTACATATGAATATCGGCTCTATTTGGAAAACACACTGATATAGACATTTTGCTGTCCGAGATTTATCTTTTATTACAATTAATTAGCCAAGTTTAGCTTTAGGATCACGTGTTTATCGCTCGTAAAATTTTATTTTTCCACCAACCTGATCCGTGATGTAAAATAAATCCCTAATTTCATCAATTCACGCACATATACATTGTTCATATACATATTGTTCCTTTTCTATATTTTTATTTTAAACGATATCAGTATAAATTAAATACAAAATCGATCGATCTGTTTCAAGTTTTTAAACGCCATTGAAGCATCTGCCGTCTATAAAGAGCAATTAATGTTAAGAGGTATTTTATCATGAAGTGAAGCGGGCGAATTTCTCTCGACACAACAATGATACTTGATGCTGGGAATAGAGAATCGCGCAGGTAATTGGCATTAAAGCCGGCTAGGACCGTTGTTAGCGCAACGTAGGTAAGCTGCGACTTGGCCCCGGGCACGGTGCCCTAATTAGACAGAAATACGAGATAGCCGAGGAAAAATGAACTAGGTCGCTACAGCTTTCTCAGTATAATACCATGTTTTAACGAATACCGTTACACATTTTTTAACAAAACAACTTGAAAAGATCATGAGGTATACACGCTCCTCATTGATAGTAACATGGTATTAGGAACTGGGTCATGAGTAAAATTATTGGTATGATAAAATTATAATTACAACTAGCTGTGCCCGCGACTTCGTCCGGGTGGAGTTTAACAAAAATGGTATTTAGTAGAAATAAAAGTAGCCTAAGTTACTCCTTATTACATCAGCTACTTGCCAGTGAAAGTCCCGTCAAAATCGGTCCAGCCGTTTCAGAGATTAGTCGGAACAAACAGACAGACAAAAATTGTAAAAAATGTTATTTTTGTATATGTACCGTATATATACATTCATATGCATGTAGTAAAAAGCGGTTACTTTAATATTGCAAACAGACACTCGAATTTTATTTATTAGTATAGATTAAGTGTAATTACTTATCCGTATATACACTTGGTAACTTATTTTCTAAAATGATACGAGTAGTCATGATACGTCAATTGGATACCGATATTTCAAGTCAGTTATTATCGATCGTGGTCATGACTAAGCTTCGATTTCGCGAGAAGCTCTTAGCAGACTAACACTTTCCATTAAATTGTTAATCTATCTACCTCACGTCTAGTTCGTTTTGTCTAGAAAACCATGTCTCTACACGAAATCTCAATTTTTTTTTCTTCTCCATTTGTCTTCGAGGGGTTGAATAGGACTTGATATCGTCGACCCCAGTCCGACACCCGCTCCAAAGAGAGCTCGATTTCGGACACAAGTCTGGTTCTATTTTCCTCAAAGAGGGAGAGGGACCGAGAGGAATTTGCGCGGCCCGAGTAATGTGCATCATCCGTACTGTCATCTGCATAGCAGTGTATGCTGGGGATTTGTTCCAGCATAAATATATCATATTTATATGATGATGTATTTTGACCTTCAGTAACATGCGCCGAAGTCTAGTCCCGGAAGGCAGCTTGCTTTTGGTGAGTAGCCTCAGCGCACCGCCTACCGAACCAGGGTTGACTGCGCCCAACGATGGGAATAACAGAACTGGGAACGAAGAGTTCCATGCCATGTTGGATCACATCGGACAAAGATTCGGCGCATGTGTCTGGATCATCGGATGACAAACACAGCTGCCTCCATGGTTATGATGCCAGAAATTGTCGGAACTCATCCCAATCTGCTGACTGATAGTGCCAAACACGCCGTGTTCCAGTGGGCCGAGGCAGTTCCGGCTGTAACAACGGTGTGGTGGGCTGAACTAGGCAGTGATTCGAGGAACCTAAGGGGGCCCCGATCACCACTTGGTGTCTGGCAGGATGGGTAGTCAACATAAGGTCCAACAAAGAGGCGATATGATTCTCTACATCTGGTATCCTGATAAAGGCCGGTACAACTTGTGAGAAATCGTAAGCCAAGGCAAAGTCATGAGTAGTTCTGCCGGCGAAATCAGTGACTCGTGACCTTATCCAGTCTGTGTGATGGGCGTTAAAGTCACCTAGAATCACTTTCTTCGCCCGCGGATATTATGCGAGCAATTCGTCGGTCGCCTCTCGGCTCAAATAATCAAATAATGCTCAAATAATCGAGCTGTTTCCGCATATCCACTATGGAACCTATAGATGCACCCGTATACACCGGAGTGATCTCTAAGGTCCACACGAACCCACAGAATGGAAAGGTCCTTAACGTCAAGACTGTGTAGACGGCGGCACATGACGTCCTCTCTAATGTACGTACAGACTTCAGCCCAACGGATAAAGTTGTGCTCCAGTCGATAGCCAGAGTACTGTAGATGGTACGGTAGTATCAGTGGGGTCGGATATCTGTGTCTCCATCAGGAACAACAAGGCTGACTTTGCCGTCTTAAGATGCTGGTGGACAACATTGATATTCGAATGGAGTCCCTTAATGTTCCACATCTGCACTTCGGTTTCCACTCCGGTTTCTTACTCCGGTACGATAGACATGCGTCGGGATTTTTCGCCGGTTGGCGGGGCAGCCTCCCGGACCGAAAGTTAAGTGTTGCCCGGGTTCGGGTCCCCAACTGACCGGCAGGCGGCGCGGCTAACCCTTTCACCAAAATATCACGACACCATCGCCCTAAAGGATGGGAAAGGGGGGAAGGGGGGAAACTAGGAACTCCAGGTGGGAGCCAAAACACGACATAGTCATTTCACGTCTGATTTACGTAAGAGGGTGGTAGCAAGCCAGTCAGGCCGGGAGGCCTTAACAGCGCATGTAGAGGGATACCTGTAGGATTAAACTAGATGGTATCCAGGACCTAGAGACCTTACTTACACCCTAAATGTTTGCACTGAATAAGTCCGTCCTCCCTATTAAATTTTCTTGTAAAAGATCTATTTCTTGTCAAGTCGGAAGAAGATTGCATCTAATATAGACTATGTATACGAAGTAATATTGAAATCAACAAAAAATTTTTTTGATATGAGGAGAAATCTGCCAGGTTTTCATCTTCAGTACCCACCGTGTTGGGTATATATATATATTAAACATACCTTTAGATATAAAAAGCGGAGGTGTAACAAAGATATTGATCAATCTATTTTAGAAGTACCGGCAAAAAGACGATCATATATTATTGACTTCAAGCACATAATTATTATCAGCTTATTTTCCTTCCCACCCTTATACTTGGAGTTGCTTCATTTCCAGAGAATATTACACTCTATTCGAAAGCGAAATAATTGGAAATGTCAAATCGCAAATCGCCTCACCAATATTTTCCAAATTAGATACTTAAAAGAATTTAAAACCTACGCAAGAAAAATCCGCTCATCGTCAAAATAGACATATTTATCGTTTCACGAATCAGGACTTCGTACATATCATATGTGTGTATATGACGTAAATTTGAAATTGGAGAAAATCTAGATATGGTTTAAAATAAAGGACAAACTTAAAAAGTTGAAAGACATCGTGTACTAATGTTACAATTTAAGTATTTAATAGATTGAAAAAATATCACAATAAAAATCTGCAGAGTTTATAAAGGGAAGCCTTGTTTACACAATACACACGTAACTAATGCTGGAAAAGTGTATAATTTCATAAAATTCTCACATTGTTTACAGTTCATAACTAATCATGGCAGGATATAAGAGATTTAGATTAGATAAATGAAGAAATTGAACAAATAGTGACCACTGTGATATTATGAATTTGGAAATCTTTCAAAAAATCTTTTTTGAAAAAAAAAAACATCAAATCTTTCAAAAAAAGCTGTCATTGTCATGGATAAGGCAATAATACTATGTCTCAAACTGTACTGTACTCATACTGTATATTAAACAACGAAAATAATCTATACGATTGAATACTAAAAAATAAGAAGAAAATTTAATTAATAATAAACTATAATTTAAAAAATTTGTAATCAACGTATTAATAAGATCAACAGGCTTTGACATTCTTCGATGGCCTCCTTACCATCCAATTAAATCTGATTGAAAAGATATAGAAAAAAACCTTTAATAACACTTTACCTCTATAACTAATAAAGAAGCTAACTGAAATTATAGATAGTATTGTATGGGAAAACAATGGTATAAATATGTACATTGATATAATAGCAAATATCATATTTATTATACATACACACCCAAAAGTAATGTTATTCAATTTTATGAGGTTTGTAATAAATTTCATAAAATATTATTGCAATAAATAAAAACCAAAACATTTAAAATATTATTTACTTGCTCCCTAAAATCTTGATACAATTCTCATATTTCCTATTCGGCGAGAACAAATCCATTTTCGGGGAATAAGAGTATCCCAGATGTTGGCCCGCAATTCAAGTTATAAATTATTGCATTGTATTAATCTGCCTCTATTTGCTGTTCAGGGAAACAGAAAAAAAAATTAAAAAAAAAATATGTTTCTACAAACAATAATTTGATATTATTATTATACATAGTTGGTACCATTTTGCAATTTGATATTTTACCTTATGTTAGATAAAATTAATTCCATTAAAACAGAGTTAAAACAATAAGCGAAAAAATTCGTTATCGAAAGCCATACACTTACGAGCACACGAAGTAATAACGAAATATGCACTGCTCGGAAGCCGAGCAACTGTGAGGACAAATAACTACTGGAAATTGCCTTTCGAACACACCCGCTACAAGTACCGCGTCACTCGAAACTTCAGTGTATGAACGAAATCCCGCAAGTAAAGGCACTTAACGTGAAGGAAAAGTGTCTCAATTCAGGAGACAAAATTTGATTTTCGCTGTCAGATTGCATGCATCGATAACATTTGTTTACATTTTACAGCTGATATTAACAAAGAGTATTCAAAAGGGAATTTTACCTTGTGTATTATGAGTAGGACGAATCTTATCTGATTATTTTATCGGATTAAAAACTGAAACAAGTAAATAAATATTGATAGAAAAAAAAATTCAACGGACGGAGGATAAGTTCGCGACCTAATGTACTTAGCGATGTCTCGTCGTCTCGTTACTGTAAAACTGCATTCTTCGTAATGAGAACACTATTTATACTATTGAAAATTTATATAAAATATGTATATACTATGTTTGTTTTCGTTCATTCTTTATCATTTAAAGTCTTGGACAACAAACGTCCCCAAGTCGATCGAATGTGAAAGTTCTGAAGAAATTAGCCCTGATAATATATTGCCTGAAAAAAATTCATAAAAATAGCAGATCAGTAATTGTAACAATACAATAAATTTTAATAACAAATAAAGTATCAGTCTATGCCTAAAAAATAAGGGTCGATAATTTATCGTAATATGCTACTTATACAATACCTAAGCATAATCTTCTAATCATAATAGTCTATCTGCGGTTTTTGTCTCAATATGGCCATGAACGCACAGACAGAATTTGTTTAACATACGCAAAGGTCATATAGGTGACTTTTTAACTAAGAATATAAGCTATGTTTCATCAAATTAATTTATCTCAATAAGCATTTAACAATATCGTTTATGAAGAAATTATTGATGTTGAATTAATATATGTAGAATACGTAATATCAAACTTGCTCACTACAATGCAGTTGTAACGCCTTATTCTTAATGCTACAAGGAAAGTTACTGTTAGTGAACGTAAAAACGATTTTTTCCAAACTGAAGTGATGCAGTCTCCCTAATGTTATATAAAAGTTTCTTGGCAATTAACGGCAACTTGCAATTAACAAAGTTCCCAATTTGTCATGGACAATGAATGTAAAAAATTTAAACAAAAAATAACCATACACTGAACATGAATAAGACAGTATGGTGAAGAGCCTAAACAATAATTCATAACAAAATAGTAAAAATTTGTAAAAATAGAAAGACAGAATTCACCCTTTCCTTACATTACTGGTACTTAGATGAATTTTCTTTCAAGGTAAAAAAAATAGTTACAAGACCGAAGATGTTCTAATAATAACAAGATAAAGATTATCGTAAAAGCCTATTTTAAGAGTAAAATAAATATTAATATTTCAACGATATAAAAGCAATAAATAAAGAAAAATGTAAGATTTATGAAAACAGTATCTTAAAAACAATACATCATCATTAAAAAAAACTTAATTTTTCGTCCATCAAGTAAGCACCTTAAACTGCAATATATGTATATGTTTTGTTAGACACTAAAAGTGAAAGTGAGAAACCTTCGTTCAGTTTCTTTGGCAGAATGCACAAATGCAGGGGCAAATATTTAAAATAGTACTAATAAATTAAGATATCATTTGTACAGTAGTTATTAAAATATATATTATGGTTTGTTAGAAAATAAAAGACTAAAAAAATACAGTTTAAAGCCTGTTGAAGGCGTAAACACTCTTAAGAGAATTAAGAAACAATAGGTATAGGTTAAAAATAAATACTACAATCGCCTTTTTGTAGCACACTTTATTATCTCTTCAGGACCGCTGATTTACATACTTAACATTATTTAATTACATAACAGTTTAAACGTTTTTTGGCTCCCCGTAACCCATGGAAAACATTGAAATACTAGAGAAGTTCGTTACTATAAGAACTACGAACGAGTTATTATTGAAACTATAGAAAATTCTCTAATTTAGCAAAAGGATTGGCCTTCACATTGTTTACTTTAATTTTATGTTAAATAAACATTGAATATTTTATTTTCATTATCTTTGTATGTTTTGTATTTCGTATTTTAAACAGCGTGAAAAAACAGTTTCACTCTAAAATCGGTACAGCGTCATCTAGTTATTAATCAGTGAACCACACTACCATATTGAACATTTTGCCCTCCAGAGAAAAAATATCCCCATACAATACATTGTTAACGAAATAATCCTGTATTCAACTAGTCGCCTACCGAAGGCAAAAGTTTAAGTTAGTAGATTTACGGTAAGACAACATAAATCTATGGAATAACACTAAATAATGAACGGTGATTTTTTTAAATACTAAAATTGAATAGTGAAAAGAGAAACAAAATGGTTATGTCACTGTTGAGTAAAATTGTGTTTGATACTATATGCCTTACGCTACAGCCGATATCCAATACAAAATGGACGGGAATTTATAGATATATTTTTCGTGGTATTGAAGCTACATTAGTTTATTTGCCGCATTGATTGAAATGCGGTTCTTTTGTATTAGAAAAAAGTATTTTTTAGAATCTAACCCAAGCCTAATTCTAAACTTTTATATTTATTTGTAGCGAGCAATTATAAAAAAAAAAACTATTCTTTTTGAATGTAAATGATTTTCTTTCCCATCAGTTTCCCATCATACATCGCAAAGTACATTAAACACGCAAATTTGAGACCTTTGTACAAACACAAGAAGATTATAGAATAGTCTCTACGTATGTAGAATCTTCCTTTACACACTGCACAATGGGTAATCCAGTAAGCTCTTAACGTTTGAGTCTTTGATACGGAGCGGACAATCCGGTGCAGTGCAAACCGAAGCAGCTCAGTGGCGAGGTAAGGTCGTGGATTTCAAGAACGACAAACTGTGTAGTGTAAAGGGTTACAGGCTTTATAAACGTTAGCTGCTATCAGCAATATTATCCAGGTATACATTAGTATATTGTAGCATAGAATAATATATCTTCACGTGACTTTTTTTATTGTCAATATAAACAATACAGATGAAACTATGTTTACCTGTGAATATTCTTATAACATTTATAAATAGAATAAACAAAGCGCTTTGTTATTTGCATTTAATTATGCCTATTGTGAATGAAAAAAAAAATACAAGTCTATTTCTCGTGACGTATTTTAATACATGAATATTTTACATTTGATTAATAATAAATTGTGACCGCAAAATTTGATTGCCATGTTTCGTCAGCAGAGTGATTTTACCACATTGAGAAATATTTTTAGCCGACAAAAATAGTAATTGTCAAAAGAAATTAACCGAAACGTTTTGAGGATTATTTCATTGTAGTTGCCTACATACGTATACATATTTTGTCATAAGGTAGGGATGAGTCGCCTAGGCGACAAACGGGATCCCATTGAACAGATTTACCCTGATCCGATATTGTGAGTTTCAATAGTTTATTCTGTAAAACCCCAGCTAAGAGTTACTTAAGGCGGATAAAAATCTTTTTTCCGGCTTTTGAATTCAATATTATATACATGATGTATTCCGCAGAAAACTGTAAATGTGGAAAATTATAAGGGACAATATATACTACTTACAGCACTATAGGGTTATTACACTTCAGTTCCCACTCTGTTAACTTGCCAGGGTAAGTAGATATTACTCAGTATATTTACAATACATATCTTCAAAGTAAATGAATAAGCTACTAATTGTTTTGTTGTACGATATATGAAAATTAAATGAAATAAAAAAATTATAAACAAAATTTAAATAGATTTCGATTATATTTTTAAAACACCACAGTTTGAACGTTATTCGTTAGATTTACTGAATTTAACAATCATGTGCAATTGTTAATATTACATATTGTTTTAATTTCGATGGATTTAAAACGTTGATGTAATGAGTAATGAGTTATACGTTGATGTAACTAAGACCATATGCCAAAGTGAATGTAGGATAACATGAAGATAAGTACAATATACATTTATGTTACATTATTAATGTACATTTATGTTGGTGAATGAAGAAATATCTAAAGAATGATTGCAAAATTTTATTTAAAGCTACAACTTTCCGAGAAATTAACTACTGTATTAAGAATAAACCCAGTAACTAAGATGTGTAACTTGTACTCTGTCATATAGAAACGTAATGTAATTTTTTTAATTTTTTTTTATTTATTCACAAAATCCACAGCTGGTAACAATGAAGAATTTAAAAAATATACATTTCATGATATAATTGACTTATTATTATTTGGTTATCTTCATGCAAAAAAAAAAATATATATATATAAACTTACTCCCGCGAAATTATATTTATACATTTTATTTTGTTTTCTTTTTTTTTCCCGCAAATATATTAAAAACGTCGTTCGATGCACGTGCGGAATTGTCATTTTCACTCGTCCCTATAAAACCGGGACTCGTGAAGTAATGGTATACTTTACGCACTTGTATGGAAATCTACTATTTTATGAGAAAATAATTCGTAATTAAATTACCTTTTACATTATATCTAACAACCACATGATCCGCTCTATGAAAATTTATCTACACATACTCTATTTTTCTTTTACTCTCTAACTTTATGTGATGAATTGTACCTATCGCCATTATGAGATTTACGGCACAATGGACATTGTCTTACAAGAGAACAGGCTTCATTAAGCTTAGAGTATGTTTTACAAATTACAATGAAGCACTTCAGGATTAATTCGGTCCCAAGCACATTATAACAGATAAAATAAATTGTTTTTTCGCTATAACATTCAAATATAATCACGGATTTAATTTGAAGCGCGAAGGATGTTCTATTATACAGGAAAAATATTTTATTATTATTTTCACTCAAAAATGTAATCGAAAAATTTCAAAACAATCATCGCATTGGAACCATAAGCCAAGTGGCACCGAAAGACGGAGCCGAATAAGAAACAAATTATCTGTATTAGGCTAATTGCCGATGGATCAAAGTCCGGGGAGGCTGATAGACAAATCCGTCTGTTGTATTTTTATTTTTCACAAACAATTCGGGCCGACGTAGGGTACCGCTGCGGGGGCCATTCGCAATTATTGTTATTACAATGAGCTTGCTCGTAATCCGGTTCAAAAGAAGAAAATATTTACTAAATTAATTTTTACAGCGCGTACTTTACCTTGCATGTCATGCGTAACATAAAATTTGCCTATGAAAAGAACAGAATATTGTTTTAAGTTGTAAAATTCAACTCATACTTGCATAACGAAGGGTAATTAAGAATGACAGAATCACAAATGGCAACATCGAGAGAAATGGATTTAAAAATGTAATTCGAAAATAAAATGATTCATGTCCGAGGGCCAAATTTTCAATCGCCAGCTTAAGAGTTAGTTAGCATTAAGACAGAACTTTTTTAGATTTTTAATAATATGTGATTTTCCATAGAGTAAAAAAAATACTTTTATATGATGGATACTGTATATAAAACTTTGATTTATTAATTTAAGTTCTGCTCATACATTAGGTATAACTGTTAGCTCTTTTACTTGTGATATTGCAGAAGGTACGAGATTAGTACTTACATTGTATTGTCCATTGTATATTGTTCACCAAAGGAAGATAGTGATCAATTATCGACGAGAATATGATTTGCCTTTACGTCCACAAGAATTGGAAATCAAATAAGTTTCCCCCGAGTAATACATTTTGGTTTTATAATTCGTCTTCACGTGCCATTTCCATCAAGAAGGTCGGCGACCATTTGTCGATGCGTCTCTTTATCAGCTGTCATATGAACCGCTTATCTGTGCTTTTAACCCGCAGCCAACCCCTTATATTTCCAATCCATGAGATTCTCCTTCTACCTGGACCTCTACTTCTTTTAATTTTGCCTTTAATTATTAATGTTAATAAGTTATATTTATTGTTCCTGTATATATGTTCAAAATATCTCTTTTCTTAACGGTTTTCACAATTTTCAAATCTTTATCATTATTTGTAAAACTTTGACATTCGATATTTTACTTTTCCATTTAATTTTAAGTATTCTTCTGTAGATCCACATTTCAAAAGCCCTTAGTATATCAGTTGACTTCTTTTTCAGTGTCCAACTTTCGGAATCATACATAAGAATTTGAAGTATATAACATTTAGCTATTCTCCATCGCAGTTTTAAGCTAATTTTTCTGTTAGTCAATAGTTTCCTCATGTTCTTAAAGGTGTTTGTGGCAAATTCAATTCTTATTTTAATTTCATGATCCTATGTATATACTAACACCTACCTATTAGGTACGGTCAAAATAAACAAAACAACCTTGTGCACGATTTTCGCTGTTTTTGTGATAACGTACCTACTTACCTGAAGTACCTACTGCATTCTGCTTGCTAACGACAACTACTCACTTGGTTAATACTGATGTTATAAAAGAAACACATGAACATTTTTTTGTATGGTGGTAGTATTGCCGTATAATTCTGTCTTGTTTTGATAGGATTATTAAAGTACTTGCCGATCAGATGAATATCTAAAACTTTTTATTCCATATCATAATATTATCAATATAAAAATAGTTTATCAATAAAACAATTTGTATCAAAACATAATTAAAATTATCACCATATATTCAGAGTTTTGTATTGTAAATAGAGATAAGTTGAATGTTTAATCGATAAATTGTAAATCAGAGAAAAACATCACTTATCGTTAACAAACGATAGAAATTCCGGTCGTTACAAAAAAAATAATACAAACAAAAACAAATACTTTCGTTCAGATCACGTAGAATAAATGCATAACTTACCGATGAAAACAAATATCTGATGGTGGGCGTACCGGAGCAGCATCGATATGGACACCGTCTGAAACAACCAAACACAATTGTACGTTCATTTCATATGCAAAAGTAAAGTTTGATTGGACGATATTATTATAGCCACGTATATTTGTATACATCTATAAATCCCTGTAATATCTTTAGTGATATATTTATATTGAATATTTATATTGAAAGTAATACACGATTTACCACAATCTTTAAAATCAGATATTGAATTGAACGCCAAACAAATCAACATTTGTAGTAAATTTAATTAAAAACTTTCAATGATTGCTATAGCTTACAACATGCTGTAAGAAACTATAAAGACGTCGCTATAATTAGGAACAAAAAAAAGGATAAAAATTTATAAGGTGACTTTTGAACCCAGAAATCCCTAACCATTATTTTTTTTTATGTTAATAGCCGACAAACGAGAAGACGAGCCACCTGATGGTAAGTTGTCACCGTGGCCAATGGACATCAACAAGACCAAAGGTATCACCGATGCGTTCTCGGTCAGGAAATGTGAAGGTTGTAGTATTTAGATACTTACATGTTTTTATATCTAGTATTTTGGTACTCATATATTTTGTAACTCTTTTAATACTCCTTTGGTTAACTTCTTTTATAATTTCCTGTATCTTTTATCCATTTATTCTGTAATTTCTTTATATATTTTATTAGGTTTAATGTTTTGTTATTGTTGTCAAATATTTGACAAATGTCCTAAATTATTGTCATCATGATATCTTTCATTTTTAATTTGTATAATTTTTATCCTTTTTGGTAATGTTATTTATTATGCTGAACAGAAATTTTAAATTCGTAAATAGAACACAAAAAGAGAATCATTTGAGAAAATTTGAGAAATAAAAGGCGAGCTATGACGAGATTTGACAGTCTCTCGCGTGTGGGTCGCAACTCTTAGATCTCAACACTAACAGTCTCTCGCGTGTGGGTCACAACACTTGGATCTCGACACTGACAGTCTCGCATGTGGGTCACCACAACACTGGAATCTTACGAGTTTCATGCTGGATGTCTCTATCGGAACAGTAACAGTCTCGCGTTTCTAGCTGGAAATCTTCTGTTACTCTCCGACTGGATAACCTACACGTCTCGTGTGTATTAACGCACGCTCCAGTCGCCGAGATCTCCGTGCGCTGAACGCCGGGGACTCCGGTCGTCTCGTGCGCCCTAAACGCATGCTCCTGTCTGCAAAGCCTCTGCGCGCTACACGTCAGAGAAGCGACGGGCCTAGCTTCCTACTTACAAGTGACCTTTTTACTTTCTTAATCTTGTAACTCCTGTATTATATTTATTGTAACCGCCAGGAATTCTTAATACATTCGATCTTCTAAATTTCGCTAGATCTTTTACTTATAACACTACAAGGTAAGAAAGAAAGTACTGGCTCTCTAGCCCGGAACACGACGAGTCGTTTGGCGGCTAATTCAAGCAGGAGGGTCCTAGCTAGCCAGGCAGGCTTCGCGGAACGATAATAATACCAGTAATAATATTAATGAAAATAATAATACTGATAATATAATCTTTATGCGAAGCCCTACCACCAAGCATGGGATTGGGAGAATACTCCCCATTCTAGGCCACCCCAATACAGCCCGAATATTAGTTAGGATTCATAATAGTTAAATATTGTAAATCAAATTAAAATTGATTAATTAAATTTAAAGATACATTAACAATAATTACAAGAAGTCAATTTGTATAACTGCAAATTACAGTTTCATACTAAAATCTACAGTGGTAATAAAATTGTGACAGTGCCGAATCTGTATATTAGTTACATTGTTAACAAATCAATGTAGAAATCAATACAGTTTTGTCTGTCTGTTTGTTAGCAATGATTCTATAGTTATACATAAATTTAAAAATGTTATGGTTTCGCGAACTTAAACAATAAAATTATTCCATGACGATATTATGCTAATTTGAATTAGTGTTGAGGATATCGAGTTGATTGTTTTCCAATGTTATACGGTGATAACTCCTCAGTGCTGATGCTGCACGAGTTGTAGCTCCCAAAATTATCAATTTGTTTATTTATGGTATACTTTCATAATTACTGACGACGTATGTAAAACTCTAATACATTTACGCCAAATTTAAACTTTTCCATCCAATAGATGCGACCATCATCATAGAACGTTACAGACGAAGTAAAATATAGACACGTGAATGGTCACATAAGGATCTCAAAACTATAATAAAAACGAATATTCATAAAAATTAAATCTTCTTAAAAAGATTTCTGGTTTCAAGTTATTAGTCATGGAAATGGAATTACTCAAACACACAATTTTAACTCAATAATTATTAAATAAACTTAATTATAAAGAACCCTCAGTTAAAAAGCACTGTATGTAAATGTTAATAAAAAAATTATTTGGGAGCAGTAGGTAATTCGTAGCCACTTTAGAAAAACAACGCCTTAGGCTTAGAAATAGCACCTGCATTGTTTAAGATTAACTTATAGCTTTTTTATGGATGGACGGATGTAAATGAAACGAACCTTAAATATTAAGTGACGCAATACATTAGTCAGAATCATAATTAAATTGGTTTAGCTGTTTCTCAGATTAGCGCGAACAAACACAGATAGTAACTCAAAAATTCTAACAATTATTGTTTTGGGTTCTATTGTGTTAAATAAAGGCTTCCAATAATAATTTTTCTCATATATTTTTCATATAGAGAAAGGGGTCAGTGAAAATTGTATTATATGTATAGATACAGATAGATAGATAAATCACGAGTATTTGAATCAATTAAATTTTGTGATAAAAACACCCCTTAACACAAGGGTATTGCACAAGCAACACAAGCTTGCGAACGCAATGAAAACAGTTTTTCCTGTTGAAAATCGGGAAACACACATGGCTGGTGTCGGGTCGGCTGGGGCGGATAACGCCATCAATCTCCCCGCCACATCATTTGCTCCCCGCGCCGCGCCGATTGAATTTCATTAACGAAACGCTTAGTGCGAATTGGATCCATTTGAGTAAAAGCGCGATCGACCTCTTGAATGTCCCTTTATGCAGTCACACCGGGCGATTTGGCAAATATAAGTATCATGGGGTCATAACATTGAAACAACACATTTTCATTCGATCAGATATTCATTATATTTTTTCGTTTACGTTTTGATATACTTTTTCACGTAATCTAGTTAGAACCGTAAACGGAGAATAAATGAAAGTAAATAAAAATAAAGAAAATAAGCAGCATACCGGCCTGCCTGACCGAACAATTAAATTATGAATCTCGAACCGCTTCCGAGAAGTTTAATCATTTTGCACGGCGTGTAAGTAAAATGTACGAACCCATTTAAAAGAGCTCCACGGAAATTTTAGATTTTCATCGCACCGAGCGCGCTGGATGTGTAACGTGAGGCGGTAAAGCGAGATGCAGCCGTGCAACGGTCCGAGTGAGTTCCGCCCACCAGCTTTTGGCCTTTACGGGCGCTTCAAACTATTCTATTGGCCTCTCTGAACTCATATTAATTTATTTATATGACGGGGTCTCAAGCGGGTGACTCGTCATCAGAGTGGTCGGCTATGGTGGAGATCCAAAATAATATTCGCAACACTTAATACTATCGTTCGTTTAATCGATAGCACAAACAGATTTTAAATCGACTCAAGAATTAATTAGATTAGATGTTCGATGACAGGTGGTGTTCGTCCACACAACCGCTCGCAGATTATGTCGATCGCAAAAACAAGGAACCTCACCCTACCGAGTCTGACGAGGTAATGAGCCCAGGTAGTTGGAATCAGTCGGCTTTTAGGGTTTAGCGTGTGACGTTACAAAATGCAATAACAAGCCGTCCGGCTGTCAAACCACCACACTGTCCAAACTGACGAACGTCACCACTGTCATCGACTACACTCAAGCAGCCAGAAGCTGCTTGACGTTTCCAATAGATGTCACCATAAAGTTGATGCTGCGACATATATTACAATTATATTATTAATTTAACACCAAATACAACATAATGCAAAGTCGCTGTTTTTGTCTGTTTGTTTCGTCACTTATATAGGAATACAGGCAAAAAAATAAAATCGTTAATCTTTAATCGAATCAAAAGAATTTAACAATAGTAGAAGCCCAATATTGTGTCTTTTCAGATTTAAAGTAATCAAAGCCTTAATACACGCTAGCTGAGATTAAGTAATAAGACTTACTCTATACTCTTATTCAAACAACAAAATACCCACGGCTGTTTTATATCCATGTAAAGTAAATATTGTGTGAACAATATAATCAAACTGTTTTTCGAGAAAACCTTATTTTATATACGCCATCGTTTGCCATCGATTTATAGGTTTTATTTTGCGACAAATTTAATTCAAAATATATCTCAATTTACTTTCAGTATTGACAGGCGCTTCGCATGAAACTGTAACCATATACCGTCATATCATCCACTGCGTAACATTTGACAATTGATTAATACAATTTCTCTGCGTGCTGACGTAACAATATGAGATTAGTGTGCCAGAATTACGTGGCTGATACACGATCCATCCCGTTTGCTTAGTGAAGCCTAATTAAGCTGCATTAGCATACTGCTACTGCACCCTAGCATACTGCACACTTTTCTACGAGGGGTTCATGAAGGTATGTAAGCGTCCTCACACTCAATCCTCCACACTGGCCAATTATTTTTTCTTCCGTCATCAAACGGAAACACGGGTTTTATCTCTGGGATTAGACATAGTTAATGTTACTGAGGTACGGTAAATTAAGTTGGTCATGAGTATACCTTTACTGACACCCATGCAAAAATGGGTATAAGAACGTGGTTACGTGTGCTTATGGACACTCGTCAAGTGAAAATCCCCAATGTCAAATAACAAGGGCTGCAGGATAAGACCCTGATTTCAATGGGTTGTAGTAATCACTGCAACGGGAGGTCTAGTTGCTACAATAATATATCAAAATGCAACATAATGTACGTTGGATCTGCTCCCCTATTATCATTTGTCCCACTGCCGCGCTCGCGTTTCTTTCTTATATGAGGAGTAAAATCCATACTCTGGCTAAGTTGTAATTGGCAGGCTTCTCGCACCTTTGGGAAAATTTATATGGAACTTTCAGTGATGAGTATTTCTTTACGTTATTTACTTCACCGAAGCAAGCAATTAATTTTCAATACGCGCATAACTATGAAAAAAAAAAAAAAGAAGTGGGTACAGAATTTATAACTAGTTACTGATTACTTGACAGCTCCCATTCCTCAGAAAAAAAAACTCAGAAAAACGTCACGTGTTTTCTTTTATAATTGCAATTTCTTTCGTTTTCCTTAGTTTAATAAAAAAAGTGTTATAATGTTTCTTACACAGGTTGATGGCGATTCAAGTCAAGAAATTAAAATACCAAAAATGTCGGATAGCGTCGGCTTAAAGACGGTTAGTACGATACTACGGTATCATGAATAAACCGCTTTACACTGCCACCATTAATACTGAAGCGCACCTTGTCAACAGATATTCACCGCACGACGGTATGCAAATTATGTTGCAAACAGATGACATTGATGCACGACATCACAAACTATACTTATTATTTCATGTACCTATAGCTTAAAACCACATAAAACATCATGAACCCATAACAATTTACTGCTAGGAAAATAACCTAAGACCGCCATTTTGGGCAAATGCGGATTAGGAGATGTTTTTATGTTAAAACGCGACAAACGAGCGGGCCACCCGATGAGAGGTGGTCGTCGCCATCCATTGACGTAGGCAAAATCCATCATCAATACGCTGCCAGCAAAGAAGGAAAGAAAACTGTTTTAACCCAACTAATAGAATGGTATGTATATTATCCACTAATTGGATGTTACTGGAATACTATACTTTTTAACGGCCGGTTCGTATAAATCTTTACTACTGGTTAACGGTTAATTTCTGTCATATCATTTGGCAAGCAATAGGACCTCGGAGCTATAGATCAATCTCAAGGGTACAAAACATTGTGTTTGGTTATCGAAACGTAAAAATGTGGTAACAACCACTGTATTAAACTATTTTCACTGTCATCGAGGGCTAAATAGATTATAGGCCTTTCATAAGAGCCGTTGCTAGGTTTCGTTGTAAATATGTATGTGTTTTGTCTAACTAGGTCTAGTATTTAAAGAACCTTTGTCAGAATCAACATTGGAGATTAAATTATTTGATGAAAAAAATTAACCAACTAACTAGATAAGAAAAAAGCTTCAGCGAGATCGTGTAATCAAGTTAACGTTTATTAATGAAATTCGAATTGCCCGAGACGCCTTAGCAGAGTTATAAGAAGAAAATTGAAGGAAAGGTTAAAAATTGTATCCTGATGGTTCGGATTTCCATTATACAACATAAGCGGTGAAGTGCGCGTTGGATTCGCGTCCCATATAATTTCGTACATTAAATGTATTTCAGATAAAGTAATTTTTGTAGAAATTTATAAACTTGGGATTTACTTTTATCGAAATTGCATTTTACTCGAAGTACGTCTTTACAAACATTATTTTACATAGGTTTCCTGTAAATTATGGAAATTTTATACCCAGCAGTTTTAAGAATAATGTGGACAATTTCCTTCAATGTCTTTTTAAATATGTTTCAAAATTATGAAAAAAAAAAATATTTTTTGTAACATACAAAACCGTTTCATTTCACAATCACACGACGCACTTGACAATGCTTTTTCCAAGTAAACCCCCCCAATCTATCAGTTACTTTCTGTCATTCAGTAACCTAACCTAATTCAAATTTAAAATTTTAACTTCTCCCGTTTTGTAGATCAGGTGTGACAGGCGACCGTACAGAAGGAAACGCAAGTCAATTGATTCCGTTTTTCTATCGGACGTAAGAAACCATGAAGAGTCTAGATTACATTACATTAAAATGTATAAAACAAACACCTATTTAACTCCAATTTACAATCAGTGCAGATGTTCTCACTTAATTACGTTTTATTTGGGCAATAAAGTCTTTAATAGACTCGTGCCCGTGAGCTCGTGTTTCTATACCTATATCGATAAAACAAAAACACACGACTATACTCTTCATTGGGCTCGCGCCTTCGGAATTTGGAACCGTAATAAACTTTGAAAGGGCTGTAAAAGTGCAATAACTGTAACTCGGCAAGACCCGATTTTAGTGGCGAAGCCCCTCCTTGGCTTACCTTACCTATTAATTGATCAATAAATACCCTCGGGGTAACTTTCTTACCACAGGAAAACACTACTTATGGGTAATAATAATTTTAAAGTTTAAGCTGATTATAAAGGTCGGTGCATGACACAAGTCCATTTCCGTAGTTGTGACGGCCGAAAATGTACTCTTATCACGCGGCTCCAGTAGGTTTTCGTGGGCCAATCTAAGTGTCATGAGGTTTTACTCCGCTGGTGGGCCTCCGACACGGCTTAACGGCTGCTATCTCAGGCTCAAACCGGGACTGATAAATTAATGTGAATTCCGAAACATTGGAGATAAAAAAAATAAGCAGCATTAGTAACTAATCCAATTACTGTTCGCGTACAGTGTTATTAACTGGATTAAATACTTACCATTATCTAACATCGTCGAGCTATGAACGCTTCACGCTTATATTAAATATTAATGATAACCTAATTATCTTGAAGCTCTAAGTAATTGCCTGCCTGTCGAACAAACGGTATCATCAGGTTTGATTTCCGGTCAGGGCAGATATTCAAATAAAAGGTTAATGATTGCTCAGTGCTTGTGTGTGTGTATGTGTGTGGTTGTGATGTCTTAGTTGCATTATATCCATGCTACTTACAAAATAATGACTCTTAATGAAGGTGTATAAAAGGCATTCTGGTCCTAAAAGAAAATATAAAGTAGTACTAGTGTAGTACAATTGATAGATTATTGACAATTATTTTCTTCTATAAAACCAATTACGCATTTGTTTTACATAGTAAGTTTTTGAGCATGTCGTTGTTGCCGTTCCTTTGTAAACTTTACGCATGGTGAACAATCATTAAGAGCACTAGATATCTACAGGGTCGCAACGCGCGTTAGAAATTCGCGCGGTTGCAACCGCACTAATACACGCACATACTAATGATTTCACAAATCACACCATCTAAGGATACTTAAGATAAAGTGACTTGTAACTCTATTTACAATGTTAGTAATACAATAAGCGCTACTCCTCAACAGATGGCAGTAGCTATACTGCAGTGCTAACTTGAATCATGTGAAACAAAATAAAAATCTTTTCACCGGTAGATGGAGTTAGGTGTTAAAGATTTCTATACAAAATTGTCATAAACTCAATTTCAATTTGTTTAAATTTAAATGCATAAAGAAGCTAAGTTACTAGAACATAACAAGATATATGGCTCTGCGGTATGGTGTTCCACCCATTAGCTTTACTAATAAAGTTAAAGGTAAAAAAACATTGAGCAAAATATTGAGCATATTTTGCTATCATAAAATCAAAATGGTAAAACTCGTAAAAGAATAAGTTATGACATACCTACCGGAAAAAATATTATTACCGGAATAATATTACCGGAAAAAATATTTTCAATCTTTTTTAATGTCAGCTTATACGTCAAAAAAATGTTATTAAAATCATATTTGCAGAGCTGGAAATGTTCTAGATGTACGATTCTGATTGAACTGATAAACGCTTGTGGTTTACAAATAATGTTTAGTTGTTAATATAAATCCTCCCACACTTCGCTGCGACTACTATTAGTAAATTAGTACTATTCGCTAAACATTTTAAGCATGCCCAACATTAGTCATAAATTTGAACTCGATCGATAAAGCGGTTTTCAAGTAAGACACAATATTCATTAGTTTTATCCACAGTTAAGGCGAAGACAAGGCAAGACAAAATAGTGTATATATTTATCATAAGTTTCCGTGATCTAACAAAAATATAATATGATTAATGTACTCACAAATACTAGCATGATGAAGAAGGCAGCTATGTAAGACGTGCGCGCAGTCATCATGGAGACGAAACGGTAATGCTCGCCGGTTATGACGTTTCTGAAACAAATATTTACCTATTTAACTACACCCTAAATGTCAAGGTTAATCTACTGTGGAACAATCCGTAAGCACAATATGTATATAATAATAAACATATATATAGTGATGTATATACAACGATACCACTAAGTGTTTCACTTCAGAAGAGCATCAGAATAATTTATTAAGCTATACGTAAATAAGCGAATATATAGTACATATAATATAGTAGTAATATGTAATTTCTGGACGATCCCGGTTTGTTGTGGGGCAATAGGGACGAATGGAAATGACAATTCCGTGCGTGCATTGAACGACGTTTTTTAATACATTTGCGAAAAAATAATATATAATATGACAATGAATACAAAATAATTTTAATTGCGTTATTTGTTTATTTACATTATACGTATATGTTAAAAAATAAATTTATTTTAAATTTCATTCATGTATTAATAGTATTTACGTTGTAAAATAGTCATTTCGTACAAAAAACTTGTACAGAACACTTTTTCATTAAAAACCTCCTTCATTCATTTGGAGGTTATATGAAGAGGAAAACAAAAAGCACTTTTGCGGAAAAAAATCACTTTTCGCAGGCTAAACACACATGAAAGTCTACTTTTTAAGCAAATTTATTACAAAGTAGTCTTCTGTACCATTTTCTCGTCATGTGTACGTCACGTTTCAGGATACATTACAAAAGGTAACTATGTATAAGGGTACTACTTATTTCATTTAGAAATGTCTTCCAATAGTCCCACAAAAGGAAACATTAACACGAGCGAGCAAATCTCACATCAAAAAAAAATCACATACATAAGTACATTACCCTGCAATAAAATGTACACTTCATACTAAACAGATATATAATACAAATAAAAAAATATCTATAAATATACACATAAGGAAAGATAAGTGTAATTTGACTGCCTTCTTGAAAGTACAGAGACTTAAGTGCACGTATATTGGGTGGTAGTGAGTTCCACGGCCTGCTTATTTCGTAGGTATTGCTGATCTTTAGTATTACCAATAAAAAAACATAATGTCACTTAACAGTTACGATCGACTTTCGACCACTACCGAAAATTAATAATAAATTGATCACTTTTCAGCTTTTGATCGTAGCTTGAATCGAGAATCAGCACATCTAAGTATAATTTTACTTACGTACGTATATGTATATACATCCAGAAAGATGGAAGTGAAGAGTTCTAAAAAGCATGTTGAAAGTCTAACACGTACATTATATCCTCCCACTTAAAGTCTATAATTAATTTTTGCTATAAACAAGACCATGAATATCGGCCCGAAGGCTCTATATCTTGATAATAAGGCGCATTTGCTAAAAGTTTTAATAGTTATATAACGTATATAATGTTAGATATCACAAAATTTTTACCGCGAACGGGACTCGAACCCACGACCTCCTTAATATTCGCCAACCGGGTCGTGGTGAAAACCCAAATATGTGGACTTCCATATTTGTTAAAAGATATTTCACGTGATATCCCAATTAAAAACATTTATTTTACCTTTTTTAATTTTCATTGTAAAATCCCTATTTTATATCTACGTTTAACTGGCGGACTTATGCCTCTTGGAATACTTTACTACTCGACCGAGGGTGACGGAAAGTTCTAAATGGTTACAGCATTTGTGTACTTATTTCTTAAACACTTATATCGTATACTTGTGTGATTATAGTTACTTAAAATTATATACCTATATATAAATAAATTACAATAACTGTATAAATAATAATAATAATAATAATATAAATTATTGACTATAGTTCCGATAACCGTTAGTGGTTGAATTATTGAAACGTTTCTGTGCTTCGGAATGTACGTTAAGTTTGTAGCACTTGGGCATCACCAATACAAAGTGAAGCAACACAATATATTTCAGATAACGATACCAGATTGCAATAGGCCGCCATAAGGTTGAAACCATATATTTAATTAGAAAATACGAGTAATGATTTACGTATTTAACATCATCATAATTACAACTCAGAAAACTATTCCAGTGATGGTTTCAAATCTCCGCTCCCAACGAGATGGACATACTTCAGACACCTTCGAAGACATACATATACAGTATACAGGCCTACATATTACAAATGATATGCCGAAAACGTAATTCGCATTTATTTTCCTAAATTCATCGCCCACGAAAAATTGAATATTGCACATTTGTAATTTATGTAATTAAAGTGAACGTTCTTAACAAACATCTTTCAAAATTTTACGGTTTTTTTTTTCAAAATATAATATAACTAAACATATTTTGCAAACTGTTTAGTACAGTTTAGTACAATACCTAAACTTGATTTTATAAAACAACTTATGTATTATATATAATGAATTCCATGCACGTAAATGGCTAAATGAAAAGGACATTTTCTAACAAAGAATAACAACTAAATGGCGTTTTTGCCATATTTTTTTTTGCATGTTTTTTTTCTTCAAATGTTTAGATATTTATGTGTTTTACGCCAACAATTTCTACGTTTAGTTAATTCAAATAGAGACAAGACTTAATTAATAAACTGATAACCTCTACCGTATTTCAAGCGGCTTTTAAAACTATACCTTAATACGAGGGGGCGCGGAATGAGGGACAAAAAGGGAAAATAAAATGTCAAAATTATTTTTCTTTTTCTATATATTCTCCTGCAAGACGAATACATTTTTCAGATCTTTCTATTAACTTATTTAAACCCTCATAAAAATTAGTTCTATCCTTGTCGGAAAAATACGAGGAAATTGCATCCTTAACTTCTTCGTTTGTGGAAAACTTTTTTTCACGAAGCTCTTTTTTCATTTTGGAAAAGAGATAATAATCACTTGGAGCCAGGTCTGGACTATAGGGTGGGTGATTTAATATATCAAATCAAATACATATATCAAATATATCAAAGTGTAGGGGCGCATTGTCGTGCAATAGCAGGACACCTCTGCTTAATTTTCCTCTTCTTTTTTCTTTGATGGCTTCTTTTAACCACTCCAAGATTGTTGCATAATATTCTCCGGTTATAGAGACACCTTTAACTTTATAATCTATTAACAAAATTCCTTCTGAATCCCAAAAGACTGTCGCCATGAGTTTTCCGGCCGATTCACAATCTTGAACTTTTTAGGAGGTGGTGCACCCTTTTTATGCTACTGCATGGAGTCTTGTTTAGACTCAGGTTCATAATGGTGAACCCAAGTTTCATCTCCTGTAACAATTCGATTCAGTACAATATCCTTGTCTTCTCCACAGAGGTTCAAAAACGCTCGGGAAAATTCAACGCGCTGTCGTTTTTTGCGACGGCGTGAGCATTCTCGGCACCAATTAGTCATGCCAAGATGGTCATGCAGTTTTAAAAATGGTTGTATCCGATACTCCAACCATTTCTGCAAGCTGTTTCTTCTTTAGCCGAGCATCTTCCAATACTAATTTTTCGACTTTCGCTACAATTTCCGGAATGGTCACCTTAACAGACCGTCCTGGTCGTGGGTCGCCTTCAAGTGAATCCCTGCCTTGCTTAAAAAGGTTGTGCCACTTGTAAACCATCATTGTTCCAGGGCAAGAGTCCCCGTAAACCAATGACATTTCTTCCATTATGATTTCCACAGACTTTCCTTGCTTGGTAAGGAACTTTATAACGGCGCGATACTCGATTTTCTCCATACTTCAAATTTTCTTCCGGGTTGAGTTATTTAATCGTCGATAGTTTTAAAACTATTGATGCAATTGTGACAAAACTTTATATTTATACTAATTATGAGTCACTAAAGACGTTACCGCCCTTAACGAGCCTACAATCCCCCTCCAACCCCGCCATTCCGCGAACTTAAAAACGCCCTCTCGTATAATAAGGTCATCTGATAATTTCAAAGCCAATATCATCAGTATAAAGAAGTGCTTGAACTAGTAAATTCAACAACATTTCTTGGCCTCATAATGAACTCTCGATTACAATGGTGTCATCAGCATTAGTTGATGCTGATATGGAGTTAATTTTTATATTACAGAATAGAGAAGTACGCGTCATTTACAACCTCATGCCTCGACACTCACTTAGAGAGCTCTATAAAGACATATATTTAACTGTTGTATCAGAACACATTTAAAATTATGTTAGGTACTTTAACAATACTCTGATAGTTTTCTTAAAAAGAGTAGTGTAAACAATATTAATACCAGGAATAAGACTAAACTGATTGTACCAAATTTCAGACTTAGTAAAACTGGTGGCTCTTTCATTGGTAGATATGTAAAAATATATACATATAATAAAATTCTAAGTAGTCGCTTTCTGTACATGAAGGATATATAACAAAAACTAATATAAGGGGCTTTATTAACGCGATAGAACACAAAACATTAGTTGTTAGAATTTTCGCACTAATCTGAGAAACAGCTTAACCGATTTCGTTCTGGTTTTCACTTATGTAAGTATCACATAATACTTATTAAAGTTTGTTTCATTGCCATCCGTCCAAAAATAAAAAAGTTATAAATTAATTTAAAATAATGTAGGTACTATTTCTTAGTGTAAAGCGTAGTTTTTCCGATGCGAAGCGAGGGCAGTTTGCTAATTTATAATAAAAATCTATTAGAATTTGCAGAAATGCCACACTGTAAATGAAAAAATTACGTCAAAAGTATTCTTATAAAGAAAGGTTATTACAAACTAGATAATTACATTAAAAACAAAACTGTTTGGATATGAGTATGAAAAAAAACCGTTGAGTTTCGTGCCACCTTTTCTTCTGGTACCACTCGCGATAGGAATTTGTTGAAGCGATGGCTTACTTAGAGTTTCGAGAAGTGTTTCTAAAAACCAACTTCGAATAAAATGTTATTTCTAATATCTCCCGTAGCACAACTGAAGTAAAAGAAAATCCAATTATTCACCTTGGAAATAATTTCAACATACACCGTAAGTCTAACAATAGTTTCCGCTTAGTTTTATCAGGATAAAATAGCGAAGCGTGCTGAAGGGATAGACTTATTTTGTGAGAAAATAATCTCCCTAAAGAAACCGCAAAGCGTTACAAGGAGACTGAAGCCGATTCACTTGGGATAAAGCACCGAGTAGAGGGAAAGCTGAAGTTTCTATGCGAGTTCTTCGCAGACTAACTAAACAAATGACCATCATTTTACTGGCCCTCGAAGCGCCACAGTAAAACACGAAATCGATCCTATAAGTTTATATTTTAATAATAAGGGATTTTAATGGGTATTCCTACAACAGAGCCTAAGATGCTTACAGAGCGGAAAATAAAGATTTCAACATGTAAATGGATTTTTCAACGAAACAAATGGTGTAGTTAATTAGTTAAGATGAAATATACAAAGGTTAGGTTAGGTTACCTTTTTATATGTTAATAGTCACAAAGGTCATAGATATTTTCTATATATTGATGGTACTGAAGCGTACTCGACACAACTGTTCCAATACTGAATTAGATATAGATTAAAGGACAAATGATTGTCCTTTATTGCAATCTATCAATTTCAACGTCCGTGGAGGTGTTACAAATTCTTATGCCACCAGAACTAATTATGCACAAGCTCGATAGATACCGTACATATATCATATATAGCGATATCTGTTAACATGTTTACCTCAAATATCCCTTATTATCCTCTTGTTCCGCCAAAGTCTTGATAGAGGCCATGAGTAAATCATCGTATCCCAGAAACTCGTCCAGAACGAAGCGAGAGAACGCATCACCGAAACATTGATCACGCTGAGGGTCTAACGTAACTATCTTCACCGGGATCTTCAGGCGGAGTCTTGCACTAGGGGAGAGGCGCAGAAACCCATATTCCAGGGAATATTCCAGTATGTAATCTTCGTCTGTAAAAATGGTACGTGTTTTATTTTAGAACCAGTTTTACAGAATGTCTGCTTGTATATAATAGTACGGTTACGTTTGAATATTTCGTACTAATGTTTAAACAAATAAAACTTCTGTCGAAATATAATTTAGATCACTAGTAACAATGAATACGATAATTTGTAAGTAGAGAAAGCATTAAGTACACTTCTCTCAATATTTTTAAATGAATTATCAAGATTATAGACGGGCCACCTGACAGTAAGTGATTATCACCGACGACCGACCATTGCCGACCTATAAGAATGGGAGCAGTGGACTTTTTAACTTAATTATTACCTTTCAATACTGTAATCCGTATTACTAACCAAGGCCGCAAGAGAGCCCATAGGTGCCAATGGCAATATTTTTATTTAAAAAAACTTGAATTATTAATGACGAACAATCCCATACACATAATTGTACACACTATGTATATATACTATACTTGACACAAAACAAGGATCATTTAAGGTTCTCTGCATAAATCGATACCATCATCAACAGGTTATTATTAATCAGTTACAAATGCAGAACTACATATTTCCAACTACATTAGGATACTTATGTGACTTAAGTTTTACCTACATTCCTTAAGAAACTTGCATGCCCTCCTACTTTTTATACATAATACGTACCTTTTGTAGTGTCTTCGCTTTCGGCATCTTCTTCAGATTCCTGAAAAAAACAATACACTAAATATTATAACTATTTCAAGGTTTACCACCATGGTGAAATGATCTTCGTAGTGGTTTACGCAATTGTTAAAATAACCTTAAATGCTAACATTTTCTACCTCCGACTAATCAGTTACCGTTACAATGCTCCTGTAAAAGGTTCATCATCATTACAACGGTTAAATAGTCCTTAAAATTCTCTCACAACGAGAGCATTAAGACCATAGACTGCCACGCAAGCCATTCGCGAATTGATAGACTTCACATATCTTCATGAACAATATAGTGAACTCTCAGATATGCAGGTTTCCTCGCGATATTTTCTTTCACTGAAGTTAGTGATCAATAATTTGTAAACGCACATAATTTGAAAAATTAGACTTACTGCAGGAGACCTACGTTCTAATTACTTCTCAGTAAAAAGATAAGTCGCTAAAGCATAAGACATTTTGTCTTTAGCGATGTGAGTCGGTCAAGTCAAAAATAAAAAGCTAGTCCAATGAAGAACGTATTATATACAAGGTTAAACCTCAAACTAGGATTCCTCGTGTTGCGGGTAGCATGAATAAATGCGACATCACAGATATATATGACTGGAAAATAAATAAAATGCCAAGTTGGACTAAAAGTACCCCATGTAACTTATACAAAAGTAAAGAATTTAATGTTTATGTATGTAAAAAACAAATGTCTGTAAGAAAAGAGTGTCTACTTAAACGACTTATATACATATAAAGCCGCATAGAAATTCGTAAACTAATTTTGAAAATAACATTTGTACGTAAAAATATCAAATGTACCTGTAGAACTTAATGTCTATTCATACTATTATATTATATTATTATATTATCTAGTTATAATTGTTAAAATATTTTATAAACCTATTAATTAAACAACATTACACTATAAGTCATTCTCAGAACAAAGTCAGAATGTTCTGAATAGTTACGTACATGGTACTCTTGCCATGTTCAATGAATCTTAAGCAGTTTTTGTTAATGTGTTTGTATGTGTTTTGTCTTTATTGTTGAATTTATAAGTCCTTTTATTCTCTCTTTCGGTACACCACTATCGTACAATACATAGGTTTAGTACCTTACCTACCTTAGTAATACCTTGTAAGTTATATTATAGTATAATTTTTTTCTCCGTGCAGTTTGAGTCATCATAGATAAGCCGGCTAGGGCGGTGAGCATGTTGCGCGGGCGCAACGCCATTATCGATAAAAACAAATGAGTCATCGAACGCAGGTGCACTGCGGCGGTGCGGTATACAAATGGTGCTGCGATATTGTTATGTTATGATCATTGTTTGTCAATTGTTATGGATGTATGATTGTGTGAAGCATGCAGCAAAACTCCAAGATGAAGACTTGAAGAAACCTCATCGGGCAGAAGAATTCGTGATTCATGTGGATGACGATGACTCTGATGTAGAATTTTAATGTAAATACCTTTAGATTTAATTTTAGATATAAGTTATTACCATTATTATCTTTTTTGCTGTTCAGTTTAAACTTAAATATAAGTATTTATATTTATTTTTAATATAACTTGTTACATTCCAAACTTTTGTACTTATAGTTTTTTAATACATACATACCAAATTAACAATTTATTTCAAATCATTATTATTTTTATTTTAATAAATAGGTTGTTTTATCTATTTTTCTTTCATTTTTATCACAATCCCAAATAATGACAAAACTAAATACACTATCGATTACGCTTATCGACAACAATAATTGCGCATCACTATGCCCGCACATAAGGCTTAAGCATACTCGCTTCACCGCTACGACCTTTTCTGATGCAAACTGCACGGAGACAAAAATTATACTATAGGCACTAAAATATTAACGGAATATATAAAAGCGAGATCAAAATATTGTAACACTAGCCTTAGCACTTGCTTAAAACTAACAGTTTAAAATAGAAGATATCTACAAAATAAATCAAAGTGAATTAAATAAGTCTCATTGCACAACTTAGACTTTAAGAAGAATTTTATTGGTACTTGAGTCCTAAGATAATATAGGTCGTAAATTAATGCAGTATTGAATTAAATCTTCGGTTAATGCCCAGTTATTTTCAGTAATCTTCACTTAATCTTAGTTGCCGTTAGACACCTACGAGAGTATTTTGGAATACGCAGGTCTCACTCTTCAATGTTAGTTATTTTGCTTACCATGTAGCACAGTTTAATAATGGTCTGTTGAGAGACGGATTCGTTTTCAGGCAGACATTTTAGTGACAGATAAATGTCACACAAATCAATTATCACTTCACCAAACATGAAGGAAAACATCGTGAGGACATGTATGGAACCTGAGAGTTCTCCATAATGTTCTTTATGGTATGTAAAATCTGCCAATCCTCACTTGGCCAGCATGGCAGAACATGGATATAACCCCTCTTATGGTAAGAGACCATAAATCCCGAGTTCATAGGGGGAACAACATGGGTTGTAATGATGAACATAGTATGCATATTTCTATATTACTTTTTTATCAATATTATATAAAACACTAAAAAAATTAATGATAACAATTACTTATGTCATTAATTGTAAATGTCTATACAGATATCTTTAAAAAATATTTTTATAGCTTAATATTACTTTAAGTTGAATCTAGCTATCATTATTTTTATATTCTTGTAGATGATAATACAATTATAGTCATATACAACTCCAAATATATGTATGCATATAAATATTCAAGCATTGAATGTTGTAATACACTTAGGTGAAGAGGATCAAAACATCTGTGCATATTTATGCACAAGAAAACATGTATCTATATTATTATTAAGCCAAGGAAGAATAATTAAATGAAGACATGATTTCACATTACGACAATTTAAATTTTTTATTTTATTATTGGTTGAATATCACCCAATACTTGTTTAAAACTGTGTGATATACATTTTTTTAATTAAAATTTTCCCAATATAAAATCTACGTGACCAAATCAGCATTCAATTGATAAGGTCATTACAACAACTAACACTACAAGATTAGTAATGGGGTATGTATAATGTACTTAAATGTATAATTTGTAATGTATGTTATATGAATATATAAACCAATTAACTTAATTACCATACAATAATGCCTAATATAAATTGATTTCACATAATTTGATTTCATTGGAATACTCATTATAGATCTATACTCAGTAGTTAAATCTATTTCACCCACAACTTCTGAGCCCCAGTGGGAATGATTACTTATCACACCATAGATAACAAGAGATCAATACCTACAAAAAATTGCCTCGGTAATTGGTAGTCATGTCCTAAAGCACATTAATAACAGCTAAATATATATATATATAAATGGAGTGATCAACATACCAATGAAATAATATCTCTGCACATACCATAATTTAGAGAAAAAAATAATTTTACAGGGAAATAAAAATGAATACAGTGTTTAAACCAACTATCCTGTAGAACATTGTAGGACTTACTAAATGTCACAACACAAGTGTAACTCGATGTCAACCTGAAACCCAACATGAAGATACATATCTTATGACAATATTTTACCCAGTTACTCCTAATGTATCAGACCTTGTTCCAATTACTTAATACAACACATATAATTTACTTACCTCTGTTGCTTTAGAATCTTGATCCACTTCCTCGACGAGGCCCATAATGCCTTTCCAAATTGAAGAACTAAGTTCCACATCAACATCAGGAATGATGGTCACATTGAGATCTGTTTCTGCACCACTAGATACCAAATCTCTCTTGGTACTCAAGTAATAAGTTGTCTCCATAAATTGATTGTTGTCTGTCTCCTCATCATCATTTTCATCATGAATGCGAGTTATATTACCATAATCTGTACCATCACGCAAATACTCATCTTCTTCAATATCATCATTGGATGACGATTCAATATTTATAAACCTGTAAAGGAAATTCCAAGACAATAAGCAATTTTTAGGAATTTAATAGTCATTAAGGTAAATTTCATTCAAATTTATTTACTAGATTCGAATCGATAAACAGTGATATAATGTATATCTTAACATTGTAACAGTAGTGATTTATCACATTTCAAGTTATTATAAAAAAATATAGTCAAGTATAAATTACATGCATAAACTTTAAGATGCAGTAAACACATGTTCCTAAGATAAAAATGTTTGCTTAACATATTTTAGTCACATTCAGCCTTAGTCACTCTTATCCATGTTAGCATTACCTATAATAATAAGAAATGCATTGTCTAAAATATAATCTCCAAATCATAAATAACCTTTGCATATTAATTTAGTAGCTGTATTCTTCCAGGTTCCTTTTGTTTTATGTTCATTACAATCATTCATAAATTGAATATTTTTATTGTAATAAACAGATATTCACATATTTTAAATGCAAATAACAAAAAAATTACTAGCCTTACTTGTTGGCAAGTGGTCACTACCATCTATAGACTTCTGGAACATCAAAAGTATGACTGATATATTATCAACCAGGATTAATATCAGAGGGCTTGTTACTGGCTCACCACCATTGCAACCAAAACAACATTTGATGGTGGATTTTAGAAGTAGCAAGATAGCTAGCCATGCAAGTAAAGAATCCTACCACCACATGTGAGTGCTGTTGCGATTAAACTTGATAGTTCAGAGCTCAGTAACCTGCAACAGGAGGTTCTGTTCATCAAAGACTTGTAGATTATTCAGAGGAGTGCACCGCAAGGAAGGATTGACTTGCGCTCATGGTTTGAGTATCTTATGTTATGAATTATTGAAAATTCAGAAAGATTGTTTCTTAATTTTTTTACAAAACAAATAATGTGGGAACCAATGTTAAATCAAAAATAATATGATAACCACAGAGTATATTGCTTACTTAAGTATTGCTTAATAAGAGCTACTTGATGGCAATAACCTATATATCTTATTCTTCTTCTTTTTAATATACATGATCTTTAAGTAAGCAATTTTAAGCAAGTCTTTCAATTCTAACAATAAACATCAATTTATCATTTCTATATCGTATAGTATGTGAAAATGATATAACCATATATAAACTTAAAAAGTAACAAAAATGGCTGGCTTTGTGAGAGAAAATAAACATAAATGTAAGATATTGATATAGGAACCTTTCTTGTTGCAAGAGAAGACTGGAGCCCAGCAGTGGGACAATATTGGTTGTCATGATGATGATGATGACAATGAATATACCTTAAATACACAGTTACTTAGTCTAGATTGTCAAGGCCAAGAATGCTGAGAGTTAAAATCACCTCACTGTTACAATTTTAAAAGACATATCCATAGCTGATTTGTTTATACTAAACCAATTAAAATCAAATGTATGTCGAAATTAAGTTGCTCCAAGCTCTACAAGAATGCCTTGCAATAAGATATTGCTACTCCCTATTTTGCTGCTTTATAACAAGCACCAGCTGCACTCCACATTAAATTTTAAAAACTACAAACCCAACTTACATACAGGTTAGGTGGCTATATTAACATAAACTTAGTCTATGAGTTCTAAAAGCTAATAAATACTAAATATTTAGCAACACATACCCTTCAGTTGTCAGTATACTGAGCATAGAACTAAAGTCATCCTTGTCTTTTTTCAATTTTCTTTCCTTGGCATAACTCTGTTCAATAGTGTACTCTTGATCCGGATTCCTCAATATTTCAACTCTGAGAATTCCTTCTCTCGGCCAAGTATCTTTCACATGGTTCAAACATGTTGTTGGTGTTCTGGAGAATGCTATGTGTATATATGCTAATACAAAGAAAGCTACAAGAGCCTTTAATAACACCAGGAACTCAAAGAACCTTCTCACAGGTCTTGGAAATGTCCTCGCATAAGCAATGGCAAACTTAAAAAACAAAGCATGAAATAACCTCTCTCTCACATTGAATAGAGGATTCTGATTAGTATTCCTAGTGCGATTCATTCCTTGATTGATAACTGGCACACCTGGTAAAACATTATTTTCTGGGTTTACTCCAGGTGGCAAATTATTCATCAAACGGGGCCCTCCAGCATTACTCATTTCTAAAGTTGGAGTTTATAAAAAATGAGCGAAACTATTCCTTTCTCCGTATTGAATGCAATTATTAAACTCTTAAAACATCCATGTCGTAAAGAAGAATTCTGGAATAAAATAGAAATTGAGATACTAATTTAATAATACTGTGACGCCTATTATGGGCGACTATTCGATAAGGCATGTATGGCATAAACCCAATTAGTCCAAGATTAAGTGCAATGAGCGTAATATGTGTTACTGTTTTACATTCGATATATGTGCGACATTGACCTCAGACTAAACAGTGTTATGCTGCGACTCGTAGGCGCACGTAAATGTATTTAAACAAAAACAGATGGCCCTGTACCTAATTGTAAAAAAAATAGACACTGTAAACGTAATGAACCAATCCAACAAAAGTAAAAGTAATCAACAACTCAAGATAGGTACCTAAATGTCAAAAAATCACTTTCACAACAGAATTATATAAGAAACCAGAAAGCAACTTCGTAGTAATTTTTTCTATAACATTAACATACAATCGCTTACGAATTCACTCCAATATATTAAAAATCCGATAAATAAAACATGTCACTGTTTATGCCCAACAATAAAATTAGGGAACTGTCAAATCTCAAATGTCATTCAGTTCGCAATGAGCATCACAGATTGTCATGTGTTACCTTTGACGCGTTCAACTTAAGTTTACAGGTAATGAAAGTCAAAAATGTCATGTTTTTTTTCTAATAACGTATTTGGTTTATAGTACATTTTTCTTCTTTCTTTCTTATTTTTTCAAATAATGCAACTAAATTAAAATGCCAGATTTTAAAGTTAAGTATTCGACAAATACAAAGTCGATAGTGTTAAAGATTGTCAATTACAAATAAACAAAGATAGCAGATACAGAATACCTATAAATGAATTGTACAGAGTAGTGGCCTTTCACTGGAACAAGAAATATAACAAGTAAATTTAGAGTAGAGATGAATTAAATGCATATTTCTGAAAAAATATTGCAACAATTGTGTGTCGCCATCTCATATCGATTTCTGAATAATTTAAATTATATAATCCGTAAGATAATATATTTTAACAAAATATTTATAAAAATATACGAATTTTAAATACAGGTTCATAAAACATAAATCACGCAAATATAATGGCTTCTAATTTTCAGAATATGATATCAGATGGTGGTGTTCAGTTTAAATTTCCCTTTAGATAAATTGTTGAATTATATTATCTATACTAATAATCACTACTAAGTATCTAAATCTATACTAATTTATTTCTTTTATCTATACTAATAATAAAATTGTATGTGATCAATTTCTGTACATGAACAATATATAAGAAAAAATATTATTAGGAACCTTTATTAACGCAACAGAACCCAAAACAATAGTTGTTAGAATTTTTGTCTGTTTGTCTGTGCGTTTGTTCCTGCTAATCTCAAAAACGGCTTAACTGATTTTGTTCTGGTTTTCACTAATGTATTGCAGTAAGCATCACTTTAAACTTAAAGTTTGTTTCATTGCAATCTGTCCGTTAATAAAAAAGTTATAAATAAATATATGTATTTCTAATTCACAAAACGACAAAAACCCAAAAAAATGCAGATGCTAGCTTTAAGCGTAAGATTGTTTTTCTGAAGCGAAGCGAGGACATTTTCTAGTATATATTGTTATATATAATATATAGTGTAGTCATAAAGCGAATATACCAGCATAATAAAGGAACAATGTGCGAGTGAGATTTCGAGCTTTGCAGAAAAACCTACTTGCGAGAAAGAGATGCAAGAAAATTGACAGTAGGATTCATTTGAAATTATTTACTCTGAATTAGTCTTCTGTCAAAAAATTGCTTTTTGTTATTTTATTAATTTCTTTTCAACTTTACTGTATTTTATCGGGCGAACGACAGTTCACGACACGATGATGTCGTGTTCTCTGTTAGACTGTATAGTTACTTCTATACAATAACCCAAGCAAAGACACATTCCACAGGAGAGTCCTAATAGTATAATACTACTATAGTAAAATAGTATAGTCCTAATAGTATAATAGTATAGTACAATACTACTTTCATGATATTGTGTACGTGAAAATGAAACCGTTTCGTATAGAGCTTGCACAATATCTATCGGTAAGTGGATCATTTTTAAACAGGTATAAATAAATATTTTTTGTTTTACCTAGGTTTGTTCATAATTGGCCTTGTTAGTTTCCGTTACAGCTCGTAAACACATTGGACCGAAAGTAGACTAGACTATTTTTAAGGTATATTTTTGGCTTTTAAATAGTATTAGCTCCTTAGATTGATAAAATTTGCGAATGTGATATCATATTTATTGACTACTTTTACTACTTCAAGGTCCCCGTCGGTGGCAAAGCTCACTCTTGTTTTAATACCGAATGTGTTCAGGCTGAGAGACGCAAATATTCGGCGTATTTATCTTGGGTTGATGCTCGAGATCGCAAAGCTCCGGATATCAGTCTGAAGAAGCAAGCCTTTAACCTCACCGCCTAGTCCTACAGAAGCTGAATCTTAACCGTATCCAACACATCGTCGCAAAACTTTCTGACCAACCATCTGGCATTAGAGCTTTTTGTTCTCTTGCCAAAGCAGTTGAGATTAACTTATGTCGGCTCACAGTGCCTCCATTGGTAAAACCAGATGGATCAATGGCTCATACGGCAAAAAAGAAAATGGATTTGTTCGCGTCTCTATTTGCCGACAGTTCGCGTCTAGATGCTAGCAACAACATACATAACACATCACAAATAACTCCCTGCGGTATCCCTATGCCCGAGATCCGCATAACGAACAAGGAGGTTCTCAAAACCTTGCGATGTCTAAACGTGAAAAAGTCCAGTAGCCCTAATGGAATTCCAGCGATTGTAACAAAGGCGAGTGCTCTCGAGTTGTCTCAGTGTGCGCATGAATTGTTCGAAATAATTCCCCCATCGCCGTTTCTCCATCTACCAACACGACGTACGACATCCTTACGTAGTGAACGTACCGCCTGTACGGACGGCACTGTTAGCGTCATCATTCATTGTGTGCACTGCAAACGTATATATATGCTGCTGCTAATACTACTGGCATCGCCGATATATATATTTATGTATATCTGCGAAGACTTTGAGGTTCTAATTTGTCAGTGATTCCCGGGTCGTAGAAGATTCGGATTGTGCGTTTTTGTATGGCGTTAAATGGATTAAGTTGATATTGTGGTGCACCTGCCCAGAACACAGTAGCCCATACGAGGCCTGACTTGTGCTTTTTAAAGCATGATCAGATGCATCGCAGTGAAGTACTGCTTCGCCCTATTCAGGACTTATATTCAATTTGCAGTCCAAAACAAGCCATGCTATGTAAGATCCATAAATGACACTGGACACGAACTTCCGCTTCGCTTGCCGCACACACATCAACTGGAATCTTTTCGTCGACTCTGTCAAACGAACGCAAGCACAAGTAGTAAGGCGGTAATTTCGAAAAGTACTTTGTGTGTAGACGCTAAAAAATATCGTAAATATTTTTTAATTAAAGTATTGGATACCTTTAAAATGTTATATAATTTTATGTATCCAATATAGATATTAGTAAACGTTAAAGTTGAGTTAGAGTTTGTGCGTAAATAACGATTTACATCTGTCATATTTGTATGTCTTATACTATATAAACGCTGTAACTATACTTCGGCTTTAAATCTTACACCGCGTAAATGTAGTAGCCGAGCAGGAACTGGAGACTGGAATTCTTGAATTGCCTAAACGCTGTAACCTGTGCCGTGCTTAAATGTTGTGCTTAAGTGTAAGTGACTCGATGCAAAAAAGTACGGTTTTAGATAGGGTTACTGCATTTCGAAGTACGAAAAGAACATTTCATAAAAATTTTCAACGCTGTAAATAAATTTAAAATGATCTGAAAGGTACGAGAGTTTACATCATTCGACGCACATTTTTCTCTGATTCCAAATATATAAAAAAACATATTTTCGAAATTTTGGGGATTCCGGCAATTCTAACTATTACCCATTTATTTTGCGAGCCAGTTTTTTGCTGTAAAGAGATTAGTACCCATTTAATTAAGTGTCTATTAATGAATCTTACGTTATGAACCCTTATTGAAAACAACTAAGTGATTAGCTAAAGTCACATGTATCTAGCCAACTGCATTAAGATTGTATGTTAAAATGGTTAGATTTAGGGAATGGGTTAAAAACCAGACTCAAATGGAACAGAATACCACTATAGATACAGATGGTACCACTATAGATTGTTTAGCCCAAACTCAAATGGAACAGAAAAGAAAAATATATGGTTTTATGTAAAACGTAAAAACCTTAAAGGGAAGTAATGCATGCGTACTTTTGAAACGATGCAACGATTTACAAATATTTTTAGCAGCTGGAGAATCATTTGGTATCTATGGCCATTAATTGTATGGTGAACTGAACATGTTTATCTACGTACTATATGAAGGAATCGACGACATTATTCGTCGCTGAAATACATAATAGAAAAAAAAATTAAATGAAATGTACCTACCGCATTATTCGAGTAGCCCTGAAAATTATTGAAACATTTGCAATAGTTAAGTCTGCCGATAGGAGGTTTTCAAAATAAAAAAATACTTATTAAAACATATTTGTGGAATTCGATGACACAAGATCAGTTTTCACTTCTTGCTATTCTTTCAATGGAGAATGACGTAGCTTATTCGTTAAATTATGATGCTTTACTGAAAGATTTTAGTCTTTAAAAAAATCAAACATCTTTCTTATGATATTTTATTGCAATTGAATTGAAACCTCATTGGATTTTTTTTTAAAGCAAGCGGAGGTAACTGGTAATAAATAAAACTGTCAATATCGTAAGTACAGCGTATATATCACATGGTTGTATAATTTTATTACAGAAATCAGAGTCTGGAAATTTTCTCCAAGTATGCTATTGGCACCGCATTCACTGTAACAATGCAATCAATGCATATTGAAAGAAATTTTGCCACGCGCAGTAACACACTCAACTTTTGACATTGTCTTAATGTGATCGTTATCTATATTGAACAACTCGATGCCAATGAATACCAAATGCCCAATAATTATTTATCTATATAAGTACAAAATTTTCTAAAAGCAGTTGGCAGGATAAAAAATCAAAAGATTGCGACAGCCACTAATTTTTTAATTAGGCAATCGTTAAATATGGATAAAACTTAATTGTTAAATCGTCACTTACCATTATTTTTTTGACAATCCAATCGGGGGTGCCAATACATAGTTAATTAAGGGTCGATGCCCAGTAGCAGATTGTCACAATGATTTTAAAGCTTCCAAAGAAGTGATCAATTTAGTATTCGTTTAAAATCAGTAGCTCTAATTTTACGGAACATTTGCAGCACAAAACGCTGTAAGCCTCCCGAGACTTTTAATTTAAAAGACCCTTCAATATGCATCACGTACAAAGGCACCATGGAAATATAACAAAGCCTCCATCATGGTAACGTTGATTGACGTCTAAATTGTGCACGATGACTCTGAAAAGATTTTTTTTTGTGTTGGAACGTCACCTATTCATTCTATTATTAAGCAAGACTTAATGATGGATTATAAAAAAGCTTTTCAAATGTGCTCCGAATTATTTAAGGTCGTACCTGCTCAGTTCGTGTTGCATAAAATGACAGACTGGATTACGATTCCTGTTATATAAAAGAAATCGACTTTTGGAACATGTAACTCCACCATTTTCAAGGTAAAAGTTTTATTTTAGAAGTTAAATGGTTGGTACAGAAAAATGTTGAAACGAAATGTTGTACGTACATAAAATATTTTTTTAACTTATTAAAAATATAACCTCTTTTCGTGTAATCATTAGTAAATCACTTCTAGTATATCATTTACACTAGCTCGTCTTAAGTCTAATCTATTAAATTTCTAGAAGTCCTAAATGAGCTTTAACCTACGCCATACAATTAAAAGTCATAAATATTTCGTTTTCATTTTGTATTGAATATAGTATATTTTCAGATATCTGCCACTACTGGGTGTCAACCTATTAGCGGTCTATTGCAGAACGTGGGTCTCTTCTGGTAATTGATAAGACCTAAAACGTACTGTCAGGATGATTTAGTGCAGCTTAGTGGTTTATTGGTTCTATGATTAATGTAATAAACTTTTTATACAGCTGTTCCGTAAAAAGAGCATAATTAATTTATTCAAATGTATGTAACAAAATTATAATGACGTACTCATCTTATAACTATATTAAACTTGATGGCAAATTCGAAGAATTATATTTTTATTCTAATCAACTTACAAATGATACCTGAAGATGAAATCTATGAAGCAACACGCGTCAAGTATTCTATAAAAATAGTTTAGTGGGCTCTTGCTTTAGGTTTTGGCTTTTTTGTAATAGAACACGTCGGAATCCACATTAATCGTTACGAGCCGAAGAGAACCGAGTTAGATAAAACCTGCGAGATAACAAGAAGTAAACTTAAATTATCGACCGCTCACGTTATAAATATTCAAAAAGCGGTTCTGTTCGGGCGGGTCTTTGGAAAAAATTGACGTCTCAATTATCGAGGTTCAACATGCAGCGGTGCGGGAAAAGCGAATGATTTAATTTATATAATTCTCACGTTCCTTATATCCACCTCTAAACTATATTCAGATTATGTATAATGTCCAGTTTGAAGAGTTCGTTATCATCTACAATCGCTGTAACAGATGAGCAGGCATCATTATTCTGAGCATAGCTTACCTTAGGTACCGTGATTTATTATTCTAGGGAACTTACCAACTTCTAAAATGATATTTCTGGAATATTTTTCCTGGAAAAAACAGAAACAAGGTTATTCACTATCACAACCTCTCTATCTTCCATAGCTGGACAGAAATCTATCTTTCGAACGTTCATTAACAGATTGAACCGAAATCCTCTGTTCACTTCTAATTACGAGTAGTTTTAAACATCTCTATACTAATATAAACGATCTCAGTCCCTTCAAATTACGTTCTAATGCATTTGTATGTAAATAATCTATAAAACAGTGCGAAATTAGTCAGAATGCTTCCTATAAAATATTTTAATACGAAGACACGTTTTATTGGATTTTTAAAATCAAATTGTAAACAAAAATATCCCCAGATTCACAATTGTTTAAAGGTAGGAAAGATATTATTTGTTAAATCAAATATGATATAACTATGTATATAATACATGCAGCTAAGTTAAAAGTGATGTAACTTACAATTTAATATATTCAAAAATAATACCCGGTTTTCAGTTAGTTATTGATACTGAAAACTATAAAGAATTAAATGTCTATCTTGAGTTATAAATCATGTTGCTGTCTAACCTTTGTTTTGGGTCTACATGAACAAGATTATTTGTAGCCGCGACAAAAACTCGATCTCATACAAAAAGATATCATCGTTTTTACCTGTCGGTCGACACCTTATACGAGCAATAAATAATTACATCGAATGTTTTATGATATTTTTTATTACAACAGCAAAGTTCTTTTATTTTTACAACTTGTAAGTAAAAAAAAATAGTTAAAATGTCAAGTTTCTGTTCGTATTCCGCCTTTTTATTAGATTTAAATTGAAGATACGACTCCATTTAATATTTTTAGGTCAAAAAGTACACAATACTTGAAGCACCGGCATACCCGTAAAAGTCATTAATTATTTAATTGTCTTCTGCAACTTACCTAAAGGCTGTCATGATATAATTCCTGCACGCTAAACCTTCTGGTAAAATGGAATAAAAGATCGGCGTGATAACACGTGCAATGTCTTACGTTAGCCTGATTTTGTCTTGCGTTTTGCCTCAACAAGATATAAATGTAAAGGTTCATCGTTACCTCAAACACTTAATCTGTACAGTTTATATAGAAAGAAATACTTTGATACACGAATAAGCGAATGAACACGTTGAAAGCTTGATAAATGTAGTACTAGTAGTACACTTAAATTATATGTAAGGTAATATTAGGTAATTATATATTCGTAGCTAAAATGATAATTTTCCATAAAGGATCAAACAGTCCTCCCGAGAAACCGCTCGCAGCAGTTTCTGATGCACTATTAAAGTTTTTCAAAAGCTGACTCTAGGTTTTCAAACAGCGTTCCCTGCTGAAGAGCACTTTATCCCATATACTACAGGTGTAAATATATGTTGCTTTAATAGCCGGAAGTAGTAACTAGAACACCGTTTAATGTAAAAAAATATCGAAATCCTTAACTTTACTAGCTCCAAGTATCTGTTACATTCTAAGCTATGACTAGGTGCGGTCCGAAAGGATTTTGTAATGGCAACATCACAGAAACATTAATTTCCCAAATCTCATCAATCATTTCTTATCGCTCACCTAAGTTATAGAAGGATACTGAGAAAAATCAAACTCGTACTTCTAGGCCCATCGGATTAAAAAACGTAGTAAAGAAGTAAATACATTTTTTTTCTGACTCAGCAACCTATTTCTAGCCGAACCATGACAAAGCAATATTACCAAACTTACTATTGTTTCTTATAGCAGATGTTATCACTTCTGCATCGAATCGAATGGTTAATATTTTTTCCTTGCAAATTCAATGTCCATGTCACGTAATTTATACTAACTTTTGGCGTACGGTTTAAATGGTTGGTCTGTTATTACATTTATCTCATATTTTTTCAAAGTGCAAATTTAAATTTCAATTCACAGGTTAATACAAAATAGCATATGTTTAGGCTTCGAATTTGAATTCGTGTTTGAAAAATTTCTCATTTAACGAAAAAAATCAAATTATAGCTGAGTAATTTTTGAATAAAGTTACAAATGCCAAAGAAAACATGTTTGATGTGATTTTAAATATTCCATAGAATTAATAATCGAGACAAAGTTATAAATATTTGGAGTGTAATTTTTTGGATGTAAGCCCATGCCAACCTCCCATATTCGGGGCGCACCCTGTTGAACTACGGACGGTCCTATGGCAAACAGTCCCTGCTGTTGGAGGTCGTCTCATCCCAAAGGATTGATATATTATAAAGAAAGGACACTATTCAGTATTTCGCTATACCAACGAATTGGGAATAATGAAATCTGTAGGGGGAAGACAGTTATCGATATCTTTAGTAAACTAGGACACCTATGGTCAAACCATCTTATTTAAAGGACTCAACTAATGGGGAAGAAAAGTTAAATTTTTTATATATTAAATGATTGGTAGGTTACATATATTTTAATATACTGGCACTTCTATAAAATTCACTCCTTACTTATACCACATTTTTTTTCACGTCACAGAACAGTAAGTATTACCAATATTATAATATCTAATATGTCGATATTGGAAAAAATGCATTGGAAAAAAAAGTGTCTGTTAAAGTTTGCTGATCAAGCTATAAGTTGATCTATAGACCTTCGCTTACAGTGTATACATAACGTTTACTGTACGTATTAGAATTAATCACCCGTCGTCGCGCAGCTTTAAGAAACATCAAGCTGATGCCGAAATTTGTAATGGCATGCAAAACAATAGTAAATAAAATCACAAACAAAGCGGTAGATAGTTTATCACACAAAACTTAAACCTGCCTCTTAAAAATCATATGACATCTAATACAATAGTTTTGAGATCAACGCTTGCAGACTGACAGAATTGGAACAACTTTATACCGTTGCAAGAGATTATATGCAGTTGTAACATTACAAAAATTACATGTCTGTTTGACAATTGCAAATATTTATGAAGCCCTGGGTTTCGTAAATATTTGATCAGTACTGTGTAAACTTATAGAGTTAACATTTTTAGTTATTCAGATTTCAACTCTATGTTCCAACGTACATAAAACTTAAAATGCGTAATCCGATTCGATTCGTGAAGACAGCTGAAGTTCACCTGTGCTTGTGTCAACAGCTCCTGTTTTGGAGTTATTCTTTGCTTTTTAAGCCGTTAATCTACATTTGCTTTAATAAAATGAGATCTTACTTATAATCAGAACAAAGCAAATAACGTGAAAGCTAGTTCATAACTTATTTTCATTTATAAACCGAACTTTCTTATCCTTCTGTTTATTATATGGTTTAAGTAATTTATTTAGATACAACTGAAATTGGTTCTTAATACCTGAATACTTAATGGATTAAATTTCTTTGGTACCTGGTATTTCAGTACGAGTATGTACTTTTCCTTTTTTACTTTTCTGTTTGTGCTACATAGTTTCCATTAACTTGATTCCATTACATATACGATTGAGTATATAAAACGAAATACCTTTAAAATTTTAATTGCGTTCAAACCATTAGTTAGCAATCTACTGAGTGTAATCTACGGACATGAGTCGCCATTTCTCCTCTCGTAATTAAAAGAGGGCTAGAGCATACCTCTTTGCATGCATTGGTTAAGAAACTAAACTTCCTACTACTGTAATTGTACATTTATTTCGTTAACTGATACCTTTACGTATTACATTCGTGCTATTTTGAAAACAGAATAAAAACAAAAATTTTATTCATAAAGAAATAAACACAATCAGTTTAAACTTCTGCTAACATTGATTTGAGTAATGAAAACACAATACATTTATATTTATTTATTAGTGTGTATGTTAGCAATCGTGTATTATCATGTATTAAATATGCTGGTGTTGTCAAGACAAGTAAATATGACTATTTCATGAAATGCAAGAACAACAGACCACCGTCTGCCGTGACAGCTAATAATCTTTTGAAGTAGGTACTTTCATCGGCATGTTAGTTTGACAACAACCAGTTATGTTATGGCGTAATCTTGTTCTCGACGTTCATCTTTTTGTCCGAAGACTAGTACCGAGGTAGCGATTGTAGACAAGTCCATGTTGCGAGAAGGGGCTCGAAACATTTACTGTTTTTTCAGATTTCAGCACGGTTTGTTTTCGTATGGTTCAAAATAATTAATTTCAAAGATAATTAATAGAAAATGTAATTGATTAATGTATAAAACAAGTTTATGACCATAAATGATCATCCTTTTTCTTATATTAAGAAATCCATCATGGACACCTCTTCACCGCGGAGCAATAGAGAAATTATGCCGGACTACTATCAATTGAAACCACCTCGGGTGTTCCTCCTTGTCATCCCTGGTTGGATCACGGGTACATTTTCGCATAATTCCGCAATCCCAATATTAATATTATTAAGTGTGTGAAAATTGTTACCTTTTATAGGTTTGTCAAAATCTGTTAAATTAAAATGAAACTCCGTAACCAAATGTTGAATTTACCTGTTCATGATCCTCTCGCATCCAGCTGCGATATCTTCATTTGGCGGCCGGCAGGTGACACGTGGTTCAGCTTACACTGTTTCGCTCACACTTACCAGGTTCATACAGCTGTCTCTTTCCCTTTTGTGACCCAACTCTGTAGGAAATCTTACCGGGGTTTATAAACCGTGAGTTTTATTTTTGTTATTTAACCGAGGCCCTTATTTATTTCTCTTGAGTTCCTGTTGGATACAAATAAATGTGTATGGAATATAAGAAATAGTAGTGAGATTTAAAAGTTAATATTTTAAATTACTTGACGATATTTTTATACTCAAATCAACAAGTTTGTAGGGATGTAGTTTAAGCAGCTACACAACGAAATACCAACCTATATTTGCAGTTGATTAAAATGTATATGTACCAGCACTCACATTATACTATAGTACGGGAACTCACAAAATGCAAATTGTAATTTTAAAATTGTAATAATATTTATGCGTTTAATCCATGCAAGTTCGTGGAAATATCTGCGCACAATATACATATCGCATATGTACCCGTATCATGGTAAAATATATACAGTAGTTACATAAAGTTTAAATCGTAAACCAATTCTTGTTCTGACAATAAGAGAGCCCTCACTCTACGTGCCTATTCCTTTATAAATATCTTTAAAAAATAAAGTACAACACACTCATACATACGTAATTTGTTTTCTAGTGGTTGACTACATATATGTATAAACAATCACGAGTAATTTGAACACTCAAACAGTACTTAGTACAATTATTTATTTGTAATTTGATTTATCTACTTCGATCGAACCCAGGATCTATCTCTCGGCAAGTCTTTACCAACCGGGACATCTACTACATCTAAGTACACCTTTTACCTCATTTACATCAACAGTAGTATTGCAACGGTAAAAACATTTCCCAGACACACATCACACATTTCGATGCATCAGTAAGTAAGTAATGCATCAATTTTGAACAGAGAAAAACTTTCACACACCTCAATCATCAATCACGTCTCTAAATCAAGCCGATCAGTCATCATGCTCAATAAAACATGGAGTGATCTCGTGTCAGACAGGGACTTGTTGCTACCTGTGCCGACGTGACAGCCACTTCCATGCTCCGGTGGACGGTGCATTTCTGTACTGTATGCGTTAATTATTGATGTGTTTCAAGGGTATGTTTAACGTGAAGTATAAAAGTATAATAATATTAACTTGGAACCACTGACAACCTTGATTCTATTATATATATGTGAGCTAGATTTTAATATTTATTATTACAATGTAAACTGTCATAAAAAGTCAGTTGCCTTAAACACTATTATCAAACTAAATTTTTTATAAATCTTAAATACAAACATACGTGAATGTACCTAATTGTAAACGTCACATAAACTTACCTATTTATTAATATTAATCTTGAAGATACAAAGTGCCTTTGACGGAATGTGAAGATGTTTATATTAAAATATAACTTTTCTTAGTAACGCATTATAATTATAAAAATTGTATGTCATGAATAAAAGTTTATAGGTAATTTATCATACTTATCATAATAAAGACTTCAACGCGTTGGATGATCGATACACGATTATTAATTATTTATAACTTAAAACTAATTGGCATTAAATTAAGTAAATAAATACGTCTAGACACATTCCATTCCAAATTAATTATTGAACAAAATTAAAAAGGTTGACAAATCTTAGCTACTAAAACTCCCTAGGAAAATTAATCATTGATATTGATTGCATTTGGCAGGAAATATTTTTCAAATTTTAATTTATCTAAACAGAAGAGTATGATATTTTTACGTTAGCGAAACTCACTTGTTGTTAAAATTATTTGTTTATAAAATTTTACTTTAAGTGTTAAGTAACCTAATGTAACTTGAATTAAAAATTGTATACAAAACAATAATAATAGTAATAAGCAGTAGTAATACTTATGCATTTCTAAATATACACACATTAATCATAACATACATTCTGCTCGCGTATTGTTGCAAAGTAGAATAAAACTAATTGGTGTTAAGATTAACAAAATTAGTATTTTTTGTTTGATAATAGAACTTTATTAATATCTTTAAAATTGTTAAGTGACAATGTTCGGCCGTTTATCATCTGTAACCAAACCAGACGTCTCGGGAGAGTGCGATAATAATAAGAGAAAGATATTAAGTAAACATAGTAACTGTAAGCAAGGTCACCTAATTCAGTACATTGAATTATTTCAACATTGCTTCAAATAAAGCTTTTGTAAGAGTAATTGCATAAAGTTGTAATGATTTTAAAAATTTAAAATTGTACAATATTTAACATTATACTGGTTGGTGAATTGTAGGTAGCTTATTAAAGGCATTTATTCGAAGTAATTATATGTAGTAGCGTTCGCCTTGTGGTCGAAATTCGACCCTAATTTTTAAATATCGTTTTATTTTAAATTTTTTTTTATTGATTTCAGTAAAGCTCTTCATTAGCTACTGAAGAAGACAAAAATTAAGAAAATTAGTAAATAGAGATTTTCTTCACATAACACCGTAATTTAAAATTTTAATGACTAAAGATTTAAAATTATATAAAGTTTAAAAATAAATAGAGGCATTATTTCAAGTAACTATACATATGTATTTTAAGTTCAAAAAATTATGTATAATAATGATAGCCTCGCGATTATAATGATAATCAATGGCACGAGTGATCCGAGTTTAAATCCTGCACACATCTCATTTTTCAAATAAAGTGCTTGTTAGAAATAAATTATTACTTGCTTTGATGAAAGAAAACATTGTGAGAAAACCTGCATACCTAAGAGTTTTCTAGAATATATTCAGTGATGAGTGAATTCAGCCAATCATTTTATATTCTAGGAGACCTGAGCCCAGCAGTGGAACAATATAGGTTGTGATAATTATAGGTATTACATTCAAAGTTGAAATAAAAGGTTAAAGATCAACAAAAGGTTAAACTCATAACACACCCTACTGACTTATAAATTTACTAAAGGTGCGACTATATTTCACCTGTACTCTTAATTTAGATGTAAATTTATTATTTTTATATGGCAACACTCGATGACATTACACCACATTGCACATTTTCGTATTTATAAATTCGCGGATTTAACTTGACTGCAGGCCACTATTTATCGCCTTTATCCAACTTCATTAAGGTTAATGTAATTTGAAGCAGTAAAATTCACATAATCCACTTACCCTTCGCTCTTAAAAGGGCACGCCTTAAGTTGAAAAGAAAACAACATACGCGCAGGTGAGCTCTTACCAAACCATAAAATATGAAATAAGAGTTAATTTATTAAGTGTTATAACTGTAAATAGAAATGTTAAATTTAGTATCAATCAATACAGAGATAAATAAATAATTCCACACTTACAGATTCATGTTAGACGTGTATTAGGGATTATAGAAATTTGTAAATCACAGACAATGAACAGTCCTAACCATTATAGACCAAATAAAATCCCCTGCCCGAGGTACACTATGGACAACAAACGAATCAATGGCGTCGTTAGTTTAGGTTGGCAGGTAGGAAGATACTCTTAACAAGGACATAAGTTTTCAACCACAAATTGATAATAAGGCTTTGATTTACATGATGTAAAGGTTCTTATTTTTTAAATATAAATGGCCAATAACAGAAAAAGTGACACCTAATGTTAAATGATCGCCGTCGCCCTTAAACTTCCACAACATTGAATGTATCAACCAAAGTGTTCTCAGCAAACCTAGAAACAAAAGATCTGCTTATTCCTGGCTGTCTGAAAATGTGAAATGTTTATTAACTTTTTGCTTTGTCGATTGCAAAGAATCTAGTGTGGTTATTTATGGTGGATGGTTCTGAAGATTCCCATGAGTAGTGGCGAACATAACTGACCACTATATTCCCGTATAATGTACGCGATCTCAAGATTAAAAAAAGATTAAAACGAATTCCAGCGATTACATCTTCGAAACTTGCTCTAAGGCGAGTCAATGCTTATTCACTTCACAACCATCCGGCCGGTTTCTCGCGCAGAAGATGTAATTTAAAGCAACAATCAAATTGAACTTCCGTAATTTATACTTAAACTAATATTTACCCACTACAAAATTTCCATATTTTGTACTAATTACTACTTATGACGCGTCAACAGTTTAATTTTGGTTTATTATTATTTAATTCTGTTATATACTAACTGGCGAGCTGTCCCGACTTCGTTCGGGTTCAACAATTAAATATTATACACATAAAATTGATATATAAAGTAAGTTCGTCCAAAGTAATGTCCCTTTCAAATGGTAAAATAATTTATATATAATAGGTGCCTTGGTTCCGGAGTTTACCTTACGCATATATGTACACACACTCACAAAATTCGCACTCTCTTTATAATATTAGTATATCTATATCTATATATAGATATATATTCGGACCTTTATGCCTTTATTTATCTCGTGCGACCAGAATACTTGAAAAACCTAAAAGTAAGTAATGCTTTGTCTTAAATAAATAAAAAATATTATTAGGTATTTATTAAAATAATTGGTTTTGTAGCTCAAAATGGATATGTTGTTTTGTTTATTAAAACATTCATTTATTTATTTTATTAATATATTTTTTTGTACACACAATAAATTACAGGAAATATTTACAGGCGGATTAATTTGCATAAAAAAAAATATATTTGTACAAGAGCGCTACTTATTCCTTATCAGAATTTTCTTCTAGCAGACCTAAAAGTGGAAAAGTGATTATAAATTCTGCATGGCCGTTTCGCGGCTGTCCCACAATTACTTTCATGAACCATGGTTATAAGTGTTACGTGTCACGCAACAATTCTATAAAACGGCCAACCTACATTTTTCACAATATGTATGGATGATAGATTTATGGCTTATAGAGTTAGGCTTTATAAAATTAGGAGCTTGGCTCTTCAGGAAATCTGGTAAAATTAAAACAGTGAAAACATTATAAGCTTGTGAGTCTTGGCGACCTATGACCATGAAATGTTGTTGATAAGATTTCAATAGACATCACACTATTTAACCGCATATATTGTAGAATAAAATGTATGTATGTATGTATTAATAAAAGCCATTAATAATAGTCAATAAAACTCCTTAAAGGGTTACAGGTATCTAATAAGCTTAAATTACCAATAAAGTACATACCAGAGAGAATGTTAGAAAGCGAGTTAATTGCGCGGCTCGGCGCCTGCGAAAATGTCGAGCATTGAACTTGACCTGAACAGCTTACAGAACTTATAGCGATGTAGAATGTTTCGTCCATAGTAAATTGCCTTGTTTATTGATATTATCTTTCAACCAAAGAAATAACTAAACTACCAGATATTTTTTTGCCATTTCGCTGATCATGACAACATAGTATATAAAACTTAACCATAAATGTTACAAAAAACCTAAAAAATGTTCTATAAAACAGCTCTACAAGTGTAAATTTATTCGTATATAGTTTGTGTTTTTGATCATACGAAAGTCAAAAAAATATGTACTTTGTAGATATATAAACAACCGTGTTTTTAAATTTTTTATATGAATATACATTTTAATAAACTTTTTTGTAAAATTCCATATATTTTATTACATATAAGGTACAAGAAAACACATTAAACTACACGATACACGGCCAAATAAATTGTTAGCTGAGTGTATCTACTTTATTTTATTGTAATTGTTTAGTGAAATTGTAAGCCTATAAAGATTTATGAGACATTATTTAGTGAGGCCCACGAACGACTCTTTACAATAGTACCTATATTATGTATCGACATATACACGTAATTTACTTATTGCTTGTTCTAAGTAAACATGTAGCATTATTTATATATATTTTTGTACAGCATTTGTTACGTAGCGATGGTTGCTTCACCAACCACTGTCGATAAAATCAGCCCTAACATGTTAATAGTCGACATTGATTAACGATTCATTAAGACGACTTGTTCTACTGTTATATTCATTTTTTAATTGTATTGGAACAAGTTAGGTTATTTTTTATTTCTTATTAATAGTTCTGTTTTGTACAGTTGTTAAATATGTAATCAAATGAATGAAAGTAGTTGGATCAAATTGGTTAAAACGTTTATTAATTATTTTGAATGATTAAATTTCATGAAATCATATTTTCTTCTTTTTTAATTTATATTATAGCTCTTGATTAAAAAGACATTCAATTACAGGTACATCTTCAGAGAAGTTCTATATCAAGTATTCATGTGAACACCTCTAAATATATATTGATTATCCTGGGGACCTCAGTTGCAGTTAGATCTCAATCTAACGACGCATTTGCAAGCTTCGCTGGCCAGATCATCCTTCATAAACCTTCTGTCTCCTCCTTTAACGTAGGGAAATCCTCATGAACTAATTTCTTTTTATAGCTCAGCTTTTATATAATTGTTAGAAAATTAATCCATAGAGTTACATTGCAGGCAATCATATTTAATTTTATAAATCATATTAAATATTATAAGAGTGTATGTATCTCTTTACACCAAATTCTTTACAGTTCATGCTCAAAAAGTTTTTAAAAACCTATGAATGTATGTTTTCAATATATGCATTCTAGAATAACGATATTTAACAATCTCAAATCAAACTACAGTCACTAAAAGACATTGTATAGATACATTACCGTGTTTCTTAAATTGTTTCATCTCTTTGTAGGCAAATCAGTAACGAAACTTTTATGATCTTCACAAACCTACGCAACAAAGACAAAAACAAACGTGTTTCACAACAAAGCATTCGAAATTTATCTGGTAATTTTATTATTCTCAACGGCGTCTTCAAGACTTACAAATTCTCGAATCTTGCGAATTAAGAATCGATGCAGGCGTTCGATTAAATATCTGCGATCGGTGCAGCGGATGCGATCGGTGGATGAAAGAGGCGTGTAATAACAAAAACGGCGAGGCGAGACTCGTCGCGTATAACAACTTCATCGGCGCTAACAAGCGGCTTGGGTAGAGCCGCCATGTGCTGAACGATTGGCTAGACTGTGCCAAACATATTGATTTTAACCATTAGCGGCTATGACACTGATAATTCATTAAGTATATTTTTCTACCATTGACGTCTGTAAGATATGGATATTCTTCTCATACTTTTTATTATGTTAATAGCCGGCTAACATCAACACCATTTTTCTGGAAACTTTGTAAACGAAAAATGTAAAAGCTTTCATGGTAGATTTTATTCGAAGGTTGGTAAACATCAAATAACACAACTTTATTTTTTTGTATTATTTATGATTGTATTTAATTTAACGCACCTGCAATATGTGAGCTGTAAGCTAAGCTTCGTGTGGTTTGAATGTCGTTTCCTTCTATTGGGAGCCCGAGTTTGATATATGTACTGCGTAATTTTAATGTTTCAGTCATCGACATATAATAAATTATTTATCTCTTGCTTCGGTGAAAAAAAACATGGTGTCCTGCATATGAGACTCGTAATGTTCTCAAAGTTGTGTGATATCTACCAATATAATGCTTTATTAGTTCAGCGAACGCTTTGACTTTTACAGCGCACGTTGTGAAAGTGGACCTCGAGACCATGATTGCGACATTTATGGAATGTGATGCTAATGACCTATGATATGTTTTCAATTATACTTAGGCTTATTCAAGCTACTATCTGATTACAATCTTCGTAATAATTCTACTTTTTATTTGTTGAATGTCCACTATGAAATTAGGTGTGTAATATTGAAGTTACCGAGATGCATTTTGATGTATTGTCCCAACACTCGATCTGGTGACCCTATTGTAGAACCAGTTCCGGGGACACGAGCCCATTATCGCAGGCACATATCGAACGGACTCAAAAACGAAGATTACACAGAATTACACTGCGACGGATAAATTCTCAGTTTCCTGTAATAAACGTCCATTGCGCATCGAATGACGTCACGAGAGCTTTCTGCCCGCTCACCATATTACTATACTTGACTAGTTTCTCTTCTATTGCTTTTATTTAATAACTCTTGTGTTACCTGCATACTTCTCTACGGTTTAGTAATAAATATTGTTAGTATAGATATTTTTCCTTACTGACTGCTTCGACAACACCTTACTGACATGTCTGAAGTTAGACACGAGAGCCAAGAACGAAGAAAAGAAAGTAAAGCAAAAATTCAACCGCTACGAAAATATAACATTACATTTATATACACGTATATTTATTTGATTTACCATAATTTTTCAATTACAATTCATGAAAATAGGTATTTGGCCTTATATTTTTTATGTAAACAGTTGACAAACAAGTAAACAAGCCATCTTATAGTAAGTAACATCCATCAATATATAGTATACATCAATAATACCAACGGTATCACTGATGCGTTATCGACCAAAAATGAAGCGGGTGACCCTATATAATGTTTTAGCTATGAATTTCGTAATTTTTCAACACTGATCACTAGAAAACGAGAAAACAAAAGTGTCACATTAAAGTACCGATTAGTTAACCCACTGAATGGTGTGGGACTCTGCTCATTATTAAAAACGCCTACAGAAAAAAACCACGCTGTTGTAATGCCAATTAGTGGGTAATAATTATATAAGGAAAAAGTATATTTACGCAAGCGAAGGCAGATTTAAAGTATGCTAACCAAACATATCATTATTTCACATGTAACTTTCTTGTTGTATTTTATTTAATTTCAATTTGTACAACCAACAAAACTAGAGTGTAGTGTAGTAGATAATATCATTCTATAAACCTTTATATAAACCCTAAGCTATATTTATGCTTCATAGTTGCTATTTTTGTAAATATAATAAGATTAAAATGCTTCTACAAAGTACTTTCGAAATAAAACAAATAATGTGTTGAGTCAATGTCAGTCAATTAAATCTCAATAAGTTTCATCACAGTGATATCACTTGAATAACCTGCTCGGTCGGTGACCGTGCTCAGAATCAGTCATACATAACACACTGATATTTAATCCATTGGCTTATATGTTTATTTTGTTCAAATTAAACAGATCAAGCCTGAATTTTCCGATTGTAATTGTACGCAAGAATGTTTTTCATTAAAGGTAAAAATGGTAAAAGCTAAGATATCCAAATATATTTTGCCGTGAACGTTAAGTAAACATCCGTCCGTAGTTCTTTTTCTAAAATTTCAGGCTCAGTGTTTTCGTAACTACGAATTTCTATTTTCATACATTTTGTATAATATCTTTTAAATTATAGATTTAAAAAAAATATGTTTAGTCCTTGCGTTGTATAATACGTCGTATGAAGCACTTGACCCAAAATCATAATAATTTAGAAGGTAGGTATGTAAGTTTGACTTTGCATCATCAAGATCGAGTGTGACAGACAAACAGAAAAAGAACTTAAATATAATTGAAACATAACTGCAAAGTTATACTTATTGCTTAACATATACATAATTGTCAGCTGTTTCGGTGTTCACTCTGATCCATTCGTTTGCCATCTCTACCATTTCAAAGTAACTATTACATTGTATACAAAGTAAAAAAAATTTTCGTCTCATCCCACAAAGGTCTTACTTAATTGCTACCACGGCATTAATTATGTTACAAAAAAGTACAATTTCTAAGAGTCCACATCCGGGACACGTGTGTTTCACAGTGGGTGTAAGCTCCTGCCTCCCACATCTTATACGGGACTTGTTCCATCGGTAATTACTTGCGACACGAGTAAACAAGCATTAAAATTATATGTAATTTTAATAGTTCATGTACATACTTATACACCTATACTCAATTTGTATCAACGTATATTGAGAGTACTCTCCAGAACCACGGCACCTATTCCAAAATTTATTTTACCGTTTCAAAGGTACATTATGTCGGATGGTTAAAGAATATATATATATATATATATATAACTGAACGTAATAATAACCGTATAGCCTTGCCGCTAATTAATAATAAATATTCGGCCCCGTACCAATACTATCTAATTACATATTACCATTTAATATTTTTTTAAAGTTTTAATGTAGGTAAACTTTGTCGATACAGACTTCCAAACAATTGTTATGGAAGTTTTCTGCCTGTCTGTACCTGAATAACGTGGAAACAAACAAAACGAGTTTATTTCTTTGTCTCTAAATGTCATATTAAGTTTACGCCTTATCTTAAAAAACATAATTCAAAAATCGTGCATTTGTGCTCGCTTAACCGCTTTCTATCAGACTAATCCAGAAAAGGCCCAGTGGCAAGGACAAGAAAAAATTATCTATGCGATTGTATTTTAATTACAGGCACCATTATATGAATGGACATATTAAGTGCCATGAATCAGTATAAAGAATGTCTTAACACTAAGATTTTGTTGTTGTTATAATCGTTGGAAATATATTAATATTTGATTACTACTCCGCCTCTAGGTTATTTATCATAAATATGTATTAAATTTATTCATGCATGCGCCACAATGAACAATTGCAAGATACGTTTTGGAAATGATTTTCAGACTTTTAAAAAGAGAAACCATAAAAAAGCAACAGAAAAACCATTGTGAATTTGCTTGGTTGATTTGTTTATTTAACTAATACTTTCTTTGATGGAATGTCAGCTAATTTGACATCAACATTTCCAAGAAAACCAATTCTCAATTAACATATCGATCAACATATCGGGCTCATGTCACCATCTTCATCATCGTGACCACCACAAAATATCCCATATTTTGGCCGTATTGGGGCGGCCTAGAATACTCTCCTCATCCCATGCTGGCAGAACAAGGCGTCCTAAGAGGCGACAGAAGCCAGCTTGCTTGGTGGTAGGGCTTCGCGTAATGATTATATTATCAGTATTATTATTAAGTCATTAATATTATTACTCGTATTATTATCTTTCCGTGAAGCCTGCCTGGCTAACTATAGTATAATTTTTTTCTCCGTGCAGTTTGCGTCATAAAACGTCAGAGCGGTGAAGCGAGTATTTTACTCTCTCTCCCACGCACGGGCCTTATGGGCGGCATAGTGATGCGCATTATTGTTGTCGATAAGCGTTATCGATAGTGCATTTAGCTTTGTCATTATGTGGGATTGTGATAAAAATAAAAGAAAAATAGTTAAAACAACGTATTTATGAAAATAAGAATAATAATGATTTAAAATAAATTATTAAATGGGTTATGTATGTATTAAAAAACTATAAGTACAAAAGTTTAGAATGTAACAAGTTATATTGAAATTAAATATAAATACTTATATCTAAGTTTAAATTTGCACCCTATGTATACCGCACAGCCGCTGTGCACCTGCCTTCGATGACTCATTTGTTTTTATCGATAATGGCGTTGCGCCCGCGCAACATGCTCACGCCCTAGCTGGCTTATCTTTTATGACCCAAACTGCACGGAGAAAAAATTATACTATAGGCAACCAGTGGTTAACTATCACCCCCCTGCTTGAGTCAGCCGCCAAATGACTCGTTGTGTTCCAGCCTTGTGTTTGTTTTTCCTACCTTCTTCACATTTCCTGGCCGACAACGCATCAATGATACATCGATGGTCTTGCTGATGTCCATGGGCGACGGTGACCACTTACCATTAGGTGGCTCGTCTGCTCGTTTGTCGGCTATTATATTTAAAAAAACAGTGTCTGTGTATGCAGAGGGTAATTTTCATAGTAACAGTAGACTGTGTTTTTCTCTTTACTTGATTATTTGTAAACTCTTGTGCCGTTGCAACGTGATAGAAAGACAAAACAAATTTTTGACTACATTATTCGTTTTATTTATTGATGCTTACTTATACTTTTCCAAACCATATTACGTTAATCATACGGTTACGACCATCGATGAAAGATGACGATCGAAATACATAGATTCAGTCAGGATTTCGAATTCTTTTAATGTTCAATTTATAAGCGTAGTGAGAAAAAAAATTGTCATTTTTTTTGTGGTTATTATCATATATGTACTGTTGTTATCTCACTGCGGAATCAGCTACGAGTTTGATTTGTGAACATAACAGTGTAATTTGACTTTGTAACAATAACTATAACATTGCTTGAAACAACTTACTTCACAACAAATTTAGCAGCCACTGAAGTAGTTTTACGTCTTGATTATTATGTAACGTAATTTATCCCTTTTCATTCACATCCTCCTTGCTATAAGTATACCTATAGTAGTATCGCTTATTTTACAAATATTAATCAACTCTGCGCGCATCTTAGGGGTTCGCAAGAGGAAAGGAAACGCAAAAAGTAGAAGTGGGAAGAAAATGACGAGTTAATCAGACTAAATCTAGTGGTGCTCAAACTCTTTGAGGACGGACGCTACTTTTTTAGGGTGCGAAAGTATATTTGCCAAGAAACGGAGCCTTTTTATTATTAATTGTGTGTTCATTTGCCTACATGTTTGTCTTTCACGCCCTATTGGGGACAAATGCATAATTTGCTTAGACTATAACGGATATGTACCAAAATTAAACTTATTCTTATATAGTAAATTTCATTAGGAAACTAAAACCACTCCAGAACACATTCATTAACAATAAAGTACTCTGTCTGGATCTATTTTTAAATATTTTAACAATCCTCACTAGTACACTATAGTGAGTAACAATAACATTGCCTTCTTACGACTTTTTCCTCTCTACATGATGTTGGCATGTTATCTCCAGGTCAAAGTGATTTATCTAGTCTTGGGTCAACCCAAAGGAATTATCCACCAGTGAAACGACGGAGCCTGGTTGTTTCTGGCGGTCTATCGTAACAGTTAAGCGTCGCTTGGATGCAAACATTCTTATAGCAAGGGTTCAGATAAATGAGTGTGAAGAGCTGTAATGATCCGCTGTGACTTCTATAGTTTACCACCAACAAAGTTGCACATCACTGCGAGGGACACCACATTTTAGTCATGCACCATCACATGGCACCTGACAAAGCCTGTTGACCTAGTAACCGCACCAGGTATTCGCAGGTACAAAGAAGGCCTGATTACAAATTATATTAATTATAACATTATGATTCGTGAAACAACACCTAACGAATTAAAATATTACTTAAGTTTCTTATAGGGTGCAAACTAAAACTACCACTTCTAACCCAGAACTATAATGGGGTGTAAGGTGCTCCAGCCATCTTTGAGGCCAAGCCATCAAGCCACCAAGCCGTGCTCGTGATGCACCCCACTAAGCAACGGACGAGGCTATGGCAAACGGTCCTTTTTTTACATAAAATAAATTAATGCTTCAAAACAATCTCACCTGATGGTAAGTGGTGATGAATTCTAAGATGTTGAACGCACTAACTTATAATAACCGCGTCGTCCGTATAGGTGTTACGTTCACTACATAAGGGTGGATACCTGCCGTAAGTCGAGTTGTCGATGGAGTAATTAATAGGAACAATTCCTGTGCACACTCTCCAAAATGTACCCTATAGAAGACCGAGAGGCTGGCAACCCTGCGCCTGTGCTCAAAGCTCAATGCTTTGCAGAATGGAGGTCGTCGAGCTCTGTACCACCCAGTTTATTTCCGACGGTATTTGCATAGTAGTAGAGTATTTCATCCGACTGGTTGGTTATCTACCACTCTGTTTCTAAAATCGACCATGAAGTACTTCATGGGAAACCAGTAACAATATTTTGGTGTCACTGAAGTCTATGGATAACGGTGACCAATTACCATCAAGTGACTCGTCTGCTCGTTTGTCGACTAGTTACATAAAAAAACTATAAACTTCCAATTGCTAATGTGAATATAAATAACAAGAAAAATAAACAATTTCTATTATGTTACCAGTCATCATATCAAAATCGCTTGCTATTTCTGTTTTAAACTTTGAGTACATCTGATGAATAATGTAACATAATGAGTGTATCGGCGGCGGCGAGGCGGAGATCATGGCAGCTGCCTTTGTCTGCACTGAACCGCTGACGACTCTATTCAACGTGCCTCGAGACAGTATAATAACAGGAGAGAAACTCAAACGCTCACGGATTATTAAGATTATTAAGAAAACCACAATTTTTTTTGAAAATATACTGCACTATATCCGAAGATAAACTGTCGTTTCTGAGATCAACGTTGCCTCTGATATTTATTTAAATTTTATATTTACTAACACACGATTCCTTTGCTTTAAAATATATTTTTTTGTCAACAAAATACACTACAAATTTCGTTACGTACTTACCCTGTGAAGCAAGGCTTATATCAAAAATATCTAAGTTTATATTACCAAGAATTTCTTGACAAAAACCAAAAACACGTGTAGGCTGTTGATTTCATATGAAATGTTATTTTAAAACATCTGCAAATTACGAAATGTAAGTCTGCGCCTAATGAATAAAAACATAATAAATTTAGTGTTCCTTATACTCGGAAGGTGTATAAGATGTACACAAAACTACCATAAACCCCCAATTACTAATAGAGACGTAGTCATGAAGCACGTATCCAAAGTAAGCAATAAAGCTTTAATCATAAATCGAGAGGGGCTACTAATGAAGCCTTCATAGAGGCGCGCGCCACGCGGCTCTATAAAGCGGAACATCCCTTTGAGCTCGCCGCCGTTCAGCGACAATGCGGAGGCGCTGATGCTTTTATAAAAACCAATGATTTATTCCACGTCCATTGACTGTTGACGGCTCTTTTTTATGGAGCTTAAGTGGCAAATAAGCATGCAGTTCAGCCAGTCCAAAATTGGTTGGGAACAAGGTTAGACAAAAGTTATTTTAATTTGTAAATGTAATTTGGCAACACCTAATCTTAGGCCTGTGTTAATGTCTATGTAAAGTCTAATGTAAAGGCCTTGTCTATAGAGAATATCAGTAGATTAACCAGCTTAGATGCTAACACTAAACTAAAAACTGTCTGCATCAAGCAAGAGGCATTATTCATCATTTGGCTTCTTATTAACGACCCATTAAACTTCGTTTTTATTGCAACAGCTAGCCAACGAGTAGCCGTTTCACGTGGTGATAGGTCATGGCTCTCAGCACATCCTCAACACTAATAACGTCACTGATGCATTGTTGTCCAAACAGGAAATGATAAACTCGTTTAATAACAAATGCACCGGTTAATACCGGTTTTACGGTACTGCAACCGAAACACAATTCACTCTGAATGATGATAACAAATAGTGCAGACAAGAAACATCACCATGACACATGAGTGCATTCGATATTAATCTAAAAGGAGCATATCTCCTCTGCCTCGCCCATCATTCAGCAGGTTGTTACCAACCCCAGTAAAAAAAGTTGACTTTGAATTAAAAATGAATAGAACATTAACCAAGTCTCTGAATAGGCACGTAATAAGTAATAAATATTGCATTTTAGTTACTAAATTCAATTCTCAACGTAAGATACGTATAAACATATTCCGTACAAGTACAGCGTACAGTAAGAAAACTGATTTCTGTAAATTTTGCCGTGAGTTAAAATACTTACAGCAACATCACGTTTCGGATTAAAAGGCTATGAGGCTACACAACGCTTACTCATATAAAGGCTTTCCGTTTAGTAATATATATATATAATTTGATAGGACTGCCTCACTGACTTGAAGTATACCTGATATACCTGATTTTACCTGCACTTAAATTTTATTTATAATTGATAACAAATATTTTATGGGCGGCCAATAAATTGACAACACTAACTAGACTACAGGATTTTTGACTAATTACATACAAACAAAAAAAATATTTTTTGTACATACAATATCTAATGACTTCGTTAAATACTAAACTTGGATAACAACTAAACTATTACCATGTATATAGATATAGTTGATAGAGAATCCAGCTAGACTAATGACTATTTATGCATCTAGAAAGTCCATGGTAAAGTTTGTTCAACTCGTACAAAATGAAGTCTTCAACAACGGAGATGAATAAACTACTATAGCAATAAGCTTTTTATCGATGCACATTTTTCTTACGCTAATGGCTTGTAGTTGTCGCACTCTGTCGGGGAGAAATATGTAAATTGTGAGTGAATACATCAGTATCTTACTGTGTTGAAAAATATTGCGAGATTCCCAGTTCTTACTAATTTATTGCTTGTTGCACTCGGACCTAATAACCTCCTGCTATAAAGTAATATGTACTGAAGTTTTCACAGATATATCGTCAGTTACCATATATTTAGCAGGTATGTTTTGAATCTTAGTAACCGTAACCGAAACTATCGGATATCCGAAATAAAAATATGTCAGAAATAGTAAACGAATCCGATAAAAAATTTCGAATACTTTCAGATAGAGGCTGAGTCTAAATTAAACATAATTATTATGACAGGTTTTCGCTGTCTGAGCTTTTCTATGATTATAATACTGAATAAAACCTAGAAAGTCAGTGTTACCTTGTAAATGCATTATATATTTTGAACGGTCTTAAAGCATCTAATTTGAGTAACCGAAATGATCCCAAACCATAATATTCGAAATAATTTTATATCTGTAAATGTAACCGAAACCAGTAAAATATTATTTATATCCACATCTAGATCAAAAATTTCATATTAGTAACAATCCTAACAATTAGTATCTAAAACAATAACACAATATAATAAAAATTACCTTCTTGGACGTTAATTAAGCCTATTGATGTTTTATCATTCAACGTATTGTCGAAAATCCGAAGTAAATTTAAAATGTCATCGATTACATGCCAGTTCTATAAAAACACGCCAAAAATTTTCAACATCATTTTTAACTAGTATTGTAGTAAGTATAACTCTTTATTTTTAAACGTCAACCTGATGGTAAATGGTCACCGACCTCCACGGACGACCGTAACAATAAAGGAACCACCGACTGGTTGCCGACTAGGGTGAAAGCGGTGACCTGCTTATTACTTTATCTCCAACACTGCACCCAAAACACGTAAAAACATTCACTGTTGAATTTAGAAGGAGAGTGAGAGAGAATCTTATCACCATGCATGAGCACCTTCCAGATTAAACTCGGTCGTCCAACTGTCTGTCGAACCTCCTACTGGAAAGACTCCGAGGCCTCGTCCGTTACTCAGCAGGGAGCACTACGAACAGACGAGGTCGGCTTGGGCTCAAGTATGGACGAGCCCTAAACACCCCCGACATTACCTAAGCAACGTATATGTTACAGTGTCACTACAAGGTATAACACAGTTTTCTTTTACATATTTATCAAACAACAAACACTGTATTAAAATATTTAATATGATTATTAATTATGATATGAACTGTATCTTGAGTCGAAATTAGATAATCGTCTCTGAGCTTTTCTGTATAATGCCAGTTTATGGGAATTACAATATACATATGTGACTATACTATTTATCAGCACAAACAAACATTAAATTACTTGTTTATAAGCTACGGGTTAGAATGGTCGTAATTCACTGGAAACCTAGTTATTTTGTAAACAATTTAGTTTATAATAATGGACAAAAATAAAGATAAAAACATAATAATAATAATAATAATAATTATTATTTCATTTTATTTCAAAGTAGTCCCATGCGGTATTATTAAGACTAATTAATATTTTAGTTACCTATACGATATTTATTGATACATACATATTTATTGTAAGAAACTTATCCTAACATCAAATGAAGTAATGAATACTGGTTTGGTCCTAATGTTCATTATAAAAAACATATAAGTTAAGGAACTGGATAATAATATCTGTAAAATTTATTTAGTATTAGAAAATTTACAAATGTTCAGTTTTTACGATGGATCTCATAGTCCGCTAGAACCCAATTTGTTTTCTTTTGTTGCCAACATTCCGAGAAGTGGCCGCTCACCAATAAGAAACAAGTCGATATCTTAAAAGAAACAATAAAAAAGTTTCGAGGATTAGTTCAAATCGGCTTAATACACAACGACACAATATCAAAGCAAGCAGGAAACGATACAATACTAATAACTACTTAGCTATAATAAAATACCGTGCAAATGCAATATAATCCTCGAGTAAGTATACCGAAAGAAGCACTCCACATAATAGACGGTAGCATGTTTACAAAAACTCGGACTTTGTTAAACTATTTAAGTAAACAAAAAAAACCCTTGTTATAATTACAAAATTACCGCTAAGAGAGTTCTTATTTAATCTTTATCAAGATATATAGTCGATATATTGATGATATTATAGAAAACCGATTAATAAGAATCTGCGGTTTGGCTGTGTTTGAAATTAACGGATATTTTATATGGTACTATTTAGTCGAACATCAATCGACAGTCAGGGTAAGTTTCCTACGTCCTTTATTGAAATGTTCCGTAAGGCAAGACAATAAAAACAAAACACAGAACCGAGTAGTTGACAAAGCAACTTATAAGAAAAAATAATTCGTAGTCATTAAATCGTCCAAACGTTTGAAACTAATGTTACATTTACACGACATTTGAAACGTTCAACGTCATCGCTTCGCCTCACTTGAACCGAAGCTCACGACTAAGAGACTATTGCCTCACGTGTACCACACACGGTGTAAGGAATGATGGCGCAACGTTGAGGAAGCTTTGGGCGCGTAATTACCAGAGCATCATCCGCGATCATTACGTGGACGGAAAGCCTTTGGTAGCAGTCAGCAGACTGCGGCCACCCACGGCCTCTAGTGGTTCTGATCCTAAGTACCAAAAATGCTGCTACAAATAAATAAATATATATAGTATTAAAAGGTATTTTTATAAAGAGGATATGTTAGTTATTATAGAACCGATTGAGAAATTTTTGACCAATAATAATTCCTTTCAACTGTACTTTTGTTATGTAATTTAATCGACACCCAGAAACTATTCGGAGTCGATACTCAACGTAATTTACCAACTTCGTTGTATTTAATAAGTTCGTATTATCATAATTAGTTGGACTAATGTTCGCCCAGTGGTATATGTAAATACAACTTTAATAATTAAGTAACATGGTTTCTAAAAAACAAAATTCATAACATCGAAGCTCATCAACAGCTAGCTAACGAACCAAAAAAAAGAAAATCGGTTGACAGACAGAGGAGAAAATGGCACTGAAATGTTTTGTCTTTACCTATTTATATATGGAAGATGTGACGCAATGTAAACGTAGTGCTGACATCTAAATTGCATAGTTTCATTTATGATTTCTATTTTTATTACAGATATTCTCTTACGGATGTCCAACCAAACTTAAATCGATCATCACCGCTATCACACACTTTAAGCATCATACATTTCAGCCTTTCACTATAAAATTGTAATAAAATAAAAATAAATTTTAACTAAAACAATCCGCACTACCCAACCTTCTTAGATTCTATTTCATAGCATTAAAGTATACTTTGAAGTGGCTCAAAATCAATTACTAAATTTTATAGCTTTTATACATGTAGGTATGTAGGTATGTAGTTTCTACCTTTAAACAAACTTGTTTCAGTTAAATCTGTAAGAAGTAACACACTTGACATTAACATTTTAACACTTTACATTTGCTAATAACTCACGTTGATAAGTAAATTTTTACAACACTTCTAAGTTTTAGTAACATTTATCATAATATTATTTAATCTTTAAAAAAATACAGGATACAGGATGCAGATACAGGATATGCATGCCATAGAAGCTTGTAATTAAGACAACATGCAGTTTGTAAATATTGTGATTGTATTTGTTTCTTTTATGTCATGATGTCTTTTGTGTCATGTGTACTTTGTTGGTTACCTTTAATAAAAATAAAATAAAAGAAATAGGTACATTGGTAATATTTTCAAAAATTCAGTTAGGCGTTTAATCTGCTGACTCTACCCATTAGTTTAAAATTAGAATAAAATTAGAATAATAATAATAATAAATAATATTTATTATGTGCGATATTTTTAACTGACTTCAACATATAATAGAAATTCATAAGAACAATATTATTATTATATATCTTAACTATTACTTTATTATTATAAGAATATCACTCATAACAAATGATATTATAACGTATAATTGGAATCATAAGATTATCATTGATAATATAATAATATAATGTAATTATGTATGTATTTAAAACAATACAGCAATAACGGGAATACTGTAATTTGTATAAAATCCAGCTATATTTTGCCATTGTACGCAAAAATGATCTAAACTTATTAAATTAATAATTAGAAATTTGAATATCTTTTTTACCAACTTCATAATAAAGATTTCCTAAAAATGTCAAATGTCTTACATTATATAAGTAAAATCCCTATGCACCTTCATATCATTTAAAATATTCAAATACTTATATAATACTCATCGAATGTTCAAACGCAAAAAGGATAGAAAAAGTAACCTCACGTCATCACATAAAACAGCTAACTCGTTTAACTATATAAAAATATAAGGTATTTATTTACTAGGTATATAAAATTTTATTAACTTTGAAATGACTACGCCTTAATGAACGCCTTATATGAACACAAAAACCTTATGAACCATTTTTAAATTTACGACAATAACGTTATTATGATCTAAGATGAATAGATCATCGTAGACAGCACTTAACTCATAACCGTAATTGACTTTTATGAGATCAAGATCCAGCTTCTGTCGTTCCCATATATGCTCTCAGACTACTGTCAATTTCAACAAATAGTTTGACTCATGGCTTTTTTACACTTGAATATTGGCCATACCATATACCATGACAAATTGAATAACTGTTTAGTAGTTTCTACTTATTACCGGGTTATTTTAGGGCATAGGTAGAAAAATTATTGGTAAATAGTAATAGAATGATTAGTGAGTTAGTGGTGAGTAGTAGAGATTCCATTCCGCAGGCCGAGGACCGGTTGGAGAGGCACCAGTGACGGGAGATCATCAGTGGACTTCAAAAGCCTGATAGGAGTACTTCCAAATTCCAAACTTATGGCGGTGCGCACGTCGTTGAAGGAAATTTATTGAAGAAACGAAAAAGAGTTCTCCATTACGATTACGAATGAAATCTTTCAACCCTTATTTTCCAGGATGGGCTTTAACCCCTCCCATTATGAAAGAGGAGTCATCCCAGCAGTAGGACATTTTTGGAATATGATAATGACGATGTTGGACATATTTTGTACTATTATAAATATTGCCATGAATCATTAACTTTTATTTTTGTAGCGCCTGTGCGGTCCATGTGACAGGCTGGCCGTATACAGTGTAACAGGGCCTCGGTTGTTTAAAAGCGATTTACAATATCTACATAAGGAAGTCTTAGTGGCTATTTCGCCAGCACTACCTTACCGCCTCAGAAAACGACAAAATAATTGTGATTACTGATACATAAACTTTCAGCTTTGAACATAACAATAAACATTTTGTCCAAACTATTACTGAGTGAATTGTAATAGGTATTTATTCTTAATGACTGCATCAACGTATTCCCACATTAACGTAATATTGTCTTCGAGGAAAGGCAATGGTCTCGTGGGTTCTTGACATATTTCAACGCATTCTACAATTTATATGTTGACAATATTTAGTTATTACATTGTTGTTATCATAACGCGTAAGCGTAAGATTATAATGACGAAATATATGAAGATTAATTTTCATGATTCGAAGAATGTATTTGAAAAGTCAATTTCAGTTTGTTGATTTATTTGAAAATGACCAAAATTATTGGTATCTTAAGCAGCTTCAGTGGTACATATATATAAAAAAATGAATAATAGTTGTATTTTAAAATTTTAAGCATAATACTATGTTTCGGCGTTTAATTATGTATGTGTAAATAATACTGAATGTACAGAATATATAAAATTCATAATAATACACTTATAATAATATGTTATTGTTATAGATAGACGTTTACCATTACGTATTATGTACCATTATGTATGCATATAATTTAAAACTATGCATGGTAATAAATTATTACCCATGTATTTCCTATTGCACTTAGTATTCAAATCTAATAAAAATATACATAAATACTAATTAGTTCAATTTTTTATACTTTCCAGATGCCATTTGCGGTTGAAGTAGCACCAAGTTTAATTAGTAACACTTACCTGTTTGGTTGTTTTAGACTTCATAAATTTAAGTAAAGTTCGTATCAGAATAAATTAGAACCCGTCTAATTTACTTGGGAATTTATTTAAATGCTTGTTAACATTTTTTTTTGCACCAATACCCCCAACGGCGTTTTACATGAGTTGGCGCATCCGTTCTCACGAGTTGCGCTCTAGTTTTGCCAAAATAATCACGTTCTGCCAATCCAGCTACTCTTCACTCAAGTCAGCACGGTAGAGCCCTTGAATATGATTCATTGTAAGTGAAGAGAACCTTGATAGTTACCACTTGGCTTCGAGCGAGGGTTTCAATAGGACATATCCTGAAGGGCGGCATCCGTTCTGGAAATGAGCGTGTGAATTTCATCTTGCTCGGCCCCTGCGACTTATATCAACTACACTTTAAGACCTATTATTGATTTATTTTGATCTAATTTTTTTCATTATAAAATATTAAATTAATTAAAACTTAATGTGTCGGGATGAGGTACTTAACAACCATTATTTTATTATAATTTAAATTATTAGATACTTATAAGAAAACACTATTCAGTATTATTTCAACAACTTATTGATAGAGGTTAGTTGATGGATATATATTTTTAAAATTTTTAAAATATACATCTGCCAGTTATATTTTATTATTCCCCATATAAATTACGCCGACAAATAAACAAAACAATCATAAACTTTTTTATTAAAAAGGAAGAGTATTAAATAATATTTATTATGTTTAATATGATCAGATGTTTAATTTTTTCTTCGTTACAATATCACAAAATTTCCAAGGTCTAAACAGAACGATAACCGAATTTGCGCATCGTATTGTTTTCGATGTGGCGGCGACTCGCTGTGGGTGGTCCCAATTACACGGAGCCAGTTCCACCAGTTCATAGCCCTGACTGATTGCCACTCCGTAATACATCAGCCTTGACGGACTTAGGAGAAACAAAGTTGGTCAGCTGGAAGAATTCCTAAATTGGATGCCGGACATAATTCGGTCACGGTTTCAAAGTACATGAGACTGTTACACAAGGTGGTAATTTTGTTTCTTTTTCATTGTAAATGCAGTGGATATTAACATTAATTCTCTTGATTTATCAACGTAACATTTTGTATAATTTGTTTACTTACTTTCAGCCGAAAATTCCCTGGTTCGCCACCCCCTAAGGCCGCCACTGCCTGTGGTAATTATCGTGAAAAACCCGAGATGTTATCTCCTTGTAGTGATTTGTAATTCGATAAAATTTTATGAATTAAACACCACCAAATACGACGAACACGCCGACGAAACAAGGTTTTAAAAAAGCTGCCAGCAACTAAATTCTTAAGAATAACCTCAATAAATACAGCAAATTAACCGAATTCTGCTAAATAATAATGTTATTTTCGTTCCCCCGTACGTACTAATAATATTTTAGAGCGACCCTTTGAGGTAATATTTTCAATGAATATCGAATATTATTAAAAACTGTTCAACCTTTACTAGCATCACCAGGCCCTGTAACCGAAGGCAAAGAACTAAACATATTTTTATTTATTGGCCTATCTACATGGTGATAAATAGTCAACACTTTATAAAATGAAGTCTTAAGTCCACAAGTTAGATAAATTTGTTAAATTTAGATTTTGTTAGATTTTATTTGTTAAATTTAGATTTAGAGTTAATTGTGTTAGAGTGTTGTTATATTAATCTTTTATATAGGTTTGCGACGGTACGATGCTTACTTTGGCATAGTCTTAGGTTAATATTTGCGCATATTATGATTTTTAATGCTATATCTCCATTTTACGACTTTTATTACGTATTTTGCTTATATTCTGCCGTACAAAAGTTTTATCGAAAATTGATTTGCGTATGTTTACTTTTTTCTATTGACCGTATACATAGTTATTGTGAGTTAGTTGTATCTCAATTAAAAGGCCAGAAAATAAATCTAACTCGTATTAAAGTTGTAGTTTCGACACCCCATTTCTACTCACCCGAGTAACTTCCTTAAAGAGCAATCTCGTTCTTATATCGGGAATATTGAACCTTGATTAGATCTAAATTAATCAAGCTAACTTATTTACTACAATAAACAATATAGCATCAGTAAACCGTAATTGGCGTAATATTATCGGTAAACCGTAACTGACGTAATATTATGTGTTACAACGAGCAGTGCCAGAGTAGTAGTTTAATTGTCGGTCTCCTGCACTTTCTCTTTTTCCAATTATGTGTACACACATTGCACATTCATTGTAAGGAAGTCTTCTGAGAATTCTCCATAGTTGCAAAGACGTGTAAATTCTCCCTGTTCCCACTTATGGTGATGACGATGTCTTAAGATACTGAACAATTGTTCGATATCAAAATATCTAAGTTTCTTACTGTGGTTATCATAAAAAATATTAACGTCCTATAGAATTCTTCGAAACAAGTCAAACAACACTATATTACGTTTTGAATTTACGTTTCCCTTATGGTATTATATATGTTGCAACTTATCGAAACTTTTTCATTCCTTTAACTCCTTCATTCCCTATCTTATTTTTAAATTGTATTACGGTTCTTTAACTACTAAATATAGTTTGGAAGAGGTCGCTAACTAAACAATAAAATCGACATTGATTATTTAGCATCATGTGACTCCTGTATATTTACATTGACGTATAAAAATTAAGTATGTTTGCATTATGTTTATGAAATTTGCACAACAATGCTAATTTGTTATAAACTAAGTGTAGAATCGCGGAAGGAAACCAACGTCAATTCTACGACATCAGCTCTTAGTTTCCTCCGGATAGAGTCATCTGCGGACCACCGAGTTGGTATCGATGATTCAGGCACGACGTTCCACGCCTCCATCGTGAGGTGCACATTATACGACTTGTTTTCAACGGAATAATGAAATGTTATCATTTTACAGTATTGTAGACTTCTATCCGAATGCAATGCATAGACTTAATGGCTACGTGAATAGTAGAGTAACAGCCTAAATAATGAATTCGAGGTACGTTTACTGAAAAATTAGATAAGCAAATACTTCAGTAGCATGCTACTTCCTACTTAGCCACTGGTGTTGGCGAATATGAAATAATGAAACGTATAAAACCCGTTGAATATAATAAATTATATAGTAGAATAAAATTGTATTTGGTGTAACACAACGAATTTCAATGTCTGAGTTAATAATTATTATATGGTAAGGTACTTATGATATGTTAATATTTGTATTGTATGCTGATATCTTGAACCATTCGTATTGATCATACAATATTTAATATACAACGTTATATTCACAGTGTGAAAATCATACACAATTATAGCAAAATATGCACATCTACGATGACTGAGTAAGAATCAATAATGTCATCACTATTTCTTACTTAAATAAATATATATATATACAATGTATAGGTTGATTTAAATGTTCATTTAATTTATTTTCATTTGACTCTGGTTTAACAACACTGCCAGTAATAGTAATAAAGTTTTACTGTAGCCCATATCATGTAATCAAAGTATTACAATCGCTTCTAGTAATTATTTACCCGTAACAGCCTGTTCCATTTTTGCATGTTATCTTCGATAAGTGATAGATAGAGCGATAGATTAATTTGATACAAATGTTTATCTTTGTTGAGGCACTAAAAGGTAGTTAAAGATGCTATAGTGTGATCTTTAAGATAACTAGTAAGGTAGATACTCGAACATTATTGTTCGACCTTGAAACCTTCCTGTCATACTATTGTATAAACATCCTAAAGTGTAAAAAGACAAGAAGACACAACGTCGTTCTGGTTATGAAGGAACAGATGGGCCCGATGGGAAATGATCCCCGCGGCTTTTGAATGTCTTTAACAGAAAAGGCGTCACCGACGCATTGTCGAGTGCAAACGGGAGACCGTTTATTGTAGTTATAAAACAGTTGCAATTACTTTTATTCTTTTAACCACTTTTTATTATTTCTCTTCGCGCAACTTTTGTCTCATGTATGTTTTATCTTTAAAATATTTTCTATATGAGTGACGATTAACTAATATAATAACAAGTAAAATCACTGAAGTAGAAAACAGAAAATTTATTGCCATTTTTGAGAAATAAATACAACTAAAAACCTTAAAAAATTTCACAAAACGAAACAAATGCAACAATCCTTACAATCTAGGTCGTAGCAATATTACAATGAAATAAATTATGAATTTAATTCTAAAATAACTTTGTACGAAATTTATTAAAAGTAGTTTTACACTAAACAATAAGATTCTACTTTATACATTCTTTTCATAATCTAATAATCTCACTTTGGTAAACTGTGGTTAATGAGTTTTTACTTGTGTTTAAACGACAGACAACTAATTAAATTTACTTACTTATATACAATAACAAATTAAGAGCCTTGTTAAAAAACGTTTAACTAAGAAATTAAAATGAAACACTTCTTTCAACTCGCACGAAACTACATTGCTTTAGAAAGCAATTTGTTTGTGATTTTTTTTAAATAGAATCAACAAACAAATTAACGAATATTCGACTGACCTGAGGTTAAGATTATGAGCAATTCAAACAGGAGAATAGGTATCGCGCTAATAAAAATACTTCTAATACAATCAATAAATTATTACTATGCAAAATACAAATAGGTAAAATATGTAAAATACAAATACAAATAGGAAGTAACTTACACAATTTTTAACACGAGCAGGTTCGTTTCCATACACATACAACTTCTGTATAAATCAACTTATCTATTAGTAAAAATCGTATGAAAATTAGTTCAATCGGTTTAGTATTATACAATGTAGTGATTTATGATCGCTGTGCCAATATTCAATATGAATGTAACACGAACACTCACATTATACATCTTTATATCATTATACATCTTTAAGAATTTAATGATTTTAAAGATAAATGTATACACTAGCAGACCCGTCAGTTGTCCTGTCCAAACGTTGGCTCGCTTCTTATTAGCGGATTCAGCAAATAGTTTTCAGTATTTTTTACTAACAGAGTCAATTTTGTATCTAAGCCGTTCAGGGACCCACACACAAACAATATTCATCAAAATCGGGCCAGCCACGATGCGTTCAGTACATAGACACGTAGATTTTTTTTTATATATATAATAACGTTGAAATATGCCGTAACATACATACGGACATACAGGTGAAGCTAAAAAAGCACGTTAAAATATGAATGGGATAGTAGTAACGTGCGAGTTCACATTTTAAAAATTAAAATTAAAAATTAAAACTTTCATGTAATCTAATATCATCTCATTTTCGTAAAAGCGATTTGAACTATAAAATACTGGCACAATAAATTTAATTCCAAACAGACGAACACACACACTTAAACACGACTTGTGATCAGTTAATATAATATAAAATAACATAAAAATAACCGGCATTAAAATAGAACGTAATTTCTATGGCTTTTCACACTAACAACGTAAATTTACCGAATTTGTTCAGTTGAAAATGGTTACTACTATTTTGACCGAAAAATTTAAAAGTCAATTAACGAAATAAGCATCGAGAAAACTTCACACATAACCTCTCCTATCAATTTAAAAAACTTTCTAAGCTTAATTTTAGGTAGATATAAAGCAAAATTAAAAGCTGTGATCATTCACGTTCATATACGTTAAAAAATACTCTGATAGTTTTCCTAGGAAGAGTAATGTTCACAATATTAACACTAGGAATAAGGCTAAACTGATTGTTTCAAATTTCATAATAAGCAAAACTGGTGGCTCTTTCATGGGCAGATGTGTAAGTATTTATAATAAAATTTCATTACAATTAACAGAAATGCCATATTGTAAACTTAAAACTCACGTCAAAGGCATTCTTATGCGGAAAGGTTATTACAAAGTTGATGATTACTTTCAGGATAAGACTGTTTGGACATGAGTTTAACATTATGCCAGTTTAAATGCGTTCTGTAACTGTGATTAACCAAAAAATCTCCTCGGGACCACTCACAGTAGGGATTTGTTGAAACGATGACATAGTTTGACGTTCGAAGAGTGTTTGTATAAATCAACTTGGAATAAAATATTATTTCAGTTCATTTCATTATTAAATTATCAATTTATGCAATTTTATTTATATTTAGTAATTTACTGCAAAAATAATTGTTAATTCCACATTCATTGAACTTTTAAGAAGCAAAAATACCCAAACTTTAACTTTTTTTTCTTATTGGTAAGGGACACATGTATTAATGTTAATTATTTGCAAACATTCTAGTCAAGTAGCAAACCAACAACCTAGCTAGAATAAGCGAAAACGTATGTGGGACACGTCAGGCGCGGCGAATAAATGTCGTTAAGAAGATTTAAGTTCATTCATATTCCTCGCATTATCATGCTTGCTGCATTATGCATAAAGCGAGCCTTGATTCAGGCGACGAAACATTAGTACGCGATTGGTTGCAGCACGCATACTAACGAGTCAGCAATGATATTACGGAGAATAAGCGTAAATTGCGCGTATAACGACAGTTAATGGAAAATTACTGTGTAATTTTAACTTTTATTCTTAGTCTATCAGAATCGGATTTTTCTATAAACGATTAAAAAATGTTTATAGGTCCAGTGGCAGGATTGAAATTGTTAAAATTAGTCACGGAACGACGTTAAGCGCCGTGATTCTATCGTATAATATACCGCTCTCTTTCATAGAGTAGTCCACGGAATGCCATTATTATGTTAAGTCCTTCTTATTAATCTTAAGCTTAATCTCGATTGTACTCATACTTGCTGTTTTTTTACCTACTTGAACACTACCTAGAATCAACTTGAAATGTTTTAATGTACATATTTGAATAACAATACCAGTAAGCCATGAAATAAGCAAATTCTTCCCGTCCTTGGCTACGTAGGGAGGGGAGGGGCAACACGAGCAGTAAAGTAGAGCGTGGATGTGCATCATAAAGAGGCCCCTTTAAACCTACACCCGGGTCGCATGTCCCGAGAACTGCTAGAAGTTTCTGCCTCTGCCACATTATGGACCCGGTATAATCCAACACAACTATGCTAACTGATGGCATGCCAAGTCCATGGCCGGTACAAGGCCATTTGTCCCAGTGTCCAACCATTAATAAAGACATCTATCCTTTTGCCGTCAAAATGACAACACGATTCCAAATATGTTATCAAAAAGATCTTCAATTAAATTGACGTATAAAGGTAAGTTCCGTGAAGTTTTTATGTTAGTGTCCGTTAAAACAACTTACTCACACGCGGAACATGTATTTCAACATGTCCACGTTTCGTAAATACAGTTACAGTGATTTTATTGGATGATATCAGTTCACGCGGCCACAATCGGAGCGCACGAGACCTTGCAAGGACCGGTTCCGACGACCACTTCATTACGAGCGAGGTGTACGTACTATGGAACCACAAATCTCTGCAACCGTTGACCGTCGTTCATAAAACGGCCGAATGCTTTTTCGCGATCAACACAGAGTCAGATCAGAATATATGTAAATAAATGAAATTTTTAGGTCTTTACGATAACTTACTGTTTTTCTGTTACATTACAACGAGTTCAGCTCACTGGCTTTAGCGTAAAATCGATGAATGCATTTTAATTTAAAAAAATAAAATCTATATTATAACAAGATTACAATGTTACAACAGTTGGTGCCCTATCATAGACGACGAAAAGCAACGTAGAAGTTACCTATTTGTTAAAGTTATATTGATAAAATGGTTAATGAATTAATGAGCCCGTTGCTGGAGTATAAAATCAAAAAACATTGGTGGAGAAAACATTTTACGCGTCGCTGGCATTTCACCCCGCATGCTTCTATCGAGCCGACGTTACTGAAAGGCGATTAGTGTCGCGCTTACCGGAATTAGCTACATCATACATTCACTGTCCAAACTCCCGACAACAGTTTCGTTAAACGTCCGACTCGCTGTTGATTTTAATCTTTTCTTTTCTCTGCCATCTGACAGAGATAGAGAGATGTCGCGTGAAAATTCATCTGTTTGACATGTCGCGTTACCAGGCCAACCGTTAGATCAATCGACGTGGCGCCGAGACGGGAACAGTTCAGCATTTGTCACCGGACCACCGGCGCCGCCGTATTTATAGCGACGCCCGCGCACGCGCCTGTGGGCGGCTGAAGCGTTCCCTACACGCTTTATTCAGATATCTGTATTAGCGATGTAAACGCACACGTAACCTTTCTATAGCGCTTAAAATTATTGCTTTTCCACAACACTATCCTTGCCATCCCTATTCTTATGCTCAACAAAACTTTAAGCTACTGTACTATACATATTTACAACAGTTAATTGTACTTTTGATACTCAAAACTTAATTTTAAGATGAGGTAGTCCTCATGTACATATGTCACGAGTTGAACTTAGCTAAAAGGATTACACTAATTAAAGTTAAGAGACCCGTAAAGCCAGCGGAGTTCGCCGCTGACTTTATATCCTGATGTGGTCTGTTCTTATGATGTTTCTCATCGTAGCCTCTGTCCTGACTTTTTGTATGATTCTTTACATGCTTATGGAAACAGAGCCTTGCAAGATTGTCCTGCATTCTTGGACAGTCATAATCTTCGTTTCCGTCGCAATGGCATGCTGTGAGCGCAGCAGCTTTTTCTTGCTTACGTAATATGTCTATAGAATTTAGACACTTGCTTGAGCATTTTCTCCCGCGGTATACGGATCTGCACAGATGACGGTAATAGCCTAGAGCTGTCGCGCATTGAGCGTCTGCGAGGCAGATGAGCTGGGAGAGTCGGCAGGATGACGTCGCGTTCGCTGCACCTCTCAACACCTGGGCCCGACAAATTTCAATCCGCTGCTTTGCTTCCTCGCAGTAATCGTTTTCGCACCGACACTGTAACAAAACATATTTTGTCACACTAATGAAAAAAAACTCGTGATATTCTCGAATAATATGATCAATTACTTTAAACGTGTGCTTAATAATCTATACATGTATAGTGGCTCCCAATTCACTTTTGGCAGAATACACACAACCTCTCGGTTGTACAATGTGTTCTGTTTAACCCCAAAACTCCCAATTACCTAAAAGAGAGATGACTCTCACTATCTACGTTCTAATAAAAACCTTGTTCTTTCTACTCCTAGGTACTCTTCTTCTTTCTATAGTAACTCTTTCACTGCTGTGGCTGTTTGCCTCTGGAGCCCTTTACGGGTTTCAATTCGGCTAGTACATTTACAGGATTTCTTCAAGAATCAAGTGAAATGCCTTGATTCTATCGCTTTGATTTATTTACTTACTACAAAATTGCATATACTTTTTCTATATGGCCTAATCTTCTCACTGAATGTAACTCATTTTCCATGTTTGTTTGTACATCCTTAGTTGCTGCTCGTATATATATAGTTATAGATATAGTCAGACAACTTGTACACCTGCACTCCTCGTTGCTTTAACTTATACTCTTATTTTATTATGTCTGTAAGTTGTCTGGAAGAGATCGCCAACAAGTATTAAGACCGCCTTTTGTATCATAAGTTTTATATATCCGTGATTCTGAGTAAGCTAATAAAGGAAGGAACTATGAAGGATATGTGTATTTAAATTCAAAATCATTTTATAATTTTTGTATTTCGTAAACACACTTACGCACGTTATTTTTTGTTTTTACTACCGTTTCAAATAGGTGTTTTAATATTGAGGAGAAGAACCGGCGAATAATACACCTCAAAACACCTTTCAAAATAAAATATGGCAATTACAAAGCAGGTTTCCAGTATTTTTCTAGGCGTCGTTGTCATTAATATATTCATCTACCTACCTACAAGCTGTGCTTTAACACTTCACTTAAAAGTTCCAATAGGTAACTCACGTAACAACTTTGGAACCTTATTGTAAAAACGAACTCCAAACCCCATAAAGGAACGCTGAATCTTTTGAAGGCGTTATTAAGACGTAACCAAATTATGCCTATTTCTTGTTTCACGCGTGTGTGTCACTTTACTGCTTGTACATATTTATTGATTTTTTCGAATAAATACTAAATTTCTATAAACATATTGACTGGCGACGTTGAGTACGCCTATGTCTTTAAATTTTTCCCTTAAAGACTTATGTGACTTTTATCTATATATCTCTTTTCTGCAATACAAATATTAATTCAATGTCCATTGATTTACCGCACATTGTATTGAATTGTACGCATATATATTTGTTATCTGTGTTAAAAATATTGATAGTAAATTATAAACTTTCAGTTCAGACGGTTGCTTTTCATCATTTGAAGTTCGTCGAAATAAACAAAAAAAACATCGAAAAAACAAATGAAATGTGACAAATAAGTTCAAAATGACATTGACACATCACTACCATGTCATTTTGTTGTTGTGTATTTAAATTCATTGTTCAAATTCTTATATGTATCAACAAACAAAGACACTTTAAAATAAATGGACATTTAACACTCGTTTTTATATGTTTTTTCCTATTTTTGTATAGTGTACATAACTAGGGCGGGACTCTGTACATTTTAAGATAACTCTTTTACAGTTTCCATAAAAGTTCAATTTTAGTATGAACTTTCAACAGAAAGTCGTAAATAGACGCAGAGATTTACGCGTTATGTTTATAACAACATTTAACGTTACCAAAAACTTTTAACGACATTAGACGTAATACAACCATTATAGTGTAGAATATTAATATAATTGTATGCAATCAGTTTTTATAGCTAACTTAAATTTATATATCCACTACAGCCAAATATTCGTTTTATGATTCACTGACAGAATGCGTACTGTTTTCTAAATTTTTGTCCGTGTGTCTTGTCTGTCTGTCTACGTCCTTCTCAAAATTTCTAGATGTATTTCTTCTGTAAATAAATAAAAAAATAAATAACTATTTTCATATTTCTTCGGCATCTATATTAATTTGATTTTTATCATGTGTGTGTCATAATAGTACTATGGTTTTCTATGTGTACAGGTTATGTAATTATTTTAATCCGTTGTCGTTTGTTTTAACATATAAAATTTTAATACCATTATCTTATTAATCATTATTCTAGTGTTGTGTAAAACCATATAAATTGTGGAATGTTGTTGGAAAAATAAGAATAAATAAATAAATATTAAAAATAAAATAAATTTTTCGATGGTAAACTATGTTAAAAAATAACTTGAAACTATTGAAATATCTGTGAATCGAAGTTGTGGGCATTTACTAGTTTTGTATATTACAAGCACATATTTACACCATCACAAATATGTATGTATACAAAACAAACCTACAATACATATGATTACAATATTAATGACAGTTATTTAAAGATACAGAAATATAAAAATAAATACATGAATTAGAATATTGTACCACATAACATAACATAAAGCAAAAATAAATTTAATTCTGGAGCCGAATGGAATTTATGAGTGACTTGAGCATCCCGTTTGTTCCGACGTAACTAACTGACCGCTTTTGACGGGAACATTTAATTAAAGCTCAATTTATTGGTAATCTTGAATCGATGCCACAGATAAATAAAAGACTGGCCTCCGTCTTACGCTATATTTTTTGTGAGAACGCGGCAACACCTGCGCCTGCGCAAGAACGAACGCTGCGGTAGGTCCCGATCAAGACGTCAAATCTCAAGGCTGAACGCGGCGCTCCTTTGCCCTGCCTTTCGATACACATTGCCCAATGGCCTCACCGCAGTAATCACACCGTTACACCAGCCTCCATTACAAATCTCAATTACAAATGGACATTGAATCTAAATCGATTCTGATTAAAACTTGAAATTTGGTTTTATGCATGGTATAGAAAATAAAATGAAATATGTAGAGAATCGATAGAAATCGGATTCGGCAATTAAATGGGCTAGACGAGTACATATGTACATATTACAGTATAACAACTTACATAACTAAAAACAAGCTACAGTTAATTATTTAACGCATGCCCGAAGGCTTACTTCTTTAAAACATAGCCTTTGTTTATCTCTGTATATAAAAATATGGAGATTTAAGCTGTTGTAAATAATTTAGTTAGAAGTCAAACCTACTTCATTACAGAATCAAAACTATTTTATTACAATGATATGATAACTAACAGCACACAATGAATAAAGGTTAAGAATTATAACATTAAATAAAAAAGACAACAACTCATAAATCTTGCAAGGAGTATTACTTTTTTACGTAGCGTGAAATATTGAACACATTTGTAGCACCATTTCTTATTACTAAAACCGTGCAAAGTTTACGTTAGTTTAACATTAGTAGTATTGTTTTAATAGAATATCTGTGTTTTATTTTTATAAAACTTTGTGCATCAAAATTCCGCTCGGTATTCAGCTGAATAGCAATTTGTAACGATAAGCTCTGATACATAACCGTGCTGCTTTAAGGAATAACATTTAGTCATTCTGTAACTCACTTATTTATATTTCAAGAATTGTACAGTTACAATATTGTAGGGTTACTATATAAAAAATTATAAATTGCTGAAGCGGTTCAAATTAGTTATGTATGTTTGTGGGTCGAATTTAACTCGGTAAAATATGACCAGCGCTATAAGGTATATAAGGCATAATTGTGGCTTTTGTGTTTAATTTTTTTTTTAATCATAGACTTATTCAATTTATTTTTTGTATTACATAATAAGCTTCAGTTTCATTTCGAATTTGTGTTACAAAGATGTGGAGTATTTTGATAGAAAGATCTATTTTTTAAAGGTTTTATTAGCGTTTGATTTATTTTAAAAAAATCGAGAAAAAATTAATTTTTCATTACTGTTATCATTTTAATACACTTCTACTGAATGTAACCTCGGGAACGTTATGTGTGCATGCAGGGGGTAATTATACGCAAAAAACCATATCAAAGTTCTAATTATCGTACATTATAGTTATCCCGTTTAAAACTACGTTTCTCTCTTTCTGTGAGTCTTACAATGTTAATATATCATGTGCGTATGTTTAAATATCTGCTAGTATTTCAGACATGTAAACGAATCAATTTAAAACGTATATTTATAACGTAAAAAATGGCTGTAGATTTACTTTACAGAAGACACCGTCTTACAGATAATATTTACTGTGGAATGATATTTGTTTTTAAAAATATCGCGCTTGTACAAACTCTAATGATTTTCGCCACAGAAAAATAATGTTAATCGCAATAAATAACGTTGCACGTACATTTTATTAAAAAAAAAAAACTATAAGTACATACGTTATTTTAATTTAATTGAACTATCCAGGAACACCAAACATAAACTGAATCTTGCGAAATACTTTCAAAAATTAGAATGTTAAAAATTTTAATATCCAACAAACTGTAAATATCAATTTTTAAATTGAAAATTGGCATATCATCTAATGGAATGAGTTATACTCACTGAAATGGTCATAAGCTTAATATCTACTTGCTCGTATTTTATTTTATATTACATTGAACATAAAAAAGCTACTGAACGAGTTCTGTTAATATAATTTTATGAATTTTAGCATTATACAATCTTCACGTGATTTTTCATTAATTATATCTTTTAAAATAATCTTTTAAATAAATCATATCGTCAATAATATGATGTTATATTTACATAATCGCGGATAAATATTTAAACTATACCGGGTACTCACATTTTTTTAATTTTATACCGATGTTTCGACTCAATTAAATGTATCATGATCACGATGAGATTGCGGCAGCAGCGGGAAACTCTTGACAATCTAATTTGTTATTAATGTCTGTCAAGAGTCAATTGTCAAGTGTTTTATCAGGCCTACCGAATATAATTAGGTTGAAACATTAGTATAAACCACAAAAAACCTGAGTACCAAATACTGTTTCATATGCATCCTCCAAAAGTTGCTATTTTCTCTATAGGTTTTTTTTATTTAATAAAATGCATAACAATGGATTATAACAAATATAGTCGACCGTGTATCTACATCAAGTGAGGTCGACAACCGCGACCCTCGTAATGGCGTTGCGTCGTGTCCGACAAATCTGACGTCTAAATTAGATTTTATTGCTATGCGTCTGCGCACTCGATGCACCATCGTCCGTAGACCTCCTGTTCCTGCTCGTAAACACCAAACCGTGACAACCCTTTCACAATTAGAGATCAAGACACATTGGACGATCTCTCAATTGGAATACACTCCATAAACAAGAGTTGATGAGATCTTATTGTGACAAGTTCGACCTTATTACAACTCATCACTTCATTTACGAGTGTGAATGTGATTGGACTTCATAAACACTAAACATAATAAACGCGATAACTGAAAGTTATTATCTAATAAGTAAGTAGGTACTCGGTGTGTAATTTGAATTCCAAATAAAATTTAATTATCTTATTTCGTACTATGTACAGGAATAGGAGAGTAACAAGTCATGACTGAAATTTAAATTAATTGGTTCTATAGATGTGCATATTCAGCGATTACTCCTTAACATATGTCCTAGCTGCTAATTTACCGATTAGTAGCATAAAAAGATATTCCAGTAGACTCACATTCATAAGTTCCTTTCCCTCTTCCGTGGACGTCAGCGCTATCAAAGCGTGTTCGCAGGACTTCGAGCACTTGGTGATTGGTTCGGAAAAAACTTCATTACATAGCAGCATATAATTGTTGAGTGCGCGGCCGCAGCCGGTGCGGTAGGCGCAGCGCATGCGCGCCTCCTCGCACGGAGTCCCGCGCGCCGCCGCGACACCCAGCGCCAGCGCTGCGATCACCAACCACATCCCCTGGCACAAAGTTGTTGTTTTTTAATACCGAATGTAATGCAATGACAATTCAATAAATCTAAAATCAATCACAAATTAAAATCCAGTTATAGCTATGAACGTATATACATAAAAAAAATTAAGCGGCAGTAAAAAATAGATAGTTTATTAGAACCGACCATGAGTGGCGACTAACACCGCAGACATGATTTAGAAAATAAACTTCATCGTGGTTAACAAGAAACAGTACCTAATATGTCAACGCCGTATCTATTTCTGCCGCGAAACTAATTGCGCTTCGGTCATATGGGTATGCTGGGCTGCCAACTCTCATTTAAAAGGAGCGTTCCATTTGTAATTTATTTGTTACTTCGAAACAGGGGTGCTGTGCTTAAACTTGGTTATAGATGTCCATTTGTTACAATGACCATCCAATCAATCATAAAGACTCATAAAATAACGAGTTCCGAAATAATGTGCCTCAGCGTCCAATCGAATTGCCAACGCATTTCGACGTCTGTTAAGTGCAGCAGTGGGTAACTGAACTCGTTACAAATTCAGGTTAATTATTAATTAGTTAGTAATTTTAAATCAATATATTGACGAATTTTTTTTTAACCCGGCTATTCTATTTAACAATTCCAGTTTCAGATAGCAAGATCGCTATTTAATAACATGTACAAATTCCAATAAAATGATAAGTAATATATGTATGTTAAATTAAAAATATTATTTAGATTTAGTATAAGCTTTTTGGTGACATGGTACATATGTGCTACACATGCCCAAATTCGAATCGAGACTCGAACTCGTTTGGGACACAAAGTTTTTTAATGATGTAACAACGCTAATCTTGTTCTAAGCATAAGTTGAATTAGACGACCGTATGCATTGCAATGCATCGTGGCTAGCGTCTTACTGAACCCACCGTGAATGCAGTTATATACATACACACGTTTATTATATAATACACTACTCATTACATAACTCAGTCGATTTTAAATAAATATGAGTATTTATACTACTAAATTTGAAAATTTACTTTTATGATTGTATTGAAATTCAGTGGTGCTGTGTTTTAAACAATTTGTCATGGCTAGGTGAAAAAATTGGCAGTTTTAATTTGTTTTAATGAAATATTGAAAAATATTTGCATATATTTTCTCATTCCTTTTTCGAATTTCGAGTAATGGCGCATCGATTATTTCACCATTGACTGATTGAGATGATTTTACTTGAGAACAATGAAACAATAAATATCACAACGATAATTGGGACTCCATTATTAATTTTATTTGATGATAAGAGTTATGGTTTCGACCTAAAGCACCACATAAATATTTATACTAGCTATTGCGACATACTGTATAATCATGATATGATTGAGTTGCTTATGTACATATATGCTTACATTATATACCAAATTTTACAATCAATAAACATTAACGCACTACTGATCATCTTTATAACAATCCATAAATCTTTTTCAATTTATTTAATATTAATAAAATTGAATGTCTTGTATATAATGAACTTAGCTCGAAAATGTGCATCAGTAAATAAGTTAAGTACTGCCATTAAAAATATGTTATGTTATATGGTATGTAATGTACAAAAAAAATTGTTACATGTTGAGAAAAAGAAACAAAGGCAAAAATAATACGATTGAATCTAAAATTTAATTACATACGGTATTTATAAAAATAAGAAAAACAGGTATTTCAGGATGTAAAAATTAACAAACACAGAATTAAAAGAGTGATTCCAAGAAGATGTATTTTTATATTACAATAGTTTTAACACAAGAAGGGTTAAACCATACGAATTTAAACTTCTTCCATCGCGGCAAGAGTACGTCCCGCCCCCACCTCAGTCTCGGCGGGACGGTGCTCCATAGGGTTGAATCACGAGTACTCTTTATAATTAAAGTGTTTGAAGCCCACCACGCTTATTAAGTATAATTATCAAGATATGCAGGTTTGCTCACAATCTTTTCCTTCTCCAAAGCAAGTTCTTGCAAGTTTAATATTCACATAACTTATTTAAATCACAGTTGTATGCAAGATTTGATTTTGGGCCTTCTACAGGAAATCAATGTTGAAACTAATATGAATCTTTATAATCTATATAACTTTAATGATTTATATAATAAGCATTACCTTTCTCATACAATGTAGTAGTTACTGTAAGGATATACATGCAATAATCCGAAACTGTTTAATCTTAAAAGTTTTTAACATGTCGTCCTTTTATTTACATTTTATCTTGAATTCTGACAGCCCTACATTATAGCTACGGCAAACGTGTAAGTGAGTAGCGGTGGACATGAGTTTGTTTGCCAGTTTGCCGAGTCACTTCCGAGAACGCCCAGACGGGACGTCAACCGGGATTACCTACTTATCCACGCCAGCACAATCTTTGTCCACTGTTTGAGCAACGCTGACGGGTGCCCGCGATTAAGACTAACGATCAACACTTATTTAAATCTAGATTACTAAGTTGTCTACCTCCGGTTTTTGTTTCACTCCTCTTTATAGGTCAAATCATATAAGTAAGGAAGTTTTATTTTGTAATTTATGGATTGAAAAGCTTTGTGGCAGTACATAATGACTGGTAGAGCTCGAACAATCGATTTTTATACAGATCTTCGCTATCATCGTTCAACTTATAGCAGAATGATCGTATTTCTCTAAGAATAAAGGAGTCATTGAGTCATATATATGTACTTCACACGCCTTTTCAAATATTGCGGACATCTTTCAGTACGGACACATAGCTCTCGCTCTCGATCTCCAGCGGATTTTCAATCACTACCTTGACAATGATCGTCCGTCGATATTTTCTTGTACAACATGCATTGGTGCAGTCAAATACACAATTCGATAACCTCATCCAGATTTCCGGAACCGCTAGGCACCCCAACATAAATATATTGCCCAACAACACTAGCAGTAGAAAGGGGAAAATTAACTTAACACTGATGTTTTACATGTATCTGACTCTATTATCATGTTCAAATTTAAAACACAAACGAAACAGTCATTAAATGAAATTGTACGTCATGTACAGTTATTTACATAAGTATCTAATGATATTTCTGATGCGTCAATCAAAAGATTAAACGGATATCATGAAATATCAACCGAGACAATTTATTCGTTTTACCGTATGTGTGTCCAATTTAATTATTTAAAAATAATATTTGACATCTAGACAATAACAACAACCTTTCACTATCGGGTACCTATAAATTTTTGTATGACGTCGTAAATTTCAATAGACCTTAAATTTAAATATGGTTTCGATGTACGAGTATAATATAATGGTTTTCAAAACTGGGTTACGTATTTAATTTAATAATACTTACTATATTATGGTACCGTAGAATATTATAAATACTATATAATATATTAATTAATCAATTATAAAGAAACGTCAAGTAAGAATGAATTTATTAGATTTTTTTATATTCCTTTACACTTGCAAGCTATTTACGACAACAAAAATTAAAAAAAAAAAACTTATTTCACAAAATCCCCACGTACTCGTCCAACTATTGAACAATCATAAGCATAAGATATAATATGATATAAATAGTGGGCTTATCATACGTTAATTTCACATTAAAATATTTATATTTACTAAACCACTGTCCCAACTGCTACTTCGTTAAGGTTGTCATCTAGCTAATTAATTCAAGTACAAGGTTATCGACCAGGGAAGAGTGTCCAACAGAAAAGAAAACAAAGTTATAACTTAAGATGACCAACCATCGGTGCGCTGCACTCTCAAGTATTACATTAAAATAACAATTCCTGCCTCCGACTTGCTCGCCTCCGTAAACTTTAATACTTCACAATAAGAACTGAAAATCTCGTCACGGTAGCGCTCGGGATAACCACGCGAGCGTGAGTCGTCCGTTTTGTTTGTTAATTAAACCGTAATGTTGTTTTATAAAAATATTAATTTTATTTTCCTTTCCTATGAAGTACTTGTACGAATAGACACGAATTCAAATATTGACCAATTCAGAGAAATGGACGGAGGCGTGAGACACGAGAGCAAGATAAGTACGAGTTCATAAGAATGGCTGTTCCGCACCAAATTAGGAACCGGCAACATACGTCATCTTTAAAGATATTATTCAAGAGATCTTAAATGGAATGCCCTTGAATTGAGTAATCAATTGGATTTCGAATGAATATTCGTATTGCCACTCAACTCAGCTCTGTTCTTAAACAAATAATAAATAAATAGAAGAACAAAATTTTGTTGTAATGACTTTTATGTTTATAATTATAAACGTGACTACATTTTTTTGATCGGGTAACTTCTGGTTTGACCGATTCGGAACATATTTTCTAAATATATTTGTTATATTAAATTATGGTCCATAGCTATACAAGATCCTGAAGAAGCAGGCGTTAAGGTTAAGCTTCTATATTTATAAACCGAGATTACTTACTTTTGTAATACAGGCCAGCTGTACAATTATTAAGTCTATGTGTACGAAAATCACATGAGTTCGTTTTTCACTTAACTATTGCATCGTCCCTGCGACAATTCCACGCCCAACCGTTTCACACTTAGCGTGTAAGTGTTAAAAGCGTCCCTACTTGCTCGCACAGCCAACAATGTGTCATCTTGACCTCACAGACCCGTCCAACACAGAAAGAGACGGATTTCTATGATGAAACTTTCATGGCAATATCGGCATTTATTCATGTCACACATTGTCCTCAATTTTCCACAATTATAATATTTCAGTAATAAAATATCGCTTATTTTAAATCTAGTAACTACACATTAATTCTGCCGTCTCACATATCAAACCCACAACTGATTAACCGAGATCGTTGTAATCTTAAATATCATTGCTATCTAACCATTTATTATGTTTGTAAAATACATAATAATATACCTAATAACGTTATCGAGGAATTTGCTGGTTGTTGGATGTATAGGAAAATATATTATCGTGCTGCGTTTTGAAACATCGTGAGAATACCATAAACCTGAGATTTATCTTTGATATTCTCAAACATGTATACCCAAAATCCGCACCCAGTGACGTTTAGTGAGAAGAGACCCTATCACAATAATGGGACATTTATGAGATAATAACCTGTCCTAAATAGTATCGAAAACTCTTTGAACCTGATCAGAGAGATGTTAATGGCAGAATTAAACCCAATCCCCACCTTCTAATTTATCGGACACCCGACATATCCGATTGAAGCACCTTTCGACCACCTTTTTTGTTACATTTGCCAGAAGATTAGTCATTTTATTCTATTAATAAAAAAGAAGAAAATACTTTAAGACTTGAGATCGTAAACTAGTTTTATAATTTATTACTAATAAATTCGCTTTGCTTCGGAAAAACTGCCTTGCGCTTAAAGATAGCATCTGCGTTTTTCTGGGGTTTTCTCGTTCTGTGAATTACAAATAAATATATTTATTCATAATTTTTTTTATGTATGGACGGATTGCAATACAACAAACTTTAAGTATTAAGTAATGCTTACTGCAATACATTAGTGAAAACCAGAACAAAATCAGTTAAGCCGTTTCTGAGATAAGCGGGAACAAACGCACGAACAGAGACAAAAATTCTAGCAACTATTGTTTTGGGTTCTATTGCGTTAATAAAGGCCCCTAATAATATTTTTTCTCATATATCGTTCATATACAGAAATCGATCAGTTAGAATTTTATTATATGTATAGAAGATTATTGTAATAAATAAAATAAGTCGGACATAGGGTAGGAATGAAGAGTTTGTCCTTTGACAGTTCCATGTCGATAATAGGTCTAAAAAGCGTTCAGATGTATTCTACCCTTTAATATTGGAATTACTCTGCACGCGCGGCATGTTCTAACCGGCAACACAAACAAGACAAGTTCCCGCGCACCTCATTATTGCTTGTCGTTAGCGACAATAGATTGGGCTAACAAACACCTGACCATCAGGTAAAATACCAGTAGCTTTTAAAAATATCCTTTAGTAATTGTGCTAATGCTTGTTTGTTATGCATAATTGTAGGCCTAGTTCAAAGAATAATACGGATTACAAGATCATGCGAACTTTATAGAGCAAATGAGCGGTTTTAAATTATGTCGTGGCTTTCGACTCACATATCAGATCAAACATCGTATTCATAAACTAAAAATTGTGCTGTTCTACAAACCGGGTTTGCTTATAACTAATCTAAATAAATAAAATGATAAGGTACGTCTCTCGGCGTGCGTACTGCGTACATCGTGCAATAAATACTGCATAGATTTCAATGCATTTCTTTCTTGTTTTATTTTTTAAAGTTTTCATCTGAGTATACAAAAACATTTTGATATTTAATATGATATCAAGTTATAAAGAGTTATCACGATATGATGAATAATATAAATGTAGTAAATAGCGTTAAAACATGTTATTCCAGATGACACTGATGTTATTAAGCGGTTAATTGTTATCACAAAGAGATATGGAGTTCATACAGACTTGAATGAAAATATAAAAGAAAATTTCTGCATACATTTCGACTTCCTGTTATGAAATATGACTTTAAAAATGGTCAGCGTGCAATCCCCGGCACCTTAAGCTTTAAGGGAAATACCGTTACATAAGTATCCTAACCATTAGTGGCCTGTAAAAGTAGCTAGTATTTATAAAACTTATGTTTAGTTCATGACTTTGGTAATTTAAAAATAATCAGCTACAACTGCCAAAAGTAAGTTTGTCAAGACAAAGCAAACCGTACCAAAACTCCCTAGTAAATTATATATAAGTAAAGCACGATCGAATTTCTAGTTCAACATATATAAAGCGCTTTTGACATTTGTTTTAAATATGTCATTGTGTTCAAAACAAACCATTGTAAAAGTTTTTCATTGTATAATGTTGTCACTGATACAAATCCCCAGAAACTGTAATTTAACTTTTTACCCGGTTTTGTGAAATTATATTACAATGCACGTCTATGCACGTATTACTATCAAAAAGTTAATAATATTCTTTGTTTTAGGCGATATATTGAACAACGATTGACATCACCCTTTAATGGAAAAAATAACAAAGTCACAACCCTAATATTAATGTTCAGAACACCTAATCTTTATCTGTTATATCTTACAAAACGGTTCTCATCAAATACATATCTCGATAGAGAACCCTCCTCACAACCACATCCTTTTAGGTTTACTGTCACTCGTATCACAACCATAAGTAGTAAACTCAAGTTTTGATTGTGATAGATTAATGAATCTAATTGCATATGAAACCATCTGACGGTTTTTATGAGATTTAATTATAATAAGACAATTAATCCTTGGAGATTTAATAACCAGTGACACCGTATTTACTTAGATAAGTACTTATTACAGAAACGGTAATTTGAGCATCATGAGAAAGGAGTGATGTTATCTCAGAGAGCCCGCATGCATATTGTTCGTGTACTTGTTACGAGAACAGTCAACTCCCTTTCAAGTTTAGTACCCGTTACATGTTTAGTTTGTAAAAACAAAGACAAAACTAACAACTTACAAGAATAAACAAATTATGCTTAACCCAGATTCGTTTTGTATTACTCATTTTGCATAAGGCTACGTTATGAAAAGAAATATGGGTCACTGCCGAGTATATCACGAACACGTGGAGATCCAATTGAACAGTTGAATGTGATTGCTGACAAGCTTAGCTGTGTTGTTAAATCAAAGCCAAAGATTACCAGATTTAATAAGTAAAACTTTGTCTGGCATGCTATGAAAAAATAGTCACATCCAAATCAGACTCCTATGGCACGTAGTACGTCTGGTACTTTAAATAGTCCAGTTATATTTTCGTGTGGAAATTTAATTTTTTTTGTATAGTTTTCTTTTATATTCAATGAAAACTATAAAGATACTTTTTTTAATATTAGGCAGAATGATCCGCTTTCATATATTTACTTTAAGATGATGCTTGCTATTAATACACTTTTAGAAAACTATGAACACGTATATATAATAGTTCCACACTTAAACCTGTGCTCCAGTAATAAACACACACGATCAAAACATCCATTGTTGATACTGTATCAATTATGATATAATGTGTAGAAAAGTTATTATGTAAATTGAATACGAAACTGTATTGAGTACAAAACACAACTATGTATATATATGTGGACTGAAGTTATTATGTATTTTTACTTTTACATACAATACGATGGTATTTAATACATTTTTTAGATTTATACAGTAAATATAAATTTTTCTTTTTGGTAATTTAAATTACTCATATTACGAAAGCGAAAAATAAAGCAGCACCTTATAATCTAAACTAAATAACCGTAGTAAATATATCCACAGTAACTAAATTTATATATAAATTTATTTATTTGCACAAATGATATTTTGTGCAAATAAATATAGAAGTATGTTTTTAGTTTTTGACTAGTTAATTTTTGCTTAATAAGACTATTTTTTAGTTTCGATAAAACTAAAGTACGTTAAACAAAAAATACTTTTCACCCAGACGAGAAACAATAACAGCAAATAAAATATCTATACGATATTCTTGGAAAGAATGAATTATTTTCATCCACACATCAAACCCGTTATCTAAAATGTACTATGATACCCATACGGGTATCATACCATGCCATACGGCAATTTTCGCTGAACACTCGCAAGGCCCAGTAGCAATTCTGAGTAGTTAGGCCCACTATACATCGCGGCAGCGTAATGTAGTAAGCTCACTTCAGGGAATCGACGCAAGGCTTCTACACACCTGTGTGTGTTGTATATCATACATCGACTCTGTGATAATACATGTGCAGTAGCACTATTAAGCGCTCCGTTTGCAAACGTTATCACGATCTCTTACAGGAACATTGTTGAGCGTTCTCAACAACTCAGATGAAATCTTAACTGGCAGTACATTTGTTTAAATAATTGATAACTTCATCATATTTTTAAGGGCTGTTACTTACCGCCCATATTTGCACTCTTCCAGTTATATAATAAATGTAAAATTAGATGTAATTATTAATTTACCTAACGTGTCATGTTTGTAAACATCCTTTCGGTTGTAATCTTGTAAGGAAAATTTAAACCTCTGTTTATTTTTCGTTCGGATTGAAAATATATCTTAGAATAATGTTCTTTTCAAATGGTAAAAAAATAACCTCCACATAGCCATAAACTCACAAAATTCGCCCTCTCTTTATAATATTAGTACAGATTCAAATTTGGATACTAATGCGAATAAAATTATTAAAACTATTCGTTTATATTTTTACGTGCTATTTATAAAGTCGTGTGCTATTTATAAATGTGTTATTTATAGTCGTTTTTAAAGTAAGAAATCATTCAATTAGTAATTCTTACAAAATATATTATTATTTGTGTAATTTCAAAGAAATAAAAAAGATACATTTAAATTAGTGAGAAAATCACATTAATTTGTGAAATATGTCATTTATTCATTGATATTGCAGGCCTAATTAGACAGCTTTAAATAATTGAATGCGGCGGACAATTCTTGCGCGATATTGATGACCTCGTGACACTAGTTATTAATTTAACATCTACTTTTTTACAGTTTCGTAGTTAAATAACGTTAACTAGAATCTATAACTTCGTTGCGTCTATCCCTTAATGTCAGATGTTTTACGCAAACACTATTGGCACCATATATATTAAATTTGGATGGAAAGTGTTATCTATACACCATTGTACTATTAAGTAATGGAATTACAGTATTTAGGACTATCTTTTATACAAGTAGAAAAGGATGGAATAAACAGTAAATATAAATGTAAGTATAAAATGAAATATAGGCACGGATTACACCCTCACAATAAGAGAAAAATATTGGTATCTAACACAAATTTTTATATTAGTAGGGAAAGAAACTCGGGACAACAAATATCATGTCGAAGGTCGTCAAAAATAATGTAATATTTTCAAGAAACACTTCAAGTTGCAAAAGTTGCATCAAAAGTTGCATTACTTCCACATAAATATCATATTACAGGTAGTTAAGTCAAACTTTTTTTAAATGTTAATAGTCGACAAACGAGCAGACGAGCCACCTGATGGTAAGTGGTCAACGACACCCATGGACATCAGCAAAACCAATGGTGTCACTGATGCGTTGTTGGCCAGGAAATGAGAAGAAAGTTAGAAAGAAGTGGTAGCTAGCCAGGCAGGCTTAATGGAAAATTAATAATACCAGTAATAATATTAATGACTTAATAATAATATTGATGATATAATCCTTACGCGAAACCCTACAACCAAGCAGGCTGGCTTCTGTCGCATCTTACAACACCCTGTTCTGCCAGCGTGGGATTGCGGGGAGTATTCTAAGCCGCCCAAATACGGCTAAATTTGCACAATTCATATTCGTAAATCGTAATATTCATACAATCTAATCAGAGAGCTTCTAACTAGGAAAATATGAAATATACCATTTTTTACACACATATCGCACCTTTAGAATGAAAGTGACTTAATTCAAAATTCCTGAAATTCCAGATTTTACTATAAATTTACTTAAAAAAGCCTACTCTAAAGCCACATGGTGAAAAAGAGCCCGAATTATGAGTGAGAAAGGGAAAAAGGGTAAACCTCATACATCAGTCTCTTTAAATTTACTGAAGACCATACATTTTTGAAAACTTTCTTCGTCATTTCCCATAAATTGCAATTTTTGAGTTAAATCCCTTTCATTCTAAGGGTGCGATTGTTATTAGATATTATTGCAAAGAATCATTTTTTTCTGAAGCTACCAAAATTAACAAGCAACCCAGAAAAAATATACATTCGTGAAAAATTGCAATAATAATTGGAAATATCGATATGAGATTAGTTCGACCAAAAAGCCCTACACTTATCAAATGAATAGCATCTAAATCCAAAGAATTTATTCCGTCAGTGACTTAGGTATAATATTGGATGCCAAAATTACCTTCGTCAAACACATCGAAATCGCTGTTCCCGAGACAACTTGGATTCATGCCCCTGCATCGAGATTGTTCGATTACAAAAAAAAAGGAAAAATATATAAATACGAGGTGAATACATAACCTGTTGTTTTTAAATCTGTTAAAAATAACAAGTGACAAGGGAAAAAATCATTATTAAATATTCAGAACTTACATTGAGCAAATTTTTCAATAAACACGAAAAAATACTCAAAATAACTGGTAAACACGAGAATGAAACAGTTACTAACTAAGATCAAAGTGGTGTACGGTTTAATAATCACGTAGTCGTAACGCAATGCAGACATTATCTACGCTGATAACGTATCGGTACTGCTCGTTTTTGTGTAATTACGGCTTGGCTCACTTGGTTACGTTGTGTACAATAGCTTAAACAATAAAATAGGAATGACATTTTTATTGTCTTAGAGGCTTTCGGAGCGACATTATACAATGAGACAGCGATTCCTTGCACCGCGTCTTCTTTATGATGAGGGCAGAAAACAGTTGGATTTTAGTTGATAATCAGTGAATACCGCATAATCATATAAGGGGATTAGACGTAAAAGCGTCTCCCAGAGGTATTATAAAAAATAAAAGGTCTACGCTAACAGCAAACTTTCATATTTTAAAGTTCAGTTGGTTAATTTTTTTTACCTATTAATATCTTTTGAATGTGCAAGTTATTGCTCATTAAGTATTCTATCATAGGGTACCATGCGATTGAGTGGGTTTTATCACTACACATCAACCATTTTTATCAATAAATATAAATATCAAACATTGCTTTTAGAAAACGTAAAATAATTTCTTCGTACATGACACTTTGTCCATAAACTGAATTTTGCGTCAACTAAATTGTAGCACAGAATTAAAGACAGCTAATAGCAAAATATGTTACAACTATCCCGATACATCGTAAACGTTAATGTAATAAGCAAACAAAACAATTCGAACAATATAATGTTATCATGTTATTAACGCCTATAAGTATTAATTGTGATTTATAATCTGACAGACGTTACTACTATCTGCGGTGACGGTATTGCTTGATAATTATCTGTTAGGAACATTTGCACACGTTATCTAACGCCAAGTAAGTATCGTGTTAGCTGAACTGGGTCACGGCTCGATATACCTATACAATCTACAATATTTATACTACTATTATAAAGAGAGAGTACGAATTTTGCTAGTTTGTGTAGGTGTATGTGAAAAATAATTTCCGGAGCCACGGCGACTATCTGAAAATTTGTTTTAACCTGAAGTCGGGGCGGGCCGCTAGTAATATTATAAATAAAGAGAAAAAATAATTTGTGTATGTTTTTAAAAGCTACTTTATCAACAAAGTAACATAGATTATATTTTATTAAAAAAAAAAAAGTTAATCTTCACGAAAACTTCAATACGGTGCGAGCATTGTTTCGCGGGCAAAGCCCAGATGTGGTTAGCAAACTTTCAGATAAAGAATATTTTTTACGCGTGACACTCGCATAGTACATTATTTTCGCATCGCTAAAATTCTAGCACCGCGGAACTCAACAATGTTGTTATTATTTACAAGTTATATTGTTGACTATTATAGCGAATCTAAAGATTTTTTGTTTGACCATTTGTTAACTGTTTTGTATTGTTTTTTATTAATTTGTTTTATAAAGGAACTTCGAGCGCGGTCAAAACTTTGAAGGATGTAGGCCAATTAAACATTTTCTTAAGCGTTTCTATGCTTCGAAAGATACCCTAAGTAGTATGTTTTAATTGTAACTACCTAAATGCAATTATCAAGTCTATTAGAAGCTTTCTAGGAAATCTTAGAAATTCTGAAATTCTAACACATGCCCAAGTCCGCAGTATTCAATCTCAGATGAAAAATCGGCTGTTACTTGGTCCTCAAATAGTATATATAATTTTTTTTTTTTTGTTTTTTCGAATTACGTTGAACACTAAGAATTCAATTAAGAGAGCAACAATTAATTTACACAATATTTAAGTAAAATACTGAGGGTTATAAAATTTAACTGTTTAAATTTTTTAAGGCCGATAAATATGTTTTTTTAATGTGAAAATGTAAATTACTACGTAGCTTCAAAGTTAATTCGTATTCATTTAGATATTTTATATAATAAATTTATTTAATTTTTAAATTATTTAAACATACGAGTACATACATTGTAATCTTGGAATTGCCCCATATACCGTATTTTTGACGTGTAATGAAAAAATATTTTACAGAAACTTGAAACTACAAATTTACAGTAGACATAATTTGGGAACTAAGCAAAAAGTTTTAGCCTCAACTTTTATATATTCCGTTCTTCCGTAAACGAAAACACAATGAAATTTAAAGTTTAATTGTTACTAGAGAAAACTTTAAATTATTTTATACATTGGTCCGTTACTTAACTTCCGTGGGCGACGTTGAGTATAAGATGGTTTGCCTACTCGGTTTTTGGCTACAACATAAGAAAAAATAACTTGTATCAACATACAACTACAACGACTGCAAATATACGTATAATATCTAGAATTATAAATCTCTTTAGAGACAGATATATACAAATATTGAATAGATTCAATTCAAGTATATTTTCAATACACTTAATGTACCTACGTCACTTTTTGCTTCCATTGTAAATTATAAGACAATTTATATACATCCATGGATCTATTACAAAAAAAAATTCAAACATTTGGAAAAAACGTTACGATGGACCATAGATGAATCATCCATAAAATTATGACGCCGAAGACAACAGCCCTGTGAGATCGTGTCAAATTGCTGAAAGTTACAACTCCCGCTACAGAATACATCTCAAAACATAGTGAGAGGGTCCGGATCATTAATCACAGAAAGGTTCAGGAGACTTTTGACACATGTGGCTAGCAGCTGCACCAGCAACGATACCTATGATTGTTTTTTTCTACATTCTCATTCTATATTCTAATAATGCTGCCAAACAACATAATGTAATCGGCACCTCGCACCACGGTCTCCCGGTTAGAAATGGGCATTTCCGGTACATACCAAAAAAGTCCGCGGTGTAAATTATGTGTTTTGTAACATTGTATACATTGTTTCAATTTTTTTAAAGTGATCATTTTACTTCTGGATTAGTTCATATTCACACAATATACTCGTCAATGTTCAAAAGTGGAGCTGTGATTTATGTACCAATTTAAAAAGGCATATTAATGAATTGTAAATTCTTCATAGTTGAATATATGTTGCAGCATAATGTCTACCAGGACAGTTATTAGGTACAGTTACGAACAATATTTGTATAAGCGTTACAGTTTAAAACAGCCGTGTAGTGGAATTTGTACAATATATGGTGGGAAAGATGCGCATTAAGCCATGACAATTTTTGGCCATGAAGCAGTTTCATATTACTTATTTAAATTTAAATTATATACAATATTACTATATTGTAATATTACTTATTAATGGTTAGATGCCAATCTCATGTACAAATTATGAGTTGAGCGATCGATGTACACATTTTTTTCTACATTTTATGTGGAAATTTCTCTACCATCTTTTTATATAAAAAAACTGCTGTGTAAAATTGTCGGTCACTGGATTTCATAGCGAACCACTACCCGATAACACTGGGTATGTATAACGTGAAAGTAAATTATGAAGTATACGTATAAAGCTTCCGTTACATCTAGGTGATGAAAAAATGCGAACGGAATTAAGTACAAAAACTAAACATAACTGAATTGCATTGTTTTTATTTCACTCGAAGTAAATTTATTACGAACACTTTCCGAAAGTCAAACTACGCCAACGATTCAGTAAGTCCATACGATACGATCTTAGACCTTAACATATTCTTCATTGTGATGATACAATAAGCTAAGATAAGCTAAGATTCATTCTCCGTATAGATAAATAAAACGCTCATTTATAATTGTATTTATTTTTAGCTCTACCAAGTTTGTCTTTTATACAGAAATAGAAACGAAATTAAAAATTCAATTCAGAAAATTTAAAAAGTATCGTATATATGAAACAAAGGTAAAGTCACTATCAACAAAAGTTACAATAATAGGTTTACAAGACAAGAATCACTTGATATGACATATTACTATAGCTGTGCAAATGAAGTCATATTCTTTATTTCGAGTCAATCACTTGTAAAGTGGCAATTATACATAAACAGGAAAGGTCTCCCCGACGCGTGACCAAAACCCAAACACGAACCGAATATAAGTATCACGATCGCTTTGGTTTTGTAACACCCTCGATAAATTGGTGAAACGCCATAAAACGAGGAGACGGAGTATTGTAGGTATTTGGTATTGTGACACGTTATAAATGTTTTATGTATGGATACGAAACAATATTATATATAAGCCCTTTTACAACCGTTCATAGTGGAAAATGCCTATTATAAATTAGACTATTTTTATGAACTTTCGTTTTATCTATTTCAATTCAAGTTCACACTAGATCTAGTTATCGCTTTGACTGCAAGAAATTAAAAAGCTTCGTTAGAATTGTTATCAGGATTGTTATTGTTAGCATTTTAATTTGACCGATAACTTATCTACAGAATAAACAAAATATTGATTATTTTGGGAAAAATATCTTACAGTATTTTTTAATCTTAACTGTGAACTCAAAATTCAGAGCCTGGACTTGGTTTCATTATAAAAACATTATAAAGATATACTTCTCTATATTATACATAATTTATAATACATCTCTCTTACAATGCCTACTATGTTTTGGATCAAAGTAATTACAATATTCGCGCTGTCATTGTTGCACAACTGCACGAACGAATAGAAGCTTTAAACTTTTCTTTAATAAACCGAAATACTGAAGTAAAAGGTTAAATGTAAAAACCTTACTGAAATCAACCTTGTAGATTTGCAACGACAAAATACATTAAAAACAAAATTTTAAAGGAGAGTACTAGTTTAATGTATGACGCGGTAAATGGCTTTTAACTGAAGCTGTACTGTTTGATCCTCTTTAATGATGAATAAACTTACTGTTCGATAATCTATTTTCAAATTAATATCATCCTCGTTCTCAGTTCCATGTGGTCTGGGAAATAATTTTAGCGAACACTATTTCTAAATTTACAGAAGGAACAGTTATTACGCAAGGCCGAACTGTTCTAGCTCTATATAAATCCTATCGTTGCCTTAGTTTCACTGTGTTTCATAAAGTGCTATAATATAGTCTCTGTCTGTAACTTAAAACATGAGCTTTTCAAAGTACGGGGTAAAATAAACATCACCTTACGATATGATGTGAATGACTTACTTAAACAATATAGTACTACAGCGCACATCATGTAACCGAATACCCTCGAAGACACTCGTTTACAGGCAATTAAGTAAGTAAACAAGATCACAGACATATGTTCTAGGTATTATCTTATTTCATCTAATGTCTAACCAATAAACAAACAAAATAAAAATTGTGCGTTACAGTTTTTAGGGAAATATTTATCTGCATAATATTATAAACACAATAACAGCTACATTACATACTAAAAATTACTTAGATTTATTTTCTTTTTTTTTATTTATTATACAGATTCTGTGTCCGAATGTACAATAAAGACAAATACGTACTTATGTTTAAAGGTTTACTAACAAATGCCGTTAGTAAATGTTGCCTTGAATAACTCTACAATCTATTTTGTAAATTCAACAAGAAAAATATACGCAGGCAACACAAATATATATTAAAATATAGTTCAAAGGATCGTACATTCATTGAAGTGCTAATGGCTAGTAGGTAATTTTAGAAAACAGTGCTTCAAATATACGTAGGTTTAAATGAATACAAAATATGACACCTTCAAGGTAATGTAGTCACCATGCGAAGATTTAGATCTTAGGCCAGAGAAGTAAGTAACACAGATTCACTTAAATACTCAAAACTACATTTTGCCATTTAGTTCACTCAAGAGAAATAGGCGGAATTTATTCCTATTTAGTTCTATCACAAGTTGCTCGTCAAATTACACAATAGACCTTAAATGCAGATGTAAGAATTTTTAAAATTTAAAAACTTTAATTTTGTAATAAAGCACATCTTACACATTTATAAAGAAAATTTACTTACGCCGACAATCTCAAAAATTTATGTATAATTGTACAAGAAAATAACAACTTTTTAAATATTCCTTATTCGTGAGGTGAAACATCTTAAAGATTAGAAATGAAAAATCACACCAAAAATAGAGATAGAACATAGATTGTGTATATAGATAGATTGTGTATATAAATTATAATTAGGTATTATAAATATAGACTGAGATTTTGTGAGTTTGTGTATATGCGGAAAGTAGTCCCCAGAACCACGGCACCCATTTGAAAAACAATTTTACCATTTGAAAGATACATATTTCCGAATGGACACAAGCATATTACATATCTAGCATATGTAAATAGCACAATTGTTCAACACGAACGAAGTCGGGACGAGCCGCTAGTATTCTATAAAATTATACGTTATACATAGACTACATTATATTATATATAGGCTATATTATATATAGAGGCTGTTAGTATAGGAATCCTAAATAATGTTTAAAATTTCAATCTATTCATAATATCCTTCTTTTTGAGGTACTTAAAAAAGATGCAAAAACAGAGCAATAGATATATCGACTTCATATTTATAACTTCTAGACATACGGTTAGGCAAAAGAAACAATGTAAGTATTCGCGTTTTATGTTCATTCTTCTTGTCAAGTTTGCTATCTAAAAATTTACATAATTTTCCGCTCGCCAGTCATTTTGCGTTCAAACCGTTTTAGAGTTAAATAAGCTAAACCGACGGCTATTGTTCAGATAATATGTCTAATGCCCATTTTACTCAAGGTTACAAATATTCATCTTTACCGAGACAGTATTCTGTAAGTGACCATTCAAAACAAAAGCGGTAATAGTCTTCTACATTTAGACCCAGCAACTTAGACAAAGCGTCGTTAATCAGTCTAATAGTTTTCAAATTTTATTATTTATTAAACCCTTCAAAAACCATAACTATGCAACTGCACAATATAAGGGTTGGAGTCCACCACGCTAGCAACTGCGGATTGGTAGAGTTTTCTCTAATGGTTTCAAAATTGTTTGTATCTTTGAGAACATTAACAAAACCTCTTAGGCTTGCATGGTTCTTCACGATTTGGCACATTTAAGGAATATTACAGTTGCGTGCAGAAGGATTTGAATTCCGGTCCTCTTATGAAAGTTAAAGAAGTATAAATAATATTATGGAAACGGAACCGATGTGGCTTCTCCGGAGTCGATCGACGGGACATCTATTAAAATTGGTTTATTTTGGTAATAACTGTTTCATGTTAAAATTATAAATTACTATTAAACATTTCCTTGTATTAATAACTTCTTTAAAAACTATTATTTAAATATATTTTTAAGAACGTAGATTGCAGCGTGTATTCTTACGTATAATAAAAAAACCGTTTGATTTTATAATTCAAATTAACGAGTTAAAAATTGTCATTCTAATTTAAAAGAATTTCACAGCATTTGGCATGCAGTGCGCGCATGTGACGTCAATACAGGTAGTTAGGAAGTACTAACACAAGCAATACTATGGATCGCGTGCGCAATAAATCATTTGACGCCGTTGAGCGTAGTTTTATGGACAGGTCAGGGCCTTGCGACCAGGCCTAATATATTAGATAATATTTTTCTTATGTTAATAACCAAACAAGTAGAAGGGCCACATGTTGTCGTTAGGCATGTATAATCAAATGTTAATAATAACGAACTCTGTCGCAAGCTACCGCGAACACAATTCAAGTAATCATAAGTATTTTAAATAACATCCAATTCAAACAAATATTTTTCTTATGCCAATATGTATACCAGAGCTGATATTTGAAGACTGCGTTTAGTCCACGCGACCACGTTTTCTGTAACATCCAAGTTACGAGTATAATATTTATAAATCAAAATTATATAGTCGTGGCAGCGTCTGTTAATGATCATGAAAATTTGAACGACTTTATCCAATATGGTCGAAAACACAAATAAATTTGCTACGTACAAACATCGGTTCGTGGCTCCCTTTAAAATCCAAATGGTAGCGCTATTTCAGTACATAACAAATGTATATAAACCCAGATTTTCTTTAATGTATAGCAGAATTGCAGTTCCGGGTCAATTAATCCTGTGCAACCTACTTAAAATAAAATAAGCTCTAAATGTATCGACCATATTAGACATTCACGAAGTCGTACCGAGCTACAGTTGAGCTTTCCCCCCCTCGTGGTTCTATAAATCTGCCCACTCCAAATGCAAGCCGTATTCAAGCCTTATCCGTGCGCGATATATTTACGTCAACTAGTTAATAGAACGTCTTATTATTTCAGTTCACGTTCACATTACAGCTAAGGTCGCGGGAAGTGTTCATGATACTTACCTAATAATAATGTAGAGAATAATACTGTTCTAATGCCACGCGGATGGCGATTTACAAATCCATATGTAAAATTCTTCCGTCTTTTTACTACTTAGATTTCCTTTGACTCGTAAGGTAGTACGTCGTTCTCTTTTAATAGTACGTCATTCAAAAATGTGTGTAAAGATCGATCAATCACTTATCTAAAGATAAACCTTTGAATGATATCAGAATAGTTTTTAAATGTATTAATGTGACTCAATACTTATTAAACTTTAAGTACTCCTAATCTAAATCTCATTAATAAGTATTAAGATCGATTGTTGTTGACCGCCAGTTGATCTTGATCACTTAATATATAAAACACATGTAAACAAATGTAAATTAATTTAATTAATGAAAGCGATAACAATTTACGACTGTGCAACTAGCCAATTGCTTCTATTATTATAATTATATCGTAATGTTATTATTTACCGTTGTTAACATTCCAGCGAGCATAACGCCTTAAAATAGATTGAAATACAGACGTAAGTGGCAATATTAGTTTTAAATCTGGAAACAAGTTTGCAAGTCTCATTAACTCTCGGTCTATTTATAAGAAACATTACATTAAACTTAAAATAACAAGTCAAAACGCACGTACTTTTACTTCAGCGCTCCCGTTGCAGTCACATGGCTCGGCTGTTGTATTCACCGGAAAGTTTTTGTTAACTTTTATGAAGTTCCAGATAAAATATCACTTTATACAACGCCACGCACTAAACATCACAGTTTAAAAATATTTCAGTCAAGTTTAAACATGTTTTGCACTGTTAGGTGGAGTAAGCCGTTTGTGATAGAAATTTATTCTGTCTACTTCGGTCTCGACGAAATACTGAAGCGCTTTGGGGCACGACGCGTGCAATGCAGACGCGCGCGTGTTTTCGATTGAGTTGTGTTGTTTGGCGTTCGGCTGCGGCACGACCAGATGACAGCTTCAATGTCTTGTTCTCCCTTCCCTTCCTTCCCTCATCCCGCTCGCAGCTCAGCGGGATAAGCGGAGCTACAGCTCTCTTCACGGAATAGACTTGTCGTGTTTTTATTCATTTTTATTAGAAGCCCGACAGACCGGTCCGGGCCCAATATCCCCAGATCTGTATAGGTATCGGATGACAGTAACCGACTGCGATTGATATTTTGTAAATATTGTAAATTTTACACCATTTAACCTGGAATCAAATTACAGATAAAATGTTGGTTCCGAGAAATGCGACCGTAAGTTTTATACCAGAATCTAAAGGTTGTAACATTTACAAAAACTCTATTAATATACAATATTGATAAAGAACTATGATTGAAAAGTATAACTCTAAATTCAACCACAGACTTATTTCACAAAATTTTTAAATAGATAGATACCTTATTAACTCAATGTACCTATCGCATGTGTATTTTACAATCTATGGATATACCAACGTATAGTAGCAAGTTTTTGAGAAAGTCATTATTGAGACCTTCGCCGAAGCGTTTTTTGTCGGACGCGCCCAAGTTTGTGTACGGCATAAAAACATTTATTTTAAAACCGCGTTGATTGAGTTGTTACGCCGAGAGCTTATATTGAGGCAAGTTCCAGCTCAGGCGTTGATCCGTAAATAACAAATTGCTCGTGTAAGCGGTTGTTGATACCTATGTATGTATGTAGTGCGAGTGGGTAATATTGATATGCAAAAACAATTTTGTGGGTAAGATACATAACTATAATTTTAGGTAATGTATCTGTTTATTGTACCCACATGAAAAGTGGAATAATAAGAATATGTTACTCATACTTGGGCAAATAAACAGTTCTTAAGGGGTTTCTAATACTTACTAGCGATTTCGTCCAGACACAACGATAACATAAAATAAGAAATTGGTTATGAAAGGTGAGTATAAAATCTAAGTTCGGAACCTGAAACCAAGTATATACATAGACAAGACGAGAGTCAAACGACAACTAATGGCGACGGATACCGCGTTCGATCCCGTCCGGGCACACATTCATGTGACAGATAAGTTGTTTTTCTCGGATCGCGGGCTTTTGTTATTTATCATGTATAGCCATGCTACCCATGCTACGTGATAATGCATGCATGTCTGTGAAGATGTAATTATGTATGTTCCTCGCATTACGAATATTTTGGGAAGGGAATTCCAAAGACGAAGGGTAGTAACAGTGAAGAATGTTTGTAAAAGGAAAAGGAATGAACTGAAAAACTAAGAGCCAGATTTTTGAACAGTGAGTCGTAGTAGTTATAACAAAGATATATCTTAAACAATGTGTTAGGTACTTGTTTATTAAACACATTAAGAAACTTCATTACCTTGTAGTTCATAACTTATTTTTTGGAACACGCAGATGTCTACGGACGAAGCGGTAATTAAAAAATTCAGGTATTTAGTAGTAGATCTTCTCCGTTTTATTTAGGAATAAATATACTCGTAGCGGTCATATCTCATAATCTACATTATCTTACATGTAAATAAAACGAAATCAATCAGAGAACCGCCCGACGGATTTGGTTGTGTTCATATTTTTCAGGACATGATTGGTAGGTTATATATTTTTTGGAAATCCATACGAAAAGTTGGAGATTTAGATGGTATGTTAGTGTGAAAATGTGACGTTCCGATTGACAGTTTTCTTAAATGAAAGATTCCATTCAACGAATGCCTTCTTGAAGAGTTGACTAAGTTTCCACGAACTTGACGTAGAAAAAAGAAAAATTCTAAAAGCCTCTTTATCTTAGTCAATTAGAAATTACATATACAAGGCTGCAGCAAATAATAGTGGCTTTAAGTCATTTTTAAATAAAATATGTAAGTAATTCGACTCAATTGTTCATTTTTGTAACCTTCAATCCCCGTCCCATAACAGAACTATAGCTACTATAGCTATAGATATGTTTTGCTAAGTGCACTTTAAATTTTCTTCCAGCCCCGGATCTAGGGGGGGGCAAGCCGGGGCCCATGCCCCGGGCGGCTAGTTCAGAGGGCGGCCAAATTCACACTTTACAGACGAATGGACAACTCATCATTCACTTAACTTTGACCACAGAATAAGTTATAGTACAAGTAGCTGAAATTATAAAGATGATAAAGTTAAATCAAATATAAGTGGGCGGCGGCGGCATTTTTCAATCTTTGCTCCGCCTAAAAAAAATTGAAAATCCGGGACTGCTTTATTCATTAATAATTCGCACCCATGCAAATACGGGACGGGTCAAAACTCAAATTCAAAATCATTTTATCATTTACGTATTTTGTAAATACACTCATGCCCGTCATTTTTTGCTTCTATCACCGTTTAAAAAGGGTGATTTCACATTGAGGAGAAGAATCGGCGAATTAAAGTCCTCAGCACATCTTTTAAAACAACACATGGCAGTTACAAAGTAAATTTTATCCTGCCCGGAACTGGTTTCGGCACTGTTATTTTCTTGTCATTAACATATCCATCTATACTATAATATCCTTTACCTACAATCTGTGCTTTAATGCGTCGCTTAAAAGTTCCAATAGGTAACTCACGTATCAACTTTGTTAAATAACTTATTGTAAAAACGAACTCCAAGCGCCGCAAAAGAGCACTGAACCTTTTGAAGGCGATATGAAGTCGTAACCGAAATATATATATATATATACGCTCATTCAGCAGTGTAATGTTACTATTGTTGTTATATCTAATTATTTCTAACTGATGATGTTCCGTTTCAGAGCGAAACACGTGTTGGTGACGGTATGGATATTGGTATATACTTTTATTTATCATAAATGCATGTTTTCCTTTGTAGGAGGAGGAAGATTCTATGCATGTATAGAAGTATATACCATCATACATTGTAGTTGCGGATTGTTGCAAAGTGAATTAATACTAAATTAATTATCTAATTAGTTTGTAAGCCAATTTATATTAAAAAAATATGTATATAAATATAATTGTCAGTGTTTTTCTGAATAACTAAAAAGATGGAAAAGTGCAGGTAATATGTTCATGATAAAAATATTTGACATTTTTTTTTTATTATGTTAGAAAATAACAGAGATAGCATAAAAGCTACTAATTAACAGGTGCTGAGTAATTTCTGAGTGAGTTGTTAAATGTATGTTTTCTGAGAAATTTTATTTTAAAAAACCCATTACAGCTTACATACCCATAATTGTAATCTCAAAGTTCTGTTGTTGTGTAATCTTTAGAGAATCTGAACAATCAAGTCGTTCATTTGGCCGTATTGGGGCAGCCTAGAATGCTCTCCCTAAGCCCATGCTGGCAGAACAGGGTATTTTGTAAGAGGCGACAATAGCCAGCCTGCTTGGTGGTAGACCTTCGTGTAAGGATTATATTATCAGCATTATTATTATCACTAATATTATTACTGGTCTTATTATCTTTCCGTGAAGCCAGCCTAGCTAGCTCCCACCCTCTTGTGTGGGTCAGCCGCCAAACGACTCATCGTGTTTCGGCTGGGGACTTAAGAGCCAATACTTTGTTTCTTTCTTCTCATTTCCTGGCCGACAACGCATCAGTGATACCTTAGGTCTCACTGATGTCCATGGGCGACGGTGACCACTTACCATCAGGAGGCTTACCTGCTCGTTTGTCAGCTATTAACATTAAAAAAAATTAAGTCAACCATAACTTAACTCCTTTATGTTAATCTCAGTGTGTAATAAAATAAAATATCGTAAATTTAACCGTGCAAGACAATATCTCGCCTTCGGCGCCCGCATGCCGAAGAGTAAACTCAGAAAAGCATTACTTTCACCGTGACCTCTCCATAAATCCCACAGACAAATATGATGCTACTTTGTATTTTACAAATCAACAGCGAGATTCAGAAATCGGTACAGCACCATCTAGTCATTATTTTTTAAACTATACCTGTTTAAAGCTTGCGCCTTTTGGTCATCAATGTTGCTACCTTGATCCTACTGATTTACCCTACATATGACATTACGATTACTCATGCATTATCATTAGTTTGCCGTGATGAAAATTTATAAAAATTCAGGAAATAAATAGATTTTACTTTATATTGACATGTAAATAGTACATTGTATTATATCAATGTATACCGTAAAAAAGAAGTAGTAAAGATAATATTTATCAATCAAAAACAACTATATAATGTATTCAATGAAATTGTCAAGTGTTTTCGATCATATATCCTACCCCTACTATCTTAGAATTATTTTTTGCCTATATTATTCATGTTAGAATTAATTGAATTTGAAACTAAGGTACTCTTCACTATGGTTGGTCTGTCATACACTTGACAATTTCATTGAATATATAATATAGATTGCTCTATTGATTTATACTCGAATAATCAAATGCTCTAAGGTTCTTACACCGGTAAGAACTTACGTCTATTTTGAACCCACGTAAACCTACTCTGCTCGTAGGGCACTCTGCAATTTTATAAATACATACGATGAAAAGAAAATAAAACTTCCCTTATTTCAAAAACTACGTGAGGTCACAGAAAGTTCTACTATGGAAGTAGTTGTCGGCGAAGGAATTGTTGCAGGACAGACCTTGTGAAGAAAAATATATATTGATTGTTTTTAAATAATTTTTATTATCATATTAATACATGAGATCTATTATGTGTAGTGACACAATAATTCTATTTATTTTAAAACTTAATGTATTGACATTTTATTATTATTTTGTGCCAGTCTAACAACAATCATTATGTCGTATTTTATATGACATTTAATATTACGTTAAAATTTAGACTACAGATATAATAATAAATTGATGTTTCTAATTTACCGAATTAGAAAACCCCATTTCTGGAACAATGGTGGTGCTATATCGAAACGTAAAGCATAGGTTTTCTGTAGCAAAGCGTCTAGTTTTGGCTTAAATTTACGTACACTTACGTCTTTGATGAGTAGTCAGTGTTGGAAGGTTTTGTTGTGAAATTCCGTAAATGATTGGCGGAATGATTCACATTCAATAAGCGAAAGGATTAGAACAGTGTGAGAAACATAAATGAGTGGATGGCGCTATAGTGATTAGTAATTGCTCTTGTGATATTTTGTTGTTTACGCAAATAAAAAGCAAACAAGGAGAGACATTCGAAAGCACATGTATATATGAGACACAAAAGTGTAACCGGGTACCTACTATGATGGTGGTGGTAAAATTATAACCTAAAGCAAGGAAATGTTTTTAGAGTATATAATAATATAACAAATTGTAATTATTATTGACGTCTTAAATCCCCTAATATACACAAGGTTATACCGTTAACATCAATGTGGACGCGTTGAAAACCCTAAACCTATACTTACGTTTGTATATTAAGTTTATTTTGAAAACTATCCAAATACATTTTCCATATAACCTGTGAATCTGTTTAAGTACATCACTATGGTACTTTTGTCAGTAGGCAGCCCGATTGTTGAATGTCAATGTCAATTAATGACAAATTTAATTGTGGTTAAACCGAAAACTTCTAATTATGAATCCAATAAAATATTTAATTAAGGACTTAAAAAACAAACCTGTACCATTTGACGTATGGTTGCAGGGAAAACTGGAAAGTACATTAGGTAACGACGTTATTATTTCGGACTTTACTGGTCAAGTGAAGGTGTCAGGTTGTGATATTAAAGATAAAACTTTAGGTGAGGCGATCTATACTTTTTAGCATTTTACTGACTTCTTTGTGGTGTAATACTTAAAAGTAGACTAATACTACTTGGTAGGATGTAGGTACACTTAGAAGTAAAATAAAAAAAATTGTTTGATGTTATTGAAATGACTTACTTCTCTTCGAAAAACTGCCTGAACAGCATCAAAATTAGTGTTTAATTTTCAAATTGTTTTTTTATGGGATATTGACAGCATAATCAGGAACTTTAAATTCGAAATTTTTTTATTTAACTATAAACGAGCAGACGAGCCTCCTGATGGTAAATGGTTACCGTCGCCCATGAACTGGAGTAACACCAAAGACATTACCGAAATATTTCCGACTGAAAAGGAAGCGGGTGAACCGCATTATTACTAGTTCTCAGACACTGCAACCGATACACATTTGAAACATTTTACAGTCAATTTTAGGAGAGTAACTAGTAAGTTGGGCAAAATACCCTACTTGTGTAGCATTGGTGGGTGGTACACCTGATGACCTCTAACAGGAGGGGCAGTTTGCCATAACATCATCTGTCATTCAGCAGAGTACACCAGCAAGAGTTTGGTTTGGACTCAAATATGAATGGAGCCCCTTATCCCTTAAAATTAATGTTACGTAAATATAAACATTCATCCCTAGTCTTCCTAGCCTCAAGAGATAAATATTAAAAAACTATGAAACACATCTTCCAGTGTAATTTTAGAATTAACATCATCATTACAATGCATAATTGTCCCACTGCTGGGCTAGGATCTTCACTCATTAAGAGATTAAGGCCTATATTGCCCATACAGGCTTAATTCCTTTCTAAACTGATGCAAAATCATAAAAGGTACCGATTAATAAAGTTTATGCTTTTAATAATTTTAAATTCTGGTTTCCGCCATTTACATATGAATGTTGAGGACTCAATATATAGTTTTATTAATACTTTAAATTGAACATGATACATAATAAATGGGTAGAATAAATTGATTTCTAGGGACATTTAACTTGTTAATGTAACACTTACTGACTGTCTAAAACATGAATATTGTCTATTAAACCAACATATCTGCCAATCAACATTAACCACACTAATTTTCAAAAAAGACCAAAGTCAAGCAGTGGACAATAATAAATTAACATTATTGATTTATTTGTGTAATGTCTTGTATCCTGTGAACACTTTCTTTCTCTATGTGTTCATAAACCTCCAAATTGACTAATAAATCTTGTATGAAATCATTCAGAAAAATGAAAAAATGTAGTTTCAACCTAGTAGCATACCATTGCAGGGCTTAGGGCACCTCTTAATTGGAGAGACCTAGAACCCACCATTACACCATGCTCGATAAGTCTGGATCCATATATTAGTATAGTATTTATCACTCACAATGTACTTATAATTTTTGTATGAATTAGTTACTTCATGTTAAATATATATACTCTATGTTCTTTCATCAACAATGCAAATTTCATTAACAACAGGAGCCTACTGCTGTATCATTGGTGTTGCAGTGAACACAAAAGATATGCCAGAAATTAAAGCTGCTAAATTCATAAAAATAAATTCAATTCATCAACATTCTTGGGAAATGGAAGTACAAGAAGCACAGTTACTTCTACAAGGAATAGTTGTTCCAAATTTATAAACAACTGGTTTTTAATTTAAAAAACTTTTATTTAATTCCTCCACCATTCATCATATTGTAAATAATATTTATAACAAAGTAAAATAAATGATATGTGATTTACATAATAATAATCCAAGACTTTTCTTCCCAGTTGCAAACATGGTTAAATTAAATATACTCTTAGTTGTACCCATAAAATATACCCAATTTAATTGAATAATATAATATTGAAACTTATAGTTTGGCGCCAGATTTGAGCAATGGACCAAGTTTCTGTGCTAACATTATGTTGCCACTTATTTTAAGTTTTCCCTTCATAAATGCAGCCTGAGGGTTCAGTGTGCCTGCAGCAATATCAACTAAATCATCATCAGAGACGGTCATAGTTGTGTCAGCTTTTCCACTCTTGGGTTCCCCTTGGTAAATTCCAGGTGGTGATTTGAGATCCAATGCTGCAAAAATTAATCATGTTAGTCTAAATTCAAAAATAATAATCACCTAAATAGAGCATTATTCTTTGTGGCCTAATGAGCCGTCACTGATTCACTGATTCACTCAACTGGAACACAATTTTGAGACAAATTAATGTTTGTTGCATGTTGCTTTATAATACATTATTTTTTTGTGCAATTCCGTGCCACCCACAAGACATAAAAAACATTTTTTCCTAATTTTTAATCTTAAAAATTATAGAGGAATCCTAAGAACTTCTCGTTCAGAACATATTAAACAAAATTTATAAATTAAAAGCAAAAATCTTAATAGAACTTTGAACTTAATCCCATATTTTTATTAAAATTAATACATACTCCACTGTTTGATTGTTTTTCCATCCTTTGTAATATTGTACAAATAAACAGCACCAATGCTCTTAGCCTTATCAATATTTGCCTTTATCTCACTCTCTATCTTAGCAAACAATGAGTCGCTCTTTAAGGTAACACTTGACGGTGATGATTTTGTAGCATCAGAAGATGCTCCACCTTTCACTACTTTCTTGAGGTCCACATATGCACCTACAAACATAACTTGGTTATGTACAAATGACTTCAACAGACAATTTTATTAAGCTGAAATTTATTTTTTAGTATGTAAAATTTATTCTCTCAATTGGAGCCTTTTTAGTTAAGAATAACAATAGTTCTAACGGCAGTGTCCCTAGAAATATTTATGTGCTAAGAAAATTTGCTATTGATTTTGATCTTATCCAAATAAAAGTGATATTTGATGAATCAGTTACAATTAACACATTGCATATAACTTTATTATCCATTCAATACATATTATTAAACTAATAATTTTGGTGTACCTGTAATGACAACATTGCCAGTTTCCTTAACTTTGGTCTGGAAATGGACTCTGTTGCCTTCTAACCACATTTCAGTGAGCAAGGTCTGCCCAGGTAGTACTGGCTTCGCAAAGCGAGCCTTGATTGCCTTTACATTTGATGAGTCGTTGTCAGCAAACCTGTATGAGAAATCATTATAATAAACAAAGGTAATTAAAAATACCTACTACTATTGATTGATTTAATAAAATTTTGGCAATTTTTTAATTAATCCAGCCATATATTCAATAGCCTTTGAAAGTTTTTTGATGGACATAGGTCTCCAACTTTTGCCACTCTGACCAATCTTGACCTTTCTGAATCCAGCGGAAAGCGCTCATAAATTCGGAAGGCACCCCATGTTCCTTTTACTATGGCATAGTCACTATTCGACTTTGACCATGTCTATCGTTTTATTAGTACTGTGCTATCAAGTCAATAAATATATTTAATAATGAATATTGAAGAATTTTTACAACATGTGTAAATATATTACATATATTATATTAAAAAAAACTATAATTACTGTGATTTAAGGACCTGCATTAAGTCAAATATAGTCTTCATTACCAATGTACATTAAAATAAAATTTTGGTAATTTATATCCTACTTACTTGTAAGTAAAAAAATCGATTTATTGGTAATTAATTCCAACGTTATGCGAGATAGCAACACTATGACACGAATGGTCGGTCATAAGAATTCATATATATTAAAATTAGTGGACGCGCAAATACTTACTTCGCAATCACATGTCTCACAGAGAAACCAAGAGTTGACAGTCCGTGCAAAATTGGCCTAGGATGGCCACTGGCTACAGCTACGTTGTTGTCGATGTGCAATGGGTTTAAATCACCAGACAACCTGAGAACCAGAATATCATCATAAATGGATTACTTTTGTTTTTGGTGAAATTATACAATAATTATGTATCTCGCCTATGCTAGATAACTATTGCCTTAATTGAAATTGAGATACCACTATTCATAAACTTTTCATTATACAATATTTTATTTATTTACAGCATAGAAAAAATTCTACCATTTGCCAATTTTAAAATAAAAATTTATGGATCATTTCTTTTGTCCCAAAGGAACCTGCCGAAGCAGAACATCTAATAATCCTACTAAATATTTAATACAAATTAGAATAATGGTGTTGATGCCGGAACTTTCTGATAACCCTCAGATATAACTCTATAATTAGACATTAATGGAATAAAATGAGGTCAACATGAAACTGCAGATAAAATGAATAACAATGTTTAGTATGTTGTGTATCGATATTCAATTCAATAATCGTGAGTACCTGTTACAGATAACTTAAAGTTACGGGTGGCATGGACGTACAAAAAATAAGAAATCATAAACACCCACGGCACGATAACAAACGTTTATCTGTCACATCAACGTTTGCTCTGGCCGAAATCGAACTAGAGACACCTCGCGCTGCGTGCAGGTTCAGTACCAAATTACAAAGTCGTCAAATTCGATTTTATACGAATATATAAGTTTAAAATTAACTTTTCTACAATCACAAAAACTAAATTGTTAATATGATAAGGTTACGTGTTTATTCTTCATTTTAATATAACATATTGTTTTTTATGTATGATGAAGTATTATTTTAATACCTGTACAAAGCAGCCTGGTCTTCGGATGTGCGTTGCTCTGCGACGGCATCGGGTGTCCTTTTAGGCGCCGGCTGCACGCCCACGGCCGTCTTGCTGTCGCGAGGACCACCGAACCCACCCTGGCCGACCACGAATATGTGCTGTTGGGTGCGGAAAATCACCTCGTTGTTCTGATAAATATAACCTGTAAAAAAATTATATCTAAAAATTGTTGCAATGTTCTCTGTGCGTACGCCCAGTGTCTCACATAATTGTGGGATTTAATATATACTGTCATATCTACTGTTACAATTACCAAATTGTTTATAAAGATATATTTTTCTTTGATTACGATACATGTTTGTATTGAAGCCAAATAACTTGCATGTATAAATAAATACGAAGGAAATTCATCAAAATTTAAATTTAAACTTTTACTTACTGTTAACGATTGCGACAGCACTTGATCCCTTGTCCAAAACATCTGAGACATAGTTACGGGTTGTGAACGAGCCCTCGGTGCCGGGGAACTCGCCCAGGAATTCAATGTACTGTTCTCCGTGTAAGATCTACGATAAGGAGATTGACTTGTATTAGGCGTCCAGAAGAGTATTTATCATAGACT